>CM056606.1:24493584-24648584 GCA_029721355.1 Tegillarca granosa
GCCCCTAAGCAAGGCTTTTATTTCATATTTCTACTGCAGGTCATCTAGCTGCTAAATGAATCCCATCGATTAACAATTGACTATTAGATGTCTGAACACAAATGGAATATTCTCTATCTCTGTCACTGATATAGATATGTTAGGGGGTTTACAATTCATCAAGATTTATGTGATAGACTTATAAATCTATAGTTAGAACATGGATAAATGTTGAGTCAAAAACCCATCAGTCTGACAGTTGTTCAGTATTGCATCTGTGATCACAGAGATTTCTATTGATATGCAACCTTTTTGTGTAATTAACATTCTAAAATTATCACTGTTTTGGTTAGTAATATAGCCATGTGCACTTTGTTGATCTTTTGAGGTCAGGTAAGATTGTAAACACCTAAGAAGGTATGGAGTAGACTCGGTGATTTATTAATTTAATGGGTTTTATGTCTCGGTCAAGAAAATTTCACTTGTATTGAGACATCACTAGCTGTAGGTGAAGTGGCAGAAATTTTTCACATTTCCAATGCACTTAGGGCAATGTGCAGGGAGGGTTCTTTAGCGTGCTATGCCTGCCATGACATGGGGCATCAGTTTGTAAGGTCTCCTCAAAGGACCCTGTGAAATGCTTGGTGAAAGAACAGTCACTTTCAATTTTCAAGGCTTAATTAGACCCAGTTTTACAAAGTGGGTGATATACAAAATGAGCTACCATAGTGGTAGGGGTCTGGGTGGCCAAATACTCTTAAAGTGTCAGCATACAGATTACAGCAACTGTTACTATCCATGTTTGAATCCCACTTGGGCAGATCTTAGTGTGAGAAAGATTGTCATTTCACTTATCAAACGACATTGGTTTTCTCTGGATACTCCAGTTTCCTCCACCATCCCAGAACTGACCGCCTCGAAGTAAGTGAAAGAATCTCAACTGGGGCATTTAATACCATGACTTCACTCGATTTCACCTCAGTATAAATGATGGAAAATTATGTTTTCAATGATCATTGGTAGCAACATCTCTGGCTGATATTAACTATATATTTAGGTTTAAATTTTTTAGGGGCCTCGGTGGCCGAGTGGTCTAAAGCGTGCGCTTACAGATCACAGTGCTTCTTACCGCCTGGGTTCAAATTCCACTCAGGACAGATCCTAGTGAAAGAAAGTTTGTCAGTTCGCTTGCTGAAGGTCAGTGGTTTTCTCCGGGCACTCCAGTTTCCTCCACCATCCCAATACTGACCACCTCGAAATAAGTGAAAGAATCTTGACTGGGGCTTAAAACACCATTACTAAACTCCACTCCACTCTAAATATTTCTGGCTTTAAAGTATGCCAAAACCTTGTTTATTTTCTTTGATTGGTATAACTTAGAGAAAAAGGTTCTTTTAAAAAGAAAAAAATGAGGATACAAACTCCTAAACTAGACCTTATAGTTGGTTGGTTGAAAGCTTCTAAAACGGAGTATGACTAATTTTCTATTTATAGTAATTGATCATGTTTGTACCACTACTACTATTACATCCTGTCTTAATTCATCTTTTAAAATGTAATAGTATATAAGTATCCTCAACTCTTCCGTAAATACCTCTTAACTCATTGAGGCTGCATAAAGGCCCTTTAAAACACCTGTTCTTTCACAGAAAGGTTGAAGGAAGGGGGAATGTTATCAAATAACTTTATAATTAAATTTTAGTCACCATTAAATTGGTTTATGGAGATCTAGGTATGGCCATGGTGTTGAGGTCTAAAACAATACGTAATGTTTTATATTTCTTCCCCAATTTCTTGTTTGAACCTACACTCAAAGGAAAACGTTTTTTTAAAAAAAAAAACTGTGTGCACTCAAACATACTTATATATATATTGCAAATAAAACTAAAGTTAATAATTTTGTGTTTAATTTTCTGAATTTTTCGTAATTTTTCTTTGTTTTATTGCCATATAGTTTACTGAAAATAAGCAAATATGGTGTATATTTGTCTTTCCTCTAGTCTAGGTTTAAAGAGAGTCATTACAGTTAGTCTTGAAATGGAAGTTTTTTAGGTATTGCTTTAGTAAAACTAAAAATCATACTAAATTCCATCTTATTAAAAAGGATCACCATATCACTCCCCCCCTCCAATTATAACATTTTGGGAGAGACTATTTCCATTGTGATGATGGAATGGCATAATTTGACATTTTGAAATTTCAGCAAGTTTGACAACTTAACAATTCTAACTGATAGAAAAAGGTTTGCTTAGTTCATAAGCAGAGTTATCAGAATTCTTAGTTATGAATTGTTACAAATATACATGTAAAAAAAAACTGTAAAAAATGGAGAAAATCCTAATCTAAGATGGCTAAAAGTTTATCTAGAGTTTGTTATCTAAACTTATAGCCAGTAGCAATTATAGTGTTGCACAAATGCTCCTGACAGTGGAAGAAATTACAAGACACAACAATGATTTGGGGTATCAAATTGTAAACCATGTTGATAATTTATTTAATGTGACAAATGACAAGGTTTGTCCTTCCATGACAATTAACAGACAACTCTTTTGTATCTCATTATGAACAATGTTCTCATAGTATCTACAGTATAATGAGATTTTAATAAAACATTGTTTTAATGTCCCCAACATGAATTTGGTTGGGTTATAAAATGTTTATTATATCTGTAGTCTGTTCATGGTGGTATAATGTCTGACAGTCATATATACACCTGCTTATATGTATAAACAATCTGTGTCTACTCCATTTATTTTGAATTGGTTATCAATTTGATAATTATATGATAAATGGATAAATGGAAGATTATGCATCACTTTAGAAATTTTGATAATCAAGGACAAAGGCAAGGTCAAGGTCACCAGGTTCAGAAAATTAAAATTTGTGTGCCTTTTTTTATCATAATGTTTGAATTTACTATAATATTAAAGTGATGTATCGACACTAAAGTTAGCAAAGGTGTTGGACTGGATACCCAGATAGGGATTATCAAAGTCAAGGTCACAGGAAGTGGAAACTGTGTTTACCTGTTGTGTTTACACTTTACAATTATTATTTATATAAAATATTTTTATTTTTTTAGGTACACCACTAAAATATGATCCAGAATACAAGGGACCTGTTAAAAATAGGTAAATATTGACCCAACTATAAAAATCATTGCATGTCAAACAGGGCTCACACTGGGCTTTATTTGGGGCCAAAATTCGGCCCCATTCCCAATGCAAAAAAAGGCTGTTTTTTCCCAATTGGCACCTAGATTTTTCCCAGTTCAAAAAAAATTTAAAAAATTGTCTTGACATCATATCAATTTGTTAACATTCATACATAATACGGGTTAAAACATCAGAGTATCAGAAAGATAAATATTATATAAAATAATCTTTAATATAATAAATATAAATATTAAAGCAATTATTAAATAGTTATTAAACTGTATTTGATTTTTCCCAAAATAGTCAAAACGACACTTATTGTCCCAATTCCAAGAGCCCCGGCCCCATTCCCGAATTGATCTGTGAGAGTCCTGGTCAAATTTTCCAGGCTCTTAACTTGGAATGTTTCTGTATTTCATGTCTCATATTATCTAAAACCCATTTTCAGAATTGCAAGAAGACAAACAACAATCACGAAAAGCCTGAAAATAAAATAATTAATTTTCAAGATTTTTTAAATACTAAATATCATTTCAAAATTTGTTTTTGTTGTATTGAAATAGTGTTTTTAGAAATGGAAAACCACTTCCGTCCTATTTGTGTTTGTTTTTGCCTCATTTAAAAAAACCTGTTAAAATGTGCCAATTTTAAGCCTTTATTTAACATTTTATTCATTATTTGTTTGTATATTTTCAGATCGTGTACAGATATTATCTGTTGTTTGATATTTATAGTATTTATTGGAGGATTAGCAGTGGTTGCTTACTTTGGTAAGAACTTCATACTTCATGACCATTTTAGGGGGTTGTGGTGGCCAATTAGTTAACACCTTTGTCTTTAAACCTGAGCCTTCGCACATCACTGGGTTTGATTCAAGTAAGCTGCAAGAGAAAAAGTAATTTTTCATGTCATATGTTTTTATCTGATTGACTTAGGTCACCATAAGTGTGCGATATTATAAAGTGGATCAAAAATACTTGCAACTCTTGCACCAAATTCACTTATGCTTAGATGAGACCTTAAGCTTAAGCAGAGGATGTAGTTATTAATGGTGTTTAACATCCCAGTCAAAAATATTTCACTTATATCGAGACCTTGCCAGCTATAGGCGGAAGTGCAGAAATTTTGCCTGTGCATTGCGCTGATGGCATTATACAGCAGGGTTCTTTATTGTGCCACACCTGCCTTGACAGGGACCTCATTTATTTTAAGTTCCCATCCAAAAGAACCGTGACTTTCATTTCGTAATGCAGAGTGCTGGGCGAAAGAACAGTCACTACCCGCTTTCAGGTCTTGGGTCAGACCTGGCCGGGGTTTGAACCCACAATCCCCCACTTACGGAATGAGCTACCACAGTGGTCATAAGCAGAGAGAAAGTGAAAAAAGACTGAAAAGATTCCAATGTGACAGTATTTAAACAGCCAACCACAAGCATTTTTATTTTTATTATATCCTCACAAAGTTTGGATTTGTCCTGTACATAACGTATGTTACTCTTTCTAACATGTTTATTTCTCAACAGAATTTCATGAAACTTTATATGTGGGTTTATTATGGTAATATCTCAGACAAGTTCATGTTTTAGCAAGACCCTAAATCCAAGATGGCCACTGTACTATAAACAGATAAAACAAAAATGACCATTATATACTTATTTGTTGATCAGTTTGGTTCAAATTTGAACAAAATTTAACACTGAACATTATATATATATATATACAGTGCAACTTCCGAATACCGGCCCTTCTAAAAACTGATCACCTCCACAAACCAAACATGCCAGACCGGTCCCGAATTTATTCTTCTTTGTTTATATTAAAATAAACTTCCATAAACCCGTCCCTCTGAATTCCGAACACTGGCCTTTTTAGGTGCCGAAATCATGTAACATTTTAATAATTTACTTTCAAAAACTGGCCTACAGGAGTAGCAATGCATCAATGAACCGTAATGGACAGGTGATTTTCTATCTGCTAATCTGATTACTGAAATAACAAAGTATCCTACTGCACACATCATTGTACTGGCAGACCGGTTGACCTTTGCAGATATACTTGAATAAATAATTGAATCGATTTTAATTTGTTTCCTTTATTGTTCGATAATCTAATTATTGCAATTATTGTCTTTCTTATGGTTTTAATTTCTTTATTTTGAGGTTTTTATCTGTCAAGTACCCCTCACTTGAATATGATCAAAACATTTTATAAACAATTTTTTCTATCACCCGCACAATGCAAAAATAATAAGAAATATATTTTTATTTCAAAAATCATTATTTTCTTTCTCTTTTAGCTCACCTGGCCGAAGGTCATGTGAGCTTTTGCTATCACTTGGCGTCAGTCGTCGTCCGTCCGTAAACTTTTCCCATTTTTACTATCTCCTCTGAAACCACTGGACCAATGTGAACCAAACTTTATAGGAATTATGTATGGATGGTCCTTTACTAAGATTGCCTAAATTTTCTGGATCCACCAAAAAACATGGCTGCCAGCGCAGGACATAGTTTACATTGGACCATATGGGAAAAAGCATATCTATCTCGTCTGAAGCTAATTAAGCAAATTGAACCGAACTTTGCAGGATTGATGTATGGATGGTCCTTTACTAAGATAGGTGAAATTTTCCAGATCTGCCAAAAAACATGGCCGCCAGCATAGGACATAGTTTAACATTGGACCCTATGGAAAAAGCATATATTGGCTATCTCCTCTGAAGCTACTGAAGGCAATTGAACCAAACTTTACAGGAATGATGTATGGATGGTTGTTTACTAGGATTGCCGAAGTTTTTATGATCCACCAAAAAACATGGCTGCCAGCACAGGACAAAATGTAACATTGGACCCTATGGGAAAAGCATATATTGGCTATCTCCTCTAAAACTACTTAAGCAAATTGAATCAAACATTGCAGGAATGATGTATGGTTGGTCCTTTACTAAGATAGCCGAAATTTACGGATCTGCCAAAAAACATGGCCACCAGCACAGGACATAGTTTAACATTGGACCCTATGGGAAAAGCATATATTGGCTATCTCCTCTGAAGCAACTGAAGCAAATTGAATCAAACATTGCAGGAATGATGTATGGTTGGTCCTTTACTAAAATAGCCAAAATTTTCCGGATCCTCCAAAAAACATGGCTGCCAGCGCAGGACATAGTTTAACATTGGACCCTATGGGATAAGCATATTTTGACTATCTCCCCTGAAGCTACTGGTTTAAATTAAACCAAACTTTACAGGAATGATTTAATCATCTTCTACTAAGATTACCTGGCCCAGGTGAGCGATACAGACTCAGCCTTCTGAGCCTCTGGTTATTTTAATTTAGACACTTTTTAAACAATATTTATTACTATTTAATATCAAAACATTCCCGTCACCATGATCCGGAAACCGGTCATTAGCTAGAGATACCGAATAGGCTTGTAATTAAAGCTGCATTAAGTTTTCCAAAGAAAAAATTAAAAGGGTGCTAATCTAATAAATGATGTTCCTAATGAAAAATGTTATATTTGGTTCAACGACAAAAGCTCGAATAAATACAGAAATTACAGTATTTACCCAGCGAGATGCAGCATTTAGGATCTAATATTAGAACATGGTTATGTCATCAAAACCCAGGTCATTTAAACACAACTTTCAAAACGGTGAATATCATAAATTAAACACAGAACTTTGTTGAATTTGTCATTTGTGACTTAGTAAGGGATACACAACACCATTTCAAATACATCTGGATATTAATGAAGGACGATTAATGCAATCTGTCATGTTTCACCTTTGATTCTAGGGTTTTCTATACATCTGGTGCATGCTCCAAGCTCAGAATTACCATCGTAAAACACTGACCAACCGGTCAGAGGATTCCGTTTATTTACAGCTAAAAGAAATGAAGTTTTAGAAAATGAATGTCATGGATCGTGGTAACTCCCGGCTGTAGAAATTCCATGGACATATGTCCATGTCCATGTAAAATCCATGGATTTCCACGGAAATGCCACAAAAATCCATGGAAAGTGTGTACATGTCCATGGAAAAATAAACTTTTCGACTATGGACATGTACACACTTTCCATGGAATTTCTGTGGACATGTACATGGATTTTTGTGGCAAATTTTTGTCTGTCAATGAAAGTTTAACAAAATATACAAAGTTTCAGGCTCAGCATTTTCAACAAACTCTGTACGTGGAAATTCCATGGATTTCCATGGCATTTTTCTCAAGTGTCTAGGTCAGCAATTCAAGTGCTTTGTTCATACAATTAGGAGGTTCTGCTAGACAACAACAAGAAAAAAAGATGGCTGCCTTGTATGACCAGCATTTTTAGACATTTCAACTTTAGACTATACAAGACTAAGAAGGACATAAAATCTTATATTTTGTTGCAAAGTTACTGGATATTATACAAAGGAAACCTTTTTGAGATAATGGAATCTAGTGAAATTATAAGCAGACCATTGAAAGTGTCATTTGGGAATTATTTAGCTGTATTTTAAAGTATGGAAAGTGCCATGTGAGTTTTATTAACTTCATTCTATCATGTAACTAACATAAATGATACAAGCAACTATTTTTGTTATAAAGTTTAACTCAGATAAAAAATTAAAGTAAAAAATGATATATTAATTGTCATTAAGAGTGAGCAATTAATCTTTTAAAGATGTGTATGAACATGAAAATATCATAAATAAAATACATTGGTGAGGTTCTATAGACTTGATGTGATTTTGTTTAATAATTATTAAAACAGTCATAGGCAACAAAAAGTCACCAAATATGTCATTTCATAATTTCAGCAGCCATTTTTTTTCTTGATGCTGTCAATAAATACTTCATCTGGATGGATCTCTTTTTAAAAATTTGACACTTATTTTCCATGTACATTGACCATGGATTTGCCACATACATGTCCACAGATTTGCCACGTACATGTCCTCAGATTTGCCACGTACATTTCCACAGATTTGCCACGTACATGTCCATGGATTTGCCACGTACATGTCCAAAGATTTGCCACGTACATGTCCATGGAATTTCTACGTACATGTCCATAAAATTTCCACGTACATACGGTTCCAATACTCCAAAATGTCCATGGATTTGCCAAGTACATTGTCCATAGAATTTCCATGTACATGTCCATGGAATTTCCACGTACATACAGTTCCAATACTCCACACTTTCCATGTACGAAAAATCCATGGAAATTCCATGGATTCCATGGCAAATCTACGGGTAATAGAAGATATCTATTTTTAAAAAATATATTTTTAGAAAATCAAAAAAAAATTCATAAAATTGAAAAACTTAATGTAGCTTTAACGAATCTGTCCTTATTTAGATAATATTTTTGCTTCATATGTTGTAAATAGAGTAAACAATTTATAAAAAAATATATATATTTTGAAAAAAAAATTGTTTCATTTTCAACCGGAAACAGTAACTTGTGTGCCTGACTAACACAATCAGCACACGTGTATCATTTTTGGATATTGTACAGTTGTTTGGAATAATCTGCCAGTTTGTAAGATTTGGATTTATACACAAGGTACTTATTAAGTTCAAGAATTACATGTAAGATCAATGCTTATGAGAATGTATTGACATTTACGTTTGATAAAATTCTAAATTAGGAGAGATTCGTACCGGATCGGACTTCCTGATTTATAAGGCCCTCTAAATACAAACCCCTCTGAAAACTGGACAAATTCCTCGGTCCCACAAGAGGCCGGTATTCGGAAGTTGCACTGTGTATATATATATATATATATATATATATATGAAACAGTTTTTTTTTTACCAAAAGGAAAACATTTGCACAAAACTGGCTTAACACATAATTTTAAATGTAGATTGGTCTTTAAGCTTTGATAAGATGTTCATAGATAATAGATCTTGCCCACAAAACAGTGCCATGTGACCTTGACCATGGATAACCTTCACCCAAATTGAAGATCATCTGTTCTCCATTTTCTTCAGTAGTATTTAAAGTATTTTCCAAAAAATCTTACCAAAAAGATGCACCAGTCTGAATAAAAATAACACAACAACTAGCATCCTAATGGCTTTATTTCTCATACTATGGGCAAGACAGAATCGTGTCTCATTGCAATCGGCTGACTTAATGGCGATGTGACATTAAACAATATATCTAACCAACAAACTCAATTTGAAGTAACTGATAAATATGATTCTGTAATTGTTCCTTTGAGACAACTAAAAAAAACATTGATATAGTTTGTAAAAAGAGGGATATGAAAATACTAATTTAGTCAATTGATAAACATGCATCAGACAGTCGGACTTCAAACTAATGTTAATTTAGAAGTCATCTGAGTGTATTCATTGCTTTTACTCTAGTTATTGTTGTGAGAAAGTTAATTGTGTAGTTTTAACCCAAGATAAGTGGTTTTCTCTGGCTACTCATTTTCTTCCATTATTCTTAAATTTCACCACATCAAGTGAAATAGCATTGACCAAGGCATAATCATCATTTCAACCGACCAATTCATTTTTCAGTTTAGTTATTTAGTTAAAGGAAATTGAATATACATATACATGTATAGAGATATATAAGTTTTTTTTTTTTGTGGTACACCATGGGGCTTGTAATGGATGACACTCAATATTCCCAAAGAAATGATAAAACTTGAATGTTTTTATCACTTTATTATATATAGTAAATGACTCATAAAGACATATATAGGGCCTTTAAGCTCATCTGGCCCCTATTTTACAATACATATTTTATTTAATCAGAATTACAGATGGAATGGAAAAGGGAGTTTATGCTAGTTTTTTGATGCAATAGACTTTGAGACATTGATAGGGCTTTTTGGCTCATCTGGTCACATTTTACAATACAGTTTTTATTTGACCTACTAATGTAGACATGGGAATAATGTTTCTTAGATAATGCAGAAAATGACTTATACTCGTCCAGATATAGATAGGGCCTTTTGGCTCATCTTGTCCTATTTTTAAGTACAGTTTTTATAAGACTTTCTTAGATAATGCAGTAGATGTCTTATTGAAACATGATAGGGCTTTTTGATTTATTTTTTCCTGTTTTACAACAATTTTTTGACCCCATTGATATTGTAAATGATACATTTTGTGACATAAATAGTTTCTGCTCATCTGGTCCAAGTTGTGCAATAAAAATTTGGCTTTTTCTTCTTTTTTTTTTTGCTCATCTTGTACAAGTTATACAGGTTTTTTTTTCAATTCACAGGATTTTATTATGGAGATCCAAGACTACTTCTATACCCAGTCAACTCTGACAAAGAAATGTGTGGATTTGGAAAATTCAAGTAAATCTTATAATACTGAATGCAGTATGAGTAAGTGAGTAAATGAGTGAGTGATTGAGTGAGTGATTGATTGATTGATTGATTGATTGATTGATTAATTGAATGAGTGAGTGAGTGAGTGAGTTAGTGATTGAGTGAGTGAGTGATTTAGTAAGTTAGTGATTGAATGAGTGAATTGGGGTTTAACATTTTGCTGAAGATATTTATTATATCAAATGTTTTTGTGAAGTTGTTGAATGTCTTACTACTGGTACCCTGTAAGCAATTTCCCTGGTAGCAATAAGATTTTTTTGGTGTCAAATCTACCTTGACATTTGTGTTCAAGGTTTCATCCAAAGTTTCCAATGACTTTCATTTTTGTTTTTTAGTGCTGGAAAGGAACAATGACCACCCAATATTTGTAAAGTCTATCATAACCTTCTCAGGGGGTTCCAAATTATATTTTAATATGACAGGTCCAGGACTTTTTGCTTTTGTTTTTGTTAGGTCCAAAATTAAGATTGGGAGGTTCCATATTGGCACTGGAAGGTCCATGTGTGCCAAAATCATATAAACTCATGTTGATCAACTTTGTTTATATTATTGATTGAACTAATATATCATAAACAACTTACAAACACCCAAGCTATACTGTCGTCAAAGTGGCTTAACATTGTATTTTCATTTCAGGAAAAAATTGAACAACAACAACTTTGACAAATTGCAATAATTTATGTGATTTTTAGGTCTTTTATAATTCACAAATGAAGAATATTCTAAAAATGTTTTAATACAGAAAGGAAGTGTATTTTAAAAATTGTCCCAACAAAAAAAAAAAAAAAAAAAAAAAAAAAAACAACCCTGCCTCCTACTTATCATAGTCATAATCACCAATAAAAAAAATATTAAACATACATTCTTGAAGAAAAATGTTGGCATATATATGTTACAGTTACATCCAGCTATGGCATGAAAGAGATTTATTGAAAGTAGTTCAATATCGCAGTCCCAGTGAAGATTGTTTTCCTTAAACTGATATGTCACTAGTTACAGACGAAGTTGAGTTAAATTGAGTTGAGTAATGGTGTTTTATGCCCCAGTCTAGATTCTTTTACATAGCTGTCAGTTATGGTATTTTGGAAAAAATATGGAATACCTGGAGAAAACCTACAACCTTTGACAAGTGAACTGACAAAATTTCTCTCTCTTGGATCCGCCTAAAGGGAAGGTTTAAAGATAGGATGTTAAAGGAACTGTGATCCATCAGCATGTGCTTTAGACCATTTGACAATAAATTTGTTTAATTTGTTTTTTTACTGGGTTTTTGAATTCAGAAAAAAAAATTAAATGATTTTTCTTTTTATTTTTTCAGAGACAAACCAAACTTGTTTTTCTTTGACTTGGTGGAATGTGGTAGAATGGGTGTGGGTATCTTTGTGACAGGATGTCCAACACCTCAGGTAAATTATTAACTTAATATTTCTTTGTTTAACTATGATAAACAATAAACATTGTATATAATGTATCTCTCACTGCCTAGATTAAAAATTCATTTTTTGCAGATCCTAGTGTGTGAAAGTTTGCCAGTTCACTTGCCAAAGTTAGTTGGTTTACTCTGGGCACTCCAGTTTTCTCAGTCATCTCAGAACTGAAACCACCACCCCACCCCCACCCCCACGAACAAGTTTCTCTGGGCACTTCAGTTTTATTGGGATGTAAAACACCATTAACCCAATCCAGACCAATCTAGTTATGATTTTCACAGTTCATGTGAATTTCACTTCACATTGATTTCAATGTGATTTTATTGTACAAAAATTTTTATTTTTTGAGAAAATATTGGTGGTGTGCAAGTTGAAACAAAATTAACCTCATCTTTAATTTTTGTTGAGCCTGGCATTGCCATAAGGCAAGACTTGGGTGTTACTTTTACCGTGTCATCATAGGTGGCGGCGATTGCAGTGTGTCAAAATGTAAAAGTTTATATTAAAGTTATGTATTTTCCACTTGATCAAAAACTAAATAGGCGAAACATTTAAATCTGTGGAATTCTTGTTTTTTCCTGTTTCAGGTTTGTGTCAAGGACTGCCCAAATGAAAATTTCTTATATAAGTATGATTTAAATGATAATGAAGCAGACAAGTTAAAGTTTTGTAAACCAGGAGTGGTGAAAACAGGGAAGGTAAATAACATATAGCATGTGTATATCATTGTGTTGTTGAACATGTCATCAGTATTTTATAATTATCAGCAGTTCTTTATAAGAACTTCTCTTTGTATTCTGGTTTCTTCGCCATCCAAGAACTGACCGTTTTTATGAAGGTCTCTTAAGTATTCTTGGACTTACTAGCTCACTTTTAAAGTGATAACACGTGTCTGCTCTGTTCCAGATTGAGATTGAGACAGTGGTGAATCAGTTCTAAAGTTATTGCCCTTTATAAGTAAAATGTTACTACTTTGGTTAGATTTTTGCATGATTAAAACAGTACATATTTTTGCCAAAGGATGTGATTAATTTCTCTGACTTCAGTAACAAAAATACCCTCTTTATTGAAAAATAGAACCACCATGGTTCAATATTATGCCAGTAAAACAATTGTAGAAAAAATGCTTAAAAAATAATCCCCTTTAGATTTGGATATGGACACTTGACTGGAGAAATTAAATCGGTCATCTGTAAACAAATTTTACTAATTTTATCATTCAAATCCCTTCTTGAAAGATATCATGCACTTGAACTAAAATATAGATTGAAATGCATGTTGGTTTCAGAATTTGAATCTAAGGGGAACAACCTTACAAAAGTGATAGTGGTTGCTTGCGTGTGTTAACGCAAACAATCCATTTATATTTCAGACCTAAAACCAGATTCTCACATCTCACAATACACTGACTTGGTCTAAGATTTTTCCTTAGAGGTTAATAAACTTGTTCTTATTATGAATAGCTGATAAATTGGTGAAGCAACATTGAACAACATTATAACAAACCAACTACCTGTGAATTATAAGAATTAACAGTCTTGTTACTATAGAAACAAGACATGCACCAAAATCATTATGTCTTTCAAGCTATGTTTGTGGACATAATTAAACTGCTACAAAAGTTTTATAGTTCAATATGAAATGATAAAATTCAATCAACATAAAGGATTGACTAGTCTGTTGCTACTGAAATTACTTCAATATTCAAGTGTGTAGTATGGTCTGCTTTGTACTAGCACACACTTAGGGCAACTGCTGTAGACAGGTATACTACTCCCCAAGTCCATTAACTTGGCAGTTGACGAACCAGTCAATACTCTTAATTTTAAGTGCCAGATGAGGAAGAAATATCTCAAATTTTGAAGTTTTATATATGACCTGGCTGTGGTTCAAACCCACTACCTCTCATTCTTGACAGACACTCTATCACTGAGCCACTGAGTCAATCTTTTGTTAAATGTGAGTAAAAGTATATATAATAATGAATTCTGCATGATTAATTTTCTGTGCCAGTAATAAAGTTTAGTATTACAGTGAAAGTTTTATTAAAATTGGTCTAGGAATAAAATTGAGAATAATTTTTTGAAAAAAAATTACAAAAATTAATCTCATGAGTCATAGGAATTATAAAAGAAAGATAAAAAAAAATAATGCAAATTTGAGTATACTTTGATATTAAAAGATAACTGTAATGAAGTTACTACAAAATATGGATTGCTTGTCTTAGTACATGTAGCAGTGAAAATGCTGGGGGTAAGGGTGATGTGGAGGAAGGTGTCACTAAATACATCATTAAGAAAGGTTTTTTGTATTGAATGGTTTAGTTATTATTTATTATATAATTTCAGACTGTATCAGAGTTAGTAAAAAATGATGATTGTGCAGCTTACTATCTCAAAAGTACACCATGTACGTATATTTATAAACAAATTATTGTTTAGATTTTGCAGTAATCTTATGATTTTGTTGTCATACTTGACTGCTGAAGTTGTCAGTCACAAAAAAATCCATTTTAAATTAGAACTCTAAGTCATTTTAGAATATATCTCACACACACACGTTGTACAAAAATCTTCTCAAAATTTTTTTTTATTGGAATTTGATCCCAGAATTTTCAAGTGTCAACTTTTGTTAAGGAATCTGTTATTATATATATATATATATATATATATATATATATATATATATATTTATATATATATTTGAGGATTCATTTTATTATTAGACACTTTGATGGTCTTTGATGTTTACTTACAGATCATAGTGCCTCTTAACTCTCTGACTGGCATGTTAAAATACTATTGTTTCACTTCACCATTTTATTATGCCATTAGTAACTGTATTGTTTTTCTAAAACAAGGGCATTGTGGATTGGTTGGAATACTTTCTTATGTTCCTTTAGTGATTATATAACTCATAATAAGGCAATAATTTTGGTATAGTGGAGGAAATAAAAGTGTATAGTAAAAAAAAAACACTAACATTTGTCATGTGAACTGAGAAACCCACAAAAAAATGCCATTGTTAAAATCAAGCAGTGTAATAAACAGATCCAGCTTTGAGACTATAAGTCCACACAATTCCCAAAATTCGAATAATGTTTATGCTCTTTTCTTAACCAATTTACTTATAACAATGTGATTTGATTTGGAGTAGAGTGGAGTAAGAGTTTACAGTAATTCTTTCCCTCAGATTTGTCAGATCTGGAATGGTTGGTAAACCAGAAATCTGAAGAAAATCACATATCTTTGGCAAATGAATTGACAAACTTACTCACACAAGGATCTGCTGGAGTAAGTTTCCTACATAGGTAGGCAGCAAAAAACACTGTCATCTGTAAATGAATGCTTTTAGACCACTCTGCCACCTAGAACATCAGTCTGAATTGGGATACTATAGGTGGAAAAATCCAGTTTACAGGGTATGACTAATAGCATCGTTTTATATATATTTTCAGTGTTACACCGTTGTGTTCCAACAGCATTGTTTTCAGTATTGAAACTAGGTGGCGATCTAACAAGTAAAATAAATGATGAATTGGTAAATTCCTCCAGTATTGTAACAGATAAAAATGGAAACAACATAACACATACTGAGATGAGCCATGGACTAAGGTAAAATAAAATCTTGCTTCATTATGATGTTAGATTGTATATTTAAATTAGAATGTATGCTTGCGAGCAAGTATATGTCTGTGGATCAACTCAATCACTCTCTTTTGTTTTATGTGTTTTGAAACAGACTATAGTTTAAAGCATTTTTTCTTATGTGTTTGTTCAAAGTAATAAGTGTGAGAATCTAGAATGAAGTGAACAAATAGTCCATAATTAGTTTAGTTCAAGGAGATGCCATTAGGATGCATCCATCATAATAGAAGTCCTGGGTTAATTACAGGTATTAAGTATCAGGCTGGCAGATCTACAGAAACAGTCATATTTACCAGACATGGCCAACAAAACTTCTTTGACCAGCATGGAAAATTGAGGTTGATTATTTTCCATTTTAGAGAGGAATAAAAGGCATTAATTAGGTTTAACTTGTACTTAGATACATTGTAATTTATATTAAAAATACTGTCAGACACTTAAAAATCTTGTGTTTTTGGCCATTCAGGACTTCAGTATCCAGTTTTGAACACTGTTAGTGGTTACAATAGAGTTAATCAATTACTAGGCTAGTTCCTAGTTTGGCTTTTCCCTCCATTTTCAGTTATAATTAAGATGTATTTCTATGTAGTTTAGTGTAATACGACTTTTGTTATTGCACCTTGCACCTCAAAATGGAGTTCATCAACACATCATGTGATTCGTACTGTTTTGGAAAACATTTTGTACAATATTTACTTTTATGTCTCAAATTTTTGGTAAATATTGTTTTTATAAGAAACTGTTAACTCATTAGATTCTATATTCCATATATAGAAAAAAATTAACAAACAATTTGGTAAAAAAGGTTAAGTAACACTATGGAAAAAAAAAAACTTGTGCAAAAATTTTTATGGATATCACGGGGTGTACTGATGTTTCTCATAATGTTTTAATTTTTGTCACCCAAAAATACCCAATCTAAAAAAAATAATTAAAGCAGGGACTTTGTCACCTTTAAATTACCTTCCTTCCTGGAAATGGTATTTATTTTTAAAAGCACCAAAAATTTGCACTAGTACACATATTTTACCTAAATATGTTATTTATACTTCAATTATCAAGTTGGAATGGTTTCTCCAATGTGTGTAAATTTGTGTACAGCTGTACTGTTTAGATGTGGTATGGAGTGGAGCGGAGTATCACCCAGTTTTGAGTATTCTACTTGTATTGTGACTGCCAGTTTTGAGAGGAACAGAAATCTGATGAATTGTATATATAACTTAGAGAAAATCACTGCCCTTCTTTAAAGAAACTGACAAAGCTATACTTGTTGAATCTTCCTGAATGGGTTATGGACAAAGAGATTATGTCGAGACACAAAAATCCAAGAGCAGAACTTAAGATCATAAAGAGCTTTTAAGGCCCTCAGACTTTTTATAATTTTTTGAAAAAAAATTTTAATTTCTATTTATTTTATTTATTTTTATTTGTACTGGTTAATGTGTTTTGGTATATATATATATATATATATGTAGATTATCATAATTTATTTCTCTGTCCATGGCTACAGTGAGCAGAATGTTTCAGCTATTGTTTCAGAACTTAGGGGAGTATATTTGTTATCTACAGATTTAGACTGCTTTTATCTGTCATTATTTAATCTGAATTCTGACTAGGAGAGTTTGTATTTTTTATCATATTTGTATATATCCATATTTATCTTTCTATGCTAAATATATACAATTATATGTTGGGCAGGCAAAGCTGAGTAGTTATTTTTGTCATTGATTTTCAAAGACTAGGGTTAATGGTTCAAACCTCATTCTGAACTTGAAAGGGTTTTTTCTTATTTCCTGTCTGCACTCTTTATTCATGAATGGCTGGCTGGTTGATAAAGATCCTGTATCTTTATCAGTTTTGAAAAAGAGGCTATAAATGGTGGCTACAGATGGAACTTGTCACTCAAATCCATGCAATAATGACTGGTATATTGTCATGATAAAGTAGCAGAGATTAAATATAGATTTTACTTTTTAGGTTCTTTCAGCTTACTAATACATCTTTGGAACATCTTTGTTCCCATCTGGGATCTAGTGATGTCTTTATTTGGGTTATGGTTTCTTAAGGTGATAGACAAATTCTTATTATATATTATATTATATATTAACCTTGGGTAAAAAATTGTTTTAATGGATGTATTTTACAACAAAAAATTGGGGCCTTGGTAAGTCACTAATTTCATTTGGTGCCTTGGTAAGACTTTAATTTCATTTGGGGCCTTGATAAGTTTTTAATTTTATTTGGAGACTTGGTAAGACTTTAATTTCATTTGGGGCCTTGGTAGTCAATAATTTCAGTTAGGGCCTTGGTAAGTCAATAATTTCAATTGGGGTGTTGGTAAGTCAATGATTTCATTTTGGGCCTTGGTAATTAACTTTTTGAAGTGACATTTAATATTTCCCTAATTATGATTTCGCACCCAAAGGTGGGGAATCATATTGTTTTCGTTCTGTTTCTTCTTCTTCTTATTATTATTATTATAATTTTTTTTCCCTTAAAATTGTCCGGTGCAGAACTCAGAAACGGTATGATGGGTTTCGATGAAATTTGATACCAACAATCTGCTATCTTGGTAGATATGGATAAATGATAAAAAATTTTTCTATCTCAAGGGCTTGGCGGTCGGTGCGTGTAAATTGCGTGATTTAATTCCAAACATCTTTGTGTCCAATACGTACAAAGAGAGATAACTCTTACAGAATCTTCTTCTTTCTTCTTTAGTTTCTCAGATATATGAGCGCCCGATAAAAATGGGTAATCTGAATTAATGTATAAAGTTAAGCACTAAACAAAAATGATTAAATGTTAATGAACTACATTCAATTAAGTGACTAACCTCTTTCTCACATACAGAATTTGTTCTATGTATTAAATTGTTAAAAATATATCAAATTTTTATCAGCATTGCCAAACAAGTTAAACGCACCATTCAATCTTGTTCAAAATTTTAGGATAGGTTCCTGCACCATTAAAGTTTTTACATCCATGGGTATTTATTGGGGGAGGGACAGGAAGATGGGGTCTTAAAAACAAAAATCACCAATTTTTCCTTAAACGCTTTGCGGTGTGCTATAAAACCATATATAGTGCTTTGTCATAACTTTTAAACTGTTGAGATCCCCACCCCTAAAGTATATATTTTCTGGTTCCTAATGATAAAATGAAAAGAATGACACTAATCAAAGACACCTAAGGTCCTTTCCCACTGAGGGGTAGGGCTGGGTGGGGAATCATACGTAACTGGTATCCCAGTTACAATCTCTAGTTAAATTTCTGAATGTTAAAAAATCTAGTTTTATAGTTTTACCCTTGCAAACCAATTTAATATAAAGCAATACAAATGCTTTAACAAAAACACAGGGAGCATTAATTGTGAAGGAAATTTTGTCAATATTGACATAAATTTGTAGGAGTTACTATAGTAATGATGTAACTTGCCAGGTAGAGTATAATCTAGGGTACAATTTACTTTTTGTAATTCCTACCCATTAAATTTTTTATAATTTTTTTTTAATTTTTCACAGAAATCTTTAAAAATTGCTTAATTTTATCATTTTGGACAAAATAAACATTTTAGAGAAAGATACAAATAAGTTTCTTTAAAAATATATCCCTAGGACAGTTTTATTTTCACTGTGCCACAAAAATTTGATTGTACACCAAAACGGTCAACAAATTAAAAACCAGAGTTAAATTGGCACAGTTATTATTGGCACACTCCTAGCAACAAACATTTCAGTCGACAAATGAACAGAGAACATAATAAAAAATGATGATGATAATGGTTGTGATGATGATGATGATGATAATGGTAGTGATGAGGATGATGATAATGGTAGTGATGATGTTTATGATGATGATGATAATTGCAATGACAATGGTGTTGATGATGATAATGGTAGTGATTATGATGATGATGATAATGGTAGTAATGATGATTATGATGATGATGATGATAATAATGATGATGATAATGGTGTTGATTATGATGATGATGATTAAAGTGGTGATGTTGATAATGTTTATGATGATGATTATTGTGGCAGATGATAATGATGCTGTACCTTTATTTACAGTGTGTTTGGTACATTCTTGAAGGCCAAAGAATACGGAGAGAAAATTGTAGAAGATGTAGTAGCTTCATGGTGGATGATACTTGTGTAAGTTTACATGTACAACACATATCATTTTTTATAGGTGATCTATAAATTTTATTTGGTTATATACAAGCCAACTGTACTTATATGGAAGTATATACAGACTCTTTATGAGCTGATAGCCTCATACAGACAGACAAAAAGGTTACAGAATGAAGTTAAGTAATTGTGTTTTGTACCAAGCTTAAACTTCTTCTACTTTGGTCGACTCTGGAACATTGGATAAACGGGATCCCTGAAAGAAGCTACTGATCAAACTGACACAAGCATCTTCCTGGGCGTGATTTGAACCTAAGCTTTACAAAGCACTTTAACAAACCATTTGTGTGTCTGTTGAACGAAAATGAGAAATAAGATTGAATCTGTGTCATTGTAATTATCCAGATGTTTTATCAATAATCTCCCTTAGATTTGGTCATGGTCATTGATTGGAGAGTAAATACATGTACGATAATGTAAATTAAATTGGGCATCTGAGCATGAGTTTTGACTAATTTTATCATCCAAAACCCTTCTATAAAGATATATACACATGCACTAAAATACAAATAAAAATACATATTGGTTTCAAAATTTATTAAGACGTTTCCTATAAACAATGTCTTCTTAAATCTAAGGTGAACAACCTCATGATAGCCATATGGTCGCTCTAGTGTCTTTGCACAAACACTTGCTTAGGAATTGTATGATCACCAAAGTGAATGCATACGTACACACTTTTAAGCACACTTCTGTTAGTAAAGTTCTTTAGACTGCTAGGCCATTTAGATCCCAAAAAATTGTACAGATAATTTGACAGTTGAATTTTTGTATAGGGCTTTAAATTTAGGATTCTTCGGATGAGACCTTAAAAAACGATGCCCTGTGTCACGGTAGGTGTGGCAAGTTAAAGAAAACTCCATGCACATTGCCCTAAGTGCACTGCAAAGGTCAAAATTTTTGCCACTTCACCTATAGCTAGTGACTTTCAATATAAGTGAAATATTCCTGACTGGGACGTGAAACACCATTAAATCAAATCCATTATTTTAAGATAAGTTTTTACTGTTCTCTTATGGATTAAATAACATGTTCATTTAAAAAATGATGCAATCTGATAAACTGGTTTTTTGATTTTCTAAATTAACTGCATGTTGTTATTTTTGTAGTGTGTTGATAATAGCCATGATTATCTCCTTGATATGGATTGTGTTAATGAGATGGTTGGCTGGTATCATGGTGTGGTTAACCATTTTAATATTCATTGGTTTATTTGGATTTTGTAAGTAGTTTTTGTATATATATTTATCATATATCTATAAAATGAAAATCAACTTTGGTCTGTAATATTTGTACAGATGCATGTTGAACAGAGTGAGTGCTTTCCACTGCATTCACACGAACAATTTTACATTGAATCTAAGTCATCATAATCATCAAGATGCTTTATCAATATTCTCCCTTAGATTTGAACAAATGCCAAAATAAAAAATAAAATTGGGCATCTGCATGACTTATTCTATCATTTAGATCCCTTCTAGAAAGATACCATACACTTGCACTGAAACACAGTCGAGATATACGATGTTAAAAAGTGAAGAAAGGGAAATAATTTGCACATGTCTACCAGCAGTCACTTCCAGTTTTATCTTGTCGACTGTATCGACTTTATCATATGTCATAAGTAATCCAACATATCTATATATTTAGGAAATCAGAATTTATTTGTTACCTACTTCAACATAAAAATACAATACTTTGAAACAGTGATATGGTAGTCGATGTGAGAAGCCAATGTCAACAAAATTCTCAGTATTTACTGATGCCTCTATATCCAATTTAAAACGTGAGAAGCATGCATTTTGTTTTATAAAATTTTCTATGTTTACTATAAATATGTCAATATCTAATGCAATATTGTATTTTACCAACAAACAGTGGAGTCCGCTTTGGTTTCAGTATCGGTTTCACTTTGTATACTTTAATCACCCCAAGCTTCCGGTTGTTTTGAGTAATGTTCACATCACACAACCACGATGTCATCAAGCTTGGCAGTAATTAAAACCCCAATAATCTTCTTGATGGTTTAATTGTTTATGGAACGAATAATGATTAACAGATTATGGAAATCCAGAGGTCAGTGCAGTTTAATAATAATGACTGCATTGATTTAAAATCAACAGTACCGACAGTCACTGTGTTTTTTAAATTAATTAAATCGACCAAAAATCTGTCCAAGTTGACAAATTTTACTTTCTTAAATTTTTTTGTTCAAGTTAACGAATGTAATTTTTCTAGGATTTCCATTCAAGGGGACTATAAAATTGTTTGACATATCTGGAAAATTGAGATATCTGAGTTCGAGGTAACAAGAGTTATTTTGGTTGAATACAGAACAACTCTGTCCGGATTTTTTCAAAAAGTTCAATTTATCCAAAAGTTTGAGATATCATTGTTTGAGATAATGAGATTCAACTGTATAATTTGAATGCATATTGGTTTTAGCATTTATTGAAACATTTGTTATGAACTTCGTCAGTGGGATGCCATCTTAAATCTAAGTCAAACAACCTTATGAGAGTGACAGTGATCAATTGTGTGCAATTGCACAAAGACTTGCTTTTGAACAGTATGCTCGCCAAATTGCAAGCATACATACGTATTCTAGAAAAGTTCTCAGATCTAAGCTATAACACTTGGCTTGATGGTGTTTCATGCCCCATTTATGGTTTTCTTGTTTCACTAACGTCGAGGCATCTAGTTCTGAAATGGTGGAGGAAACTAGCACCAGAAGATGACTACAAAACTTTTGCAAGAAAACTGAAAAAACTTTTTACATTAGGTATTTTCTTATCTCGAACTTTAATTGTTAGAGGCAATAATGCTATTACTGTTTGTGTAGCTGTTTGCGACAGTGAATTTACATAGAAAATCCAATGAATTTGAATAAAGTTGAGTATTTTTCACTTTCTCAATTTTCAATGTGCAACTGCATCAGATTACCATAAAATATTTCTGTAGAAAGAAATTAGTTGTTGCTAAAGGGATTTTACATGTTTAAAAACAAGGCAAATGGTGGATTAATTTGTGCATATGACATGTAGCATCACCAAAAACATTGCTTCTGGTGTAAACATTACAAATTTTGACATGTAAAATCCCTGTAGCAACAACCAGTTTCCTTCCTACAGATATATCTTGTAGTCATTATGGATGTGTCTAGTGATAAACTATTACCTCGAGACTCAAGTAAGCATAAGATACCAAACTTGGTTCATCTTAAGAAGGTTAAGTAACCTATTTGATTTTGCATTTTTCGCTCACCTGACCGAAAGGTCATGTGAGCTTATGGCATGGCGCAGCCTGTGTATGTGCGTGTGTGCATGCCTGCATGTGTGCGTGCGTGTGTGCCTTGTTAACACCTATTTTTGACTTCTCCTCCAAAACTGCTGCACAGATTTCAATGATATTTGGTCAGAAGCATATATGGGCCGGTGCAATTCAGATTTGTTCATGGTATTGTCATGGCTACCAAAAGTAGGTCACGGTGACCTAGGGGTGCAAAAATCTTTAAAAATCTTCTCCAAAATCGATGATGGGAGAAAAAATCTGATGTGATATTTGGCTTCTCTAGGGTCTTAAGCCTATAGTTTGTTCATTTCATGAAATTTGGTCAAAAAATGGGTTACGCTTTTTGCATTTAATTTTAAAAATTTCGTAAAATGGCTTCAAATTGTTATAACTTGTCTATTTGAACAGATATTGACATGGGGTTTTCAGTTTTGACTTTTTCTTGAAATAACCTTCAAAACATTGTTAAAATGTTCAGCATGACAAAATTTAAAAAGAAACAAAGTTTCGTAACTATATGATAATGCATGTTGGAGTTGTTGCCCCTGAAATGCATAAAAACTAAAATTGTGCATAAGCTTGAAAACTATGAACTTTTTGCATAGACATATATATAAGAATATTGTAGGTATTGACATGACGATAATTTTTATATATGGCTCAAGATCATAGGTTCAGAGGTCAAGGTCATAGCTGCATAAGAAGACTGAAATTGTTATTTATCTTGGAAACTATTAACTTTTTGTATAGGCATGTATATTAGAATATTGTAGGAATTGATATGGCGATCATTCTGATGTATGATTCAAGGTCTTACGTTGGAAGGTCAAGGTCATAGATGCATAAAAAGACTCAAATTGTTAATTATCTTGAAAACTATTAACTTTTTGTATAGGCATGTATATAAGAATAATGTATGTATTTTTGCAAATGATTTTGGCCATATCTTCAGGTGAGCGTTAAGGCCCTTGGGCCTCTTGTTTATTCATGTGTTATAACCAATTGCAATGCAATTAATGGTGGTTATATCGCTCTAATTCATCAGATGTAACAATAATCAAATTGACATGAAAAATGAATATCAATATTTATGAAAATAATAAAAAAAATTTTTGCCTCGAAATATAATCACCATTAAGCATTGTGGTGCTATTGTAGTCATGTCAAAATGTGTAAATTGTCTGAAAAGTTGTATATTTAAGACAGTAAAAAACCTAAGTCACCAATTTGAAAGTTAAAATTAGAATTTTGAATTATGAATGGTAATTTTTTTTTCTAGCCTCAGCTTGGTGTTTTAAGAGCTACTTTGAAACAAAAGATACAGATCAAGAGTTTAACATACGCTTTGTAATTCTGAACTTGAACTTTGCAAAATATAAACTGTTCTTGGCCTTTGGTAAGTACAATTATTACAATAATTCTTAATAAATCAGTTAATGTTAGTATTTTTAATTGGAAATGAAATGATGGCCATATGGTCTGAAATCCAGTTACATGACCAAATCTGCTTTAGAGACAGATGATTTTTTTGGGGCCTCATTGTCCGAGTATTCTTAAGTGCGCACACCTCTCACTGCCTGGGTTCGAATCCCACTCTGGACAGATCCTAGTGTGAGAAAGTTTGTCAGTTCGCTTGCCGAAGGTCAGTGGTTTTCTCTGGGTACTCTGGTTTCCTCCACCATTCAAAAACTGACTGCCTCGAAATAAGTGAAAAAATCTTTACCGGGGCGTAAAACACCAATGCTCCACTCGGCTCAACTCTCCATTGTTTGATCAAGTTTTTCAGTGAGCTTTCTGAAAGTGTTTAGTTTTCTCTTTGGCACCAGTTTGTTCACCTTACCAAAAATAACTCATGATATAATGACTCTTCTTAATATACAAAAAAATCAAAGTAATATAAATATTACCTATCAAATAATATTGCTATTCAGCAGCATAGTGTGAATGTACAAAATACACAACCTTTTGGGCATTAACGGAATTGTCAGTGTCAAGAGTCAAATAGTTTTTATGAACTGGTTTTGCAGTCAAGCTATGATATAATGTATAATATGTTAAGTGACTTTCCAGGGGCAAAGTGAGTAAAGGTCATATAAAATATGATGTCACTTAATACAGTCTTTGGCTAAACATAGCAAATGCTGCTTAGCTCATCAATTGACAGCTCTTAAGCTAGAAATTCAATATAAACAGTGCATTTTTACATTAGTGTATACATGTACTTTGTTTTGTCTTTCTGACAGATCTTGTTTGTTTATTTATGATTTTCTGACATACATGTATATCACCTTTATAATTTCAGGAATTATATCAGGAATTATTTTACTAATAACACTATTAATTTTACTGGCCCTATGTTCCAGAATAAGGATAGCAATAGCCCTTATTAAGGAAGGAAGCAGGTAAGACAATTAATCAACAATATAAACACACTGACCTTTGTTGAGTGGGTTATGGTAGATTATCTCCCTCAACAAAAAAAAATTAATACATTCAAGGGTGTGAATTTTTTCGATTTTAAATGTTGAAAAACAAGGCAAATGGTGGATTCTTTTGTGCATACAGTGTAAAGCATCACATCACCAAAAACATCGCTTCTGTTCTAAACATCACATTTTTGACATTTTAAGTGCCTGTAGCAGCAACAGTTTCTACAGAATTTTCTTTTGGAAATCGCAGATGCACAATGTTATGAACCAGTCTCAAGTAAGCAAATGATACCAAATTTAATTACCGCATGTCACATTTTCTATAAAAATTTTACATAATTAACTGTAACAAACACAGTGACACAAAGAGTAATATTGGTGTTGTTGCATAGCACATGTAATGTATTCACTAGGTAAAAAATAAAGTTCACTGCCAGACTATCTGGTCTGGATCTTTTAGCCTTGTGGTAGAGTGCTCACTTATCACAAGGAAAGGCTGTGTTTGATCCTCAGCCAGGGCACTTGGTGAGGAAGGGATTTTAAAGTGTTTCCTCCCTCCTGTTACAGTTTTTACATGCATTACCATGAGTGAAAACAGGTCCAATATCTATAGTCTAGTCCCATTTTCAAAATCTTTCCTTAACTATGATTTTCCTTAACTCAAATTTAGTAAATTTCAGCAATCTCTTTAAAAACAATAAATAAACATCTTTTCTTAAAATCAAATACAGATGTTATAAGCTTGAATTGATTTTCAAAAAGACACATTAAATTCCTGTTTATCTGAAAAATTAATAAAACTATTATGATTTCAAATTTGCCAGAATTAAGATAAGAAAAATCTTAAGAAATGATTGTCAATGTGGAGCCTGTATGTATCTGTATGTTTAATCTAAGTCATGGAAAGTCCCTAATCGATTTATAAATAATAAGTCTAACAAAAAATGTTTTATTCAGGTGAATATCACTTTTTAACCAGAGATTACAATTGGTTCACAGCCGATCAAAAGATCACATACAAATTTTAAAACATATACATGTAATTATATGAGGCTGATGGATCAGTCTTCTATTTATTTAATTATTGCATATTTACATATTAAATATTTTTAAACCTTTCCTGGTGTTAACATTTCTATCATTTACATTTCAGGGCTGTTGGATCGATGTCCTTCACATTACTATTTCCTGTCATTCCATTTTTACTGCAAATTAGTGTTATTGCATTTTGGCTTCTGCTAGCAGTGTATCCTTGATTATATGACATAATATTGTTTTTTGTCCAGCCTTGAATTGCCATAAGGTGAGACTTAGGTGTTACTTTTCCAGTGTCGTTGGCGGTGGCAGCATGTCAAAACATGAAAGTTCATGTTATAGTAATGTATTTTCTACACGATCAAAACTTATGCAGGTGAGACATTTAAATCCGTGGAATTTTTGTTTGAATCTCTAGATAAGTAATATTGTACTGACATATAAATACGAGATATACATATAAATGGAAGTACATTTATCCCACCTCAGATGAAAATCTTTGATTACATTGGTCAATTAGTAACCTAATATGGGATTGTATTAGGTCACTTTTGATTATCTCCCTTGATTAAGAAAATATATTCGGTCAGTAACGATTACGTCCCCTGTTACCCGGTCTGCAGCCATAATGGCGTCGTCAACAAAGCGCTGAAATGTTCTGTTTTTGCAGTTGAAATAATGTTTTGACATGAAGATCAAGATCTTCGGTGGGATAAATTCGTTACACAGTGATTTAGTGACCTAATACGGAAATATATGGAGTCATTAAAATTTATATTGGGCTCCGCTATCGCGTCGCCCAATATAAATTTTAATGACTCCATATATTTCCGTATTAGGTCACTAAATCACTGTGTAACTAATAGTATTATGTTTTCATTGTACCCTGCTACATATACTGTAGAAGTTTTACATTTTCATGCTTGTTCAGATAAGAAAAGCTGAGCTTGTGGCTTGTCTAAGATATGGGTTAATCCAGTTTGATTTGACTACCAAATTTAGAAATAATTCCAAAAATATGGAAAAATTTTCTCCCTGATGGTTCTCAATAATTCCCTACTACATTTGTTTTTAGAAAAAAAATTGCAGAAATCTCATCTTTTTTTTCTTGATAATTTTCTCTTGGTTTTACTATTATTTATAATATTGTTAACATTATGTAGACACCCTTAACCAAAATAGGGGCCTTGGTGGCTGAGTGGTCTAAAGTGAGTGATTACGGATCACAGCGCCTCTCACCGCTTGGGTTGAAATCCCACTCGGGACAGAACCTAGTGTGAGAAATTTTGTCAGTTCGCTTGCCAAAGGTCGGTGGTTTTCTCTGGGCACTCCGGTTTCCTCCACCATCCCAGAACTGACCGCCTCGAAATAAGTTAAAGAATCTTGACTGGGGCATAAAACACTATTACTCCACTCCACTCCTTAACCAAAAAAGTTTTTGGCACACAAATCCTATATTCAAAATTTGTGCATTTTGTTGCTTGTCTACAATTTGAACTACCATATTATAATTTATTGAAAGAAAATATATACTGATACAAGGAAATAGTTTCCTTAAGCTATACAAGATTTTTAGCATCAACAGGTCGTCAACAAAATTTTGAGATTGGCAACAATTCAGAATACAGATTTAGCAATGGATCCTGGGATTATACCAAAATTAAAACTAAAACAGCTCAGTTCTTTGGTGCAGTTTGTGATGATTCTGATCTACAGGTAGGTTTACCTCCCTTTATGGCAGGTATGAATGAAGTATAAAAGAACTTGGGTCTTATGATTAAATATTAGTTATATTATCAGGTATATTTCTGGCCACTCACAGGGTCTGGTAAAGAGACCCATTCCCAATGCCAAAAAGCATAAATTTTTCACAATTTTGTAGGTAAAAATTCCCAAATGATCCTGCTTTGAGAAACTTAAGAAAAAGTGAAAATGCTATATTTTTGGTGTAGCTTGTATATCTGTATAATAACCTGTATTTATGCACATTTTGATTTATACTCAATGAGGATCTAGTAGAGTGGGAGCAACTCATGAAACAACTTTCTCAGATGTTTGTATTTAAGCCAGTCTATGAAGATATTGTGTTAATGTCTGAGTGATTTGGAGCAAAAGAGTGACTACTAGCATGTATCAAAATAGTAAATATCCCAGGCAAAATATTTGATGCGCTGACAATGTGAAAATTTTTAAAGTTTAATGAAAATTTTTCCCAAAATGTTGATTTTGTCAATGATTTTCCCAATTTCATCCCAAGGTCCCTTTCCCAAAATGGCCAGAAAAATCCCTGCTTATGTTGGGATAATATATGCCAGCAATAAAAAATCTAGCATGGGTTTATCAGCATCTTTATGGATTATTTTTGTACTAGGTCATCTGGTCGTACAATGTAGATCACATGGCATTCTTAATGGTGCTAATATGTCACAACTGACAAAACAATATATGTAAATTACATATATTTAGTTAGATAACCCTTACACAGTATGCTCATGGATCACAGAGCCTCTTATCACATAGGTTTAAATCCTACCTATACAGATCCTAGTGTGAAAAAGTGTCATTTTACTTGCTGAAGGTGGGTGTTTTTCTCCAGACACTCCAGTTTTCTCCACCATCTAGGAACTGAGTGCCATCAATATAAAGTTAAAGAATCTTGACTTGGGTGTAAAACATTACTATTACTCAACTCCTTACGCAAAAAAGCATGTACAACACCTACAGGGTGAGCCTAAACTTGGTGATATTAAAAAGCTAATTCTACAAATTAACTTGATGTTGAGATCTGCATTATGATGGACTTGTTATGCAGATGAGCTACACTGTTCTAGTGACAGATATCTTGATTTAAGATAAACTGTAAGAGATCAACATAAACTATGTCATACACTTAGCCAGAATGAGCGTTAATCTCTGTTGTTAAAAGTGAGTTTCCAGTGAAAGTTTTTTTTAATGGACTTATAGATTTGCATAAATGTGAGCAATGTTATTCTGATGATTTTTTTTGACTTGATTAACTACTGTTAATTAACTTAATAACATTACAAAAAAGTATACCTGCTCTAACCCTGACCTGGTCTGACCAAGACTTAGAAATTGGTAGTGACTGTTCTTTTGCCAAGCACTCGGCATTTGAAAATAAGAGGTCCTTCGTATGAGACCTAAAAACCAATGCCTTTTGTTAAAGAACCCTCCCTCTGGTGACATCTCGATATAAGTTAAATAATCTTGAGTCGGACGTAAAAATCTATTAAATAAATCAAATTAATCAAAATATTTGTTTATATCTGTTAACTTTTCTAGAGATCCTTGACCAATTTTAACCAAATTTAAACTCAAAAGAACATCCATGTACACTGCCATCCATAAATTATTATACATGTGTAAAACCTTACTATTTTTGGATATCTTAAAACTTCACAAAATTATGATATCACTTTCAGAAGCTGCAAAAAAAAAAAAGTAAAAAAAAAAAAAAAAAAAAATTGTTATTTCAATTCTATGACTGAAATTTGACGATTATATACCAATAGCAAAAATAACTTGTATAGTTATTAATGGATGGCAGTGTATGGGAATGTTGGAATACTTGGTACTGACCATGAACTTTAACAATAGCCTCAAAAATTCACCTAGGTATAGCTAACTAAGCTTGAAATTAATTTAGGTATTTTCTTGCCTAATTGAAGGCTAATCTAGCCTTTACTATCAAATTAAATTAAATGCTACATTCCTATAAAATTAATCAACTGGTTATCTAACTTTTTTGTAATTTCAAGGAGGTATGTATGTTTGTATGAAATCTGTGGAACAGGATTATATGCGATATTTACCAATTTATATATTGTATTACTAATATTCCGCTTTTTATAAGGCCAATTGATATACGGTAACTATCTTGTTAAAAGGAGCAAGGGAAGATAACTCAAACATTACTTTTTGGTTCCCACCAGCATTTTAATCATGTCAAGTGCCTTAATAAGTACTAGCTTTCTTTGTCTTGATACATTTACATTGGCATTGTGAGTGAGCATAATTTACCCAGATTACATGATCATCATGATAAGATTCCCATGTGCCTGCTGTGTTCTGGCTTACACAAAGTAAGTTTTACTGCTGGCTCACAGAAACAGAAGCATTTACAGCCCTGCCAATCTATTGTCAGTATCTTAACATGGGTATGGAAGCAGCTTCATGAAATGAAATGACTTGCTCAAGGTTCTGGCTTACACAAAGTAAGTTTTACTGCTGGCTCACAGAAACAGAAACATTTACAGCCCTGCCAATCTATTGTCAGTATCTTAACATGGGTATGGCAGCAGCTTCATGAAATGAAATGACTTGCTCAAGGTTCTGGCTTACACAAAGTAAGTTTTACTGCTGGCTCACAGAAACAGAAGCATTTACAGCCCTGCCAATCTATTGTCAGTATCTTAACATGGGTATGGAAGCAGCTTCATGAAATGAAATGACTTGCTCAAGGTTCTGGCTTACACAAAGTAAGTTTTACTGCTGGCTCACAGAAACAGAAGCATTTACAGCCCTGCCAATCTATTGTCAGTATCTTAACATGGGTATGGAAGCAGCTTCATGAAATGAAATGACTTGCTCAAGGTCACAATGACCTTGGATCTTGATTCTCTCACTACTGATTGTGCGTCTTGTTTTAACATATGTTAAGTTTCCAATCAAATTTTTCAAAAAGTCTTCCCATATATCTCTGTCAAGGTAGAGATAGAAAGACATATATGTGTACATGTATTTACATATGATTCACCAGTGTACCATGTATTACCACATAACATTTGTGTGAAACTTTTATTTTTTAATCATTTTAAATTGAGGAGTTGATGTTCTTCCTTTAAAAAACATAATTCTAGGATTTGTGCATTATAAATTTAATCAAAAATGTTATGTATGAAAAGGTAAAGTGTTATTGAACACATGACACACTAGTGAAACATGTTGACAATATAATTGTTGGTGCTGGACTAACTTTGTTATCTGTTATATATTATTGTGTACTTAACTGGTTATGCATGAGTTCAAGAGTGTTTGTGTCTCATTATATATTTTTTGGTTGTAGTGTTTTAAAAAATCTATACACTTCGATCTGCCTATAATAGGATTCAAACCAAAGAAGGTTTATTACTTTGTAAATGTAAATCATTTTAATTCAGTTTGCAATTCAGTACTTTTAATGACCAGCTTTCTAATTGTGGAAGTAGAATAGACTAGTAACAATTTACATGGTTTACACTATACTGTGGATTATATTACCAACCCAACTTTTTTTTATAATTATTTATTTTGTTCATTTAACAAGACAAGTATACATGTAAAGCATATAGTATGTACAATGTCCATAGAGTGATGTCCTATAAACTTTAAAGTACAAGATGTCCTTTTAATTACAGTACCGGTATATTTTGGTATTTTGTAACATATTCTTAATCGAAATACATTAGAAATATTATTCAAACATATAAACCTATCAATTTCGCTACCTGTACAGTGCATTTTAAAGAGACTATTCCAACAATCTAGAAAGTAAGGACCACTTTTCGTAAAATTTACTCAGTGTTCTATTTTATAACCAATTTCTTTTTCTATTTTATAATAATATTTCAAGACTTGTATTAATCCATTAACTTCAGGTTTTGCACTAGTCATACTCTTTTTATAGATAAAATATTTAGTACATATTATTATATGATTTATAACTGGCATCTCATCTATCATACCGAACATTATATCTGATATAGTAAATACATTTAAACGATATCCAGCTTTTATCAAAATATTTCTAACCTCATACCACAATGCTTGTGAATACCAACATTCAAAAAATAAATGTGAAATAGTTTCATTTTCACTATTACACAATGAACACAACTGATTATCTACAATCTTTGCAAAAAAAAAACAATTTCCTTTTTGTTCCTAGAATTCTGTGAATACATTTAAACTGGAATTCTCTTAATTTGTTTTCAACTGTAACAGTTATGGAGTTCTGTATTCTCGTATGATATCTACATTGTCTACATAACTTAACAGTGCCTCTGATAAAAGATAAAAATCAAGTCTTGTCATTATCAATGATAATTTTTTTGTCCAAGTACAGTATATTTTTTTTCTTCCTCATTAAAAGTTCTTCAGACATCAACTAATCCAACCCAACTTGATAACTGAAACTTACCAGGTATTTTTAATCATTGAGATTAACCAAATGCAATATTCTTTGTTAATTTATTTTTCTTCTGTTTGTTCTTCATAATTCATTGTATTAACATGGATCTTAACAATTAAACAACTAGGCTTTCCTGCATTATGCCAAAGCGAGATAACTTCTGCATGACCATGGAATTGTACATTTTGATTTTTTTCTCCTTTATATCATTTAAATACATCTTAATTTCATTACAGGGAAACAACACTAATGAGTTTTGTACGTTTTTAAAGAATCAAGAAGAAAAGTGAGTTTTCACTAATTTAAGATTTATGTTGAACAAAACAAATTAATATACCAAGTGTTGAGTCATTTTTGTGGAGCCTGGCATTGCCATAAGGCGAGACTTAGGTGTTACTTTTCTGGTGTCGTCGTGGGCGGTGGCATGTTAAAATGTGAAAGTTTATGTTAAAGTAGTGTATTTTCTACTCAATGAAAAACTAACCAGGCGAGACATTTAAAGCCGTGGAATTCTTGTTTAAAGTTTTGTCATAGTTTGTGTCTAATGTCAGTTTGTAGTAAAAATAATCCTTAATTGTTAAATGTCTTGATAAATGAATGTGACAATAATAATTTTCATTTAACAAACTTAGGGAGGGTATATTGGTTCTACTGTTACACTTTTTCATCTGTTTCTTTTCCAAACGTATGTGGGAGGTCAGGGTTCAAGCCCTGGCTGGTTCTGACCAAGACTTAAAAATTGGAAGTGACTGTTCTTTCACCAAGTCATGGGGTCCTTCAGAGGAAACCAGAAAACTGATGCTCTGTGTCATGGCAGGTGTGGCACACTAATGAACCCTCCCTGCACATTGTCCTAAGTGCATTGGAAATGTAAAAATTTCTGCCACTTCATCTATAGCTGTTGACTTCTTGATATAAGTGAAATGCTCTTGACTGGGACATAAAAACCCCATTAAATCAATCAATCAATCAATCAGTCAATCTTCTCTAGCCTTTTGTCTGAAGGATTTTCTTTGAGATGACTCAGTGAGTACTACTGTAACTAAATAGAAGTAACTTGGGATGGTTGAAGTTTATTATTCATTTTTGACTTGGGTCCTATGGTTCATTGTATGGGCCTGGCCAATTAGGACCTAATTGGTAACTTGTTTTGCTTTTTACAAATTGTTTATTTATGATATTTTTTAATTACAGTTTTGCCTTTTACACACAGATTTATAACTTGTTCATGTTATTTTGGCTGGTCAACTTTTTCATAGCCCTGGGACAGATGACCTTGGCTGGAGCCTTTTCTTCCTATTATTGGGCTTTTGAAAAGCCAAAAGACATACCATCATTTCCATTGCTTTGTGCTTTTGGCAGATGTTTCAGGTAAGAATATAACAGTTTCAATTTTATTTGATTTTAATTTTTTTTTTTTACTATTAAAGACTCCTGAAAATGTATGGTGTCTAATCTTTTACCTTGATGACCTAAGTGGTCATGTGGAAAAAGTGCTGGCTTCATGATCACATGATCATCACCTGGACATGATCACATGATCATTATTGGGTTCAAATCCTATCAGGTTAAACACATTATGAGATTTATTTTTAGTTATTTGCCAAAAGGTTGGTGGTTTTCTTTGAGGAATCTGCACCATCACAGAACAAATCGTCTCTATTTAAGTAAAAAAAAATCTTGATTGGAACGTTAAACCAACAATCCAACATACTATTTTCTTTCATGGGGCTCCATGATTTTTTTCTTATACTTATCGTTTTTGAAAATTGAAACTCATGCTTAGGCTCTTGATTTTATTTTTTAAAAAAAGTATATTAGCATAAGAAAAACATGTTTGCTTTAAATGATATGTTTCATTATATTTTCCATAAAGACCTCAACACATCACTTTTTCTGTAACCAGTAGTTTTGTAAATACAAACCAAGCTGATGGTAAAAACTTGTTAATTATAATAAATTGCTAACTGATTGTTTTTTATTTCAGGTATCACCTTGGTTCGTTGGCATTTGGATCATTTATTATAGCTGTAATACAGATAATTAGAGTTTTGCTGGAATATTTAGATTCCAAACTAAAGGGATCAGAAAATCCAGTAGCAAAGTTTTTCTTGAAGTAAGTAAACAGTTTTACATTACCTTAGTACAATTTCAATAAGTTGAATGCAGAAGAGTCTAACTTCTAATATTTGGAGTATAACAGGTGCAGTAAACCTGCTACAGCAGCCACCTCTGTAAATAGACCACCTGTCCATAACACTGTTGGTGTAAGGTCTCTGTTTTATATATCACCCATCTGTAACCTCTACATAAAGACATACTTTCCACAAAGTCCACATATCTTATCTTCTGAGTACATGAACTATTTAATCATAAGATCTAGTACCCATTAAAAGTACTGTTTTTGTTTATTAAAAGAAAAAAAAAACAAACAAAACAGAAGAAAAACAGGAGAAAAATGGATATCATTTTAATATCATGCAAAATTAAGAATTTTTACCAAAGAAATATTCAAAATTCTGCACATGACAATACCAGTTACCACTAAAAGTGGGGTGTTTTGATTAGTTTTAATTTGATTGGAGATGGTTTTAATGTTTTCCTCTGAATCTGTTCAACCAAATAGAATCATACTTGGTAAGAAGATCATTGATTGATGCCAATAAAAAAAATTTGCCTGGAATGGCCATGTGAAATGAAGATAACCGAGTGGTTTTTTTTTTTTTAAATGAAATTTTATTGTACTGGTATTTGAAAATTTTCACCTGAAACTGCTCAGCTGAGTGGAACAAAATGCAAATGAGGTGTAATATTTACGAAAGAATTTCATTATCTCCAATGAAAACAGCTAATCCAAATCATTTTTTTGTTGTGAAAAACCCTTGGGTTGGTTCACATTCAAAGTTGCATCTGGCATGACTACCCAAAACTCAAATGCAAATAAAGTGTAAGTTGAGCTATAGAAGACCTACATGCATAGGGCCTCTCGTTCTGCTACAAATCACCTTGTTTCATGTTTCAGGTTATACTTGAAATATTAAAGCTCATTTGTAATTTAAAAGATACAGCGATACAGAACAATAACTTAAATTTACATGAACTTATATAGATACAAAATGTGCATATATATATATATATATATATTTTTTTTTTTTTTTTTGCGCAGATGTCTTAAATGTTGTTTCTGGTGCTTAGAGAAGTTTATAAGATTTCTGAACAAAAATGCATATATAATGGTAAGTCTATAATTTATACAATTGGAGAAGGATGAAGTAATGGTGTTTTACCCTTGTTAAGATTCTTTCACTTCAATGAGACGATTAGTCGAGAGATTTTTTAAGAAAACTTGAATGACTGGAGAAATCTAATGACTTCCAGCAAGCAAACTGACAAGTGTTTGAAATTAATTTTTGAGATCAAAAGAACAAATTGTCCAGTTGCAAAAATTGCTGCTTTGACATAAAAAACATTCAACCAACCAGCCAATCATTATCCAAAGATCATTGGTTTTGACCAACAATCCAGGCTATGTTATTTGTCCTAGAAAAGCAAGCTATGTGGCTTGTTTGTGTCTATTTTAGAATACTATAACATTGATGATAATTTGTAATGTACGTATTGAAAATGTACTATCCAAGTTGGAGTCATTCATTCAGTCATTCATAAATAAGGTTTCTATTCAAATAGCTGAAATTGTAAAATAAAAAGCAACCGAACAGCATTATATTGTGTTATATTTTATTTTATTTAATTAATTTATTTATTTTACTTTACTTTATTTTAGTGTAGTGAAGTGAAGAGTAGTGTGTTGTAATGTATTGTATTGTATTGTACTGTATTTTAAATGATCTTTTCAGATTGCAGTACACGGTAAGAATTTCTGCAGATCTGCGAAGGATGCCTTTATGTTACTGATGAGAAATATTGTCAGGTTAGTCATGTTTTTGTCGAGCCTGGCATTGCAATTAGGCGAGACTTAGGTGTTACTTTTCCGGTGTCATAGGCAGCGGCGTGTTTAAATGTGAAAGTTTATGTTAAACATAAAGTAATGCATTTTCTACTCAATCAAAAACTAACCAGGCGAGACATTTAAATCCGTGGCATTCTTGTTATGTACATGAATAATCTAAAAAAAAGATAGAGTAATAGTGATTTATATCTCAGTGGAGATTCTTCACTGATGTCAAGGTTGTCACTTCTTGGTTGGTGAGGGAAACTGAAATGTATGGTGAAAACCACAGTAGTTTAGAACACTGTGCCACTGAAACCCCTTTTAAACATTAACATATATATATATCTCTAGCTGTAGGACTTTGCTTGCTGACATTTAGTTTGCAGTACTACATTTATTTGTTATGCTAAAAAAATTGTTTCTTGTTTAATTTTTATTCAATTATTTGTGGGAGAGTTAAATTTTTCTAAAATATGATCTGAAGTTTGATTGAAACTGTTCATCTAATAGGTTAAATATAATGTTATTTTTTTTTACAGAGTGGTGGTTGTGGATAAGGTTACAGATTTTCTTATATTTATCGGAAAACTTGTAATAGTCGGTGCAGCAGGTAATATCATACAACAGAAAATTCTATTGGATTAAGGTTAGGAGGGGTTAGGGATCCTGGTCCTTTTAATAAGATTCTCACATTTTATGATAAAACTTGTACAAGTTGGGACAGCAGGTAATATCATACAACAGAAATTCTGTTGGGTTAGGGTTAGGATGGGGTTAAAGACCCTGGACCTTTTTATAGGATTCTTGCATTTTATGGAAATCTATTGGGTTAAGGAAAGGAGAGGATTTGGGACCCTGGTCCCAGTTTCACAATCATTCCTTAACTAAGATTTTCCTTAAGTCTTGCAAATTTGAAATCTTAATAATTTCGTTAATTGTTATAATATTTAGGAATTTAAGGTGTTATTTTGAAGATCCCCTCAAGCTTGTTACATCTGTATTTAGTTTTATCAGAAATGTTTATTTGTAATTTAAAAAAGAGATCACCAAATTTGCCAAATTTAAGTTAAGGAAAATCTTAGTTAAAAAATGATTGTGAAACCGGGACCAGGACCTTTTTATAAGATACTTGTATTTTTATTGGAAACCTTGTAATAGTTTGTGCAGCAAGTAATATCAAACAACAGAAAAATTCTGTTAAGTTAGGGTTTGGACGGGGGTTTGGGACTCAAAACCTTTTATAAAATGCTTTTATGTTTATTTGAAAACTTGTAAAAAAAAGTTTCACAGGTAAAAAATTTGGTTGGGGAAATTGCCTCATTAATTTTACTGAATAAAATAATGAATTGGAAAAATTAACATGTTTTTTCATGTTCAGCTTTTTGCTTATATTAATGCTCTGAACCAGGTCAGGAAAGGAGACAAAAGTTCTTCGTGATAAACTGTTGTTTAGGTTTTCCCCTTTTATAAATTATTTAATAATGATGATGATTCTGCCATTTGTTTAATTTTATCATTGATAAGGGAGATAACTCAGTTTTAACATTCATTGTTAAAGTTTTCAATTGAATAACTAGACATTAAGATGAGCTAAGCTATTTTGCTGACAGATCTTTTTTAAGTTCTTTAATCTGAAATGGCAAAGTACAGACGTTGGACAAAAGTATTCGCATGATGGCATTATTTTTAACTGTTGTTGTGCAATTCGCGTTATGTTAAAGCGGTATATTTTTAAAGGTAGGTATTGTATAGCTACACCGGTAATAAATATGAAAGTCAAAGGTCAGATTTGCATGTAGGTCAGGTTTGTTGTCGTCTGCTATTTTCAGAATCTGGATTTTTTTCTGAATCGTAAAATGGGTAGGAAATCGTCCGAGTTGAGTGTGAGTTGCAAAGAAATAATTATAAATTTGTTACAAGATGGAAACAGTTTTGGTAAAGTTAGTCAGTTATTAAGTATTCCTAAATCAACAATATTAAGTGTTTGGAAAAAATATTCAACACAAGGGAGTGTAGAAAATCTACCGAGAAGTGGAAGAAAAAAATCTGTTGACGACAGGGCCGCCCGTAATTTTATCCGTCATGTTAGAAACGATAGGAAATCTGTATTGTCAGATATAACCAACAGGTTTAATGAAAATTATAATGCCCATGTATCAAATAAGACAGTCTGGAGATGTTTAAGAAAAAATAATTACAAAAGATGTGTCTGTAAAAAGAAAATACGTATCCCTGTTGCTAACAGAATAAAGCGAGTACGGTGGTGTTCAGAAAGGAGGGGTTGGACTGTTGAACAGAATTGGAAAAATGTTATATTTTCGGATGAGTCCAAAATTGTTCTTGGTTCTGATGACAGAGTGTATATTTGGCGGAAAGGCGACGAGGCTTGGTTACCGGACTGCATTTCACCTGGTGTACAGAAAAAATTTAGTGCGATGATTTGGGGATGCATTACGTATCATGGTGTCGGGACCATTTGTCGCATAATTGGTAACATAAATTCTCAAAAATATATTGAAATTTTAGAAGACAATTTATGGCCAGTTATCGCTAGGCATTTTGCAAATACTAACTATTTATTTATGGACGATAATGCAACCGTTCACAAGTCTCGATTGACAAATGCATACAAACTCGAAAATGACATTTTGTCCTTAGAATGGCCTGCCCAGTCTCCCGATATAAACCCCATTGAAAATGTTTGGCTAAAGATAAAGCGAGGAGTCCGACGAGTTTCACATTTAATAAACACTAATAAAGATTTATATAATCAAATTTTAAGAATTTGGGAATCATTTTCTGTGGAATACATCCAAAGTTTATATGCTAGTTTACCTGCACGGATACAGAGAGTTCAGAAGGCCCGTGGGTATATCACTAAATATTAAGGTAAGAATTTTTTTATATATATGTTGCCTTTATTTCTTAAAAAAGTAAAGCATTTGTTAATGAAAGAGTCTAAATTAGTCTAAATTTGCGTATTTATGTTGATTCTAAGCCAAGTAATACACATTTGTTTATCGCGAACCGGTGTAATAGAAAAAACATGGCCGCTAAAATCGTGCGAATACTTTTGTCCAACGTCTGTAGATAAAAAAAAAATGAAGAGCTACAAGGGAGATAACATTGATACAAATATTTATCTCCCTTTTCTGTATTTTTAGCCACCTCATCATACTTCTTCTTTAGCGGTAAAATATCCTTTGTGCAGGAATACAATCCCAGACTAAACTTCTATGTTGTTCCAATTGTAGTAAGTAATTTTATATTACACTTTATATATATGCAATTATCAGTTTGATTGGATGGATTTTGTGGATTTATTGCCATTTCCAGACTTAGAATTTTTTTCACTTACAATTTGGCAGAACATACAATTTGTCCAGAGTTTATAAAATATGTACAATTTTCTGAAACCATGCATAGATGACAAGCATCATAACCCATCACTCACAATCAAATTTCTCCACCAACAATTTGGAGCAGGGGATATCAGTCTCCTTCAGAGATAGTTCTAGTTTTTGTTTGTGTTTCTTATGATATTAAGCATTCTCTGTATAAGACTGAGCAAGACAAATCTCTTTTTACCTCTATTTAAGTGTCTTTAGTATACACATAGACTAGGCCTGGCCCTTTTAGTCTCATCCATTAAGTTGAGTTGAGTAATGATTTTTAACTTCCCAGTCAAGAATATTTCACTTATATCGAGACGTCGCCAGCTATAGGCAAAAGTGCAGAAATTTTGCCTGTGTATTGCCCTGAAGGCATTATACAGCAGGGTTCTTTATTGTGCAATGCCTGCCATGACACAGGACCTCATTTCCAGCCGAAAGAACCGTGCCTTATTTCGTAATGCCGAGTGCTTAGCAAAAGAACAGTAACTACCCACTTTCAGACCCGGCCAGGGTTTGAACCCACAACCTTCCACTTATGAAGTGTCTCATCCATTGCATGAATATGAATGGTAAATTCAATCGGAATACAACATACATAAAAATTTAGATGATTGCATGACATCATAAACATGAAGCTTGCCCATGCAAATATTGATGCTAAAATATAATTCGACATCTCGCTGTAACTAGATATTTCAGGAGGAGAAAGATTGTAGCATACTGTAACTTCAGTAACAATATCTAGTTGGAGTAAAAGGTTTCATCCTCACTAATCCAGCTGACATTAAACTGTTTTTTAAAAATGCATTTTTGCCATTTTCTTACAGCAATGGCTTTATTTTAACACCATAAAGTGAAATCAAAGTGGACTTTTTACTGTATTTCTATGATATATGAATGGGTAAGTGAATGATCAAAAACTTAATTTTTTAGCCAAACAGAGGCACCTAACCATACCTAGTCCTCACTATATCCCTTTATGTAAAATTTTACCATACCCTAAACATAGAAGGTGCTAAGATGAATAAGTATGATTAATTTTTGTTTTTATTTTCAGTTGATCACACTTGGTTCCTATGTGATTGCCAGTTGTTTTTTCAGTGTGTATAGCATGGCAGTTGACACTTTGTTCCTTTGTTTCTGTGAGTATATATTAAGATTTATAATCGGGGTTTAAAAATGATTTGATCTATTTGATGTAATGCGGTTTAAGTCCCAGTCAAGAATATTTCCCTGCACATTGTCCTAAATGCACTGAAAAGGCCAAAATTTTTGCCACTTCACCTATTGCTGGTGACATCTCGATATAAATGAATTATTCTTGATTGGAATGTAAAATCCAATTAAATCATATTAAATCTTATTCAGAAGACTCTAAGTTAGTATCAGCATAAGGTATATATTGTAATGGCATTTAGTTATGGAGTAATGGTGTTTTGCATCTAAGTCAAGAATACCTTACATCAAATATGTGTTCTTGGATGGTGGAGGAAACCAGAGTGCCCAGAAAAAATCATTAATCTTTGTTAAGTAAACTGACAAAATTTTTACCTAAATGAGGGCAATTTTCTGAGATGATTAAGAAAACCGGAGTGCCTCGAGAAAACTGTCAACCATTGGTAAGTGAACTGAGAAAGTGTCCCACATTAGGCTCTGTCCAAATGGGATTAGAACCCAGGTGCTGAATAGTTTTGTGTTCATTAAGGGAAAACTCGGTCAGCAAGGCCATATAGTAAAAGAGGTTTCCAACATGGTATAATTGTGCTTTTGTTTATTTTTCAGTGGAAGATCTTGAGAGGAATGATGGATCTGCTGCTAAACCATACTTCATGAGTAAAGAGTTAATGAAAATACTTGGCAAGAAAAACAAACCAAAGAAAACAGAAGAATGAAAACATACACAAATATTAATTGTGCTTAACAGTAAAAGTAAAACATTGTTATAAATATGTGCAGAGAGAAAGAAAAACAACCAAGATATGTGGGAGAAAATGGAAAAAAAACATTGCTTGCCATAATACTTTCCAATTTCATTTTAAGTCCTCAAATAAATGCAATTCAATTTTTTTTTGTATGTTTTTTCTAGTGTAATTTAGGTGATTTCAGTTACTGGTATATACAATGTAGAGAGATGAGCAAATAATATTGGGAACACTTCAGGACTCCACTTGGTACTTCAGTATTGTCAGTTGAGGACACTCAAGATTGTCATTTGGTACCTTCATTTGATTGAACACACACAGAATTGAACATGGCTTTTTCCTAAATGAAAATTTGTATTTATAATGTGCACAGGGTTCTTTTAAAGATTTTTCTTCATATTAGATTTCTCGAATTTATGTTAAATGTTGCTAGTTTTTTAATATAAATGGGCTTCCAGCCATGTCCTTAAAAGTTGTTTGACAGCAATGAAAACCCATTATTTTTTCATATATAAGTAAAACAAAAATTCTAAATTCTCTGAGAGACATTAATTCTGCATTAACCAATGAAAAATTGAGTTAAAGAAATCTGTCAGAAACAGAAATAAATGTACAGTGAAACTTCCGTAAACCGACACTCCACGGGACCGGTCATTTTGGTCGGTTTACAGAGGTGTCGGTTTTCAGGAGTTTGAAAAACCGGATTCGAATCCGGTTCGTTCCAGTCCGTTACCAGGTCAGAATTTAGTCAGTTACCGGATATGGCTATTATAATGTATTCATGTGTGTGCATTCGATCGTGTTTGTTAACACTTACATCGTGTAAAGTGATATTTTAAATGTTATTTATATTTTATTTTTATCTTAAACAAATTGAACAATAAAACAATGTGCATAAATTGTCATCGTAGTTGTAATACGTAGTTCTTATCGTCTACCAAGATCGGGCCCTGCTAACAGTACTCAAGTTTGTGTTATTTTATTTTATTTTTCTCGCCCGAGAAGAAGAGGTCATATCAATCATTCAGATTTAAAAAAAAAAAAAAAACAAGGAAAAGAAAAAAAAAAAAGAAAATAGAACGTGATTTATTTAAGTTCAAAGCTGTATTGTTTTGCCTTGCATCTAAAAACATCACGAAGCTTTTCGGCATCCGACTTCTGTTTTTTTTTAAATATAAACAACGCACATTTTAATAAAACGTTTTAAACACGTTTGTTTATTTTAAAATTACATACGATACAGATACATAATAATAATAATTATAATTAATAAGTTAATGTATTTATTAAACATCGACCGTAGGTAAACAGGTGTTATACATAGCCCGCGGTAATATGAGTTCTCATCACGTGCAGTCATTCGTGACCATTCAAACATTATTTGTTCCACAGGTAATGTCGGTATTCGGAAGTTTATTTACTGTTAAAGAAACCGATTTGGGCTGACAAATTATGTCGGTGTTCGGAATACGGAGGTGTCGGTTTTCGGAAGTTTTTATTACATCATTTATATAAGAATAAATCCGTCCCGGACAGACAATGTCGGTTTATGGAGGTTGTCGGTATTTAGAGGTGTCGGTTTTCGGAAGTTACACTGTAGTTTGTTTTAATTACATGTATTTGAATTATTGCAGATGAACAAAATAACATGTCCCAACACTTTTTGTACAGTTTAAACTAAATGTGTTCTTGTATATGGTTCACCTCATTAATTCTCACCATTTGAATAATTTGTATTTATATAAATATATAAATTACCTTTCTTTTTTTACAGACAATTGTATGTATCTTAAAATGTATATCTATCATTGAGGTTTGTTTATATAAATGCTGTTGCTCTGTATTTTTTGTTATTGTAATTAAAAGTTCATGTATATTTGTCTGAATTCAAAATATATATATATATGTGTCGAGTTAAGTGATTTACACTGGGATGCCAACTCTTTTGATTTAAATCATTATGAATTAAGACCCCTTGTTACGCTGTTACGTTTTTATGTGAATAATTCCGATTTTGTAAATCTTATCGTTATTATACATGTGGCTGTAAACAGTGTCGCTAATTTACATGTATGCCTGATTTATTTGTGGTCCAAGTAGTGTTTGTGGTGCTTGAAATTAAGTGTAGTAGTTATAGCTTGTGTTATGTATCAATTTTTCTTTTTTCAGTTGCGCAGTTGGAATGCAAACCTGACAACATTATTGCAAATATGTTGGGTGTTACAAATAGAAAAAAAATAGCTTGGATGCATGTACTGGTGACCAAGAAAAAATCATTTGTTTACCTATATATGTATATAAATGTTTTGTATGTAAAATATGGACTTCTTGAGTGAACAATGTATATGTCTGTGATATGTTAAGAATTTGATTTTGTTTGTCATGATAAAGTGCTATTAAGTTTATTTTGGTGTACAATTGTAATTACTGTAATATAGAAAATTTCCGCGCAAGTCAATTTTTGGCAAGTATTGTTATTTATAGCAGGAAATATTAGATATTAGGAATTTGATTTTGTTTGTCATGATAAAGTGCTACATGTATTAAGTTCTTTTTGGTGTACAATTTTAATTACTGCAATTCGGAAATTTTTCGCGTAAGTTAATTTTTGGCAAATATTGTTATTTATAGATATTTGCAAACTTTTATTTTAGCATCATCGGATAATGGTTGGTGCAATTGCGAGTGAGTTATATCAAAATTAAATATTCCCAAAAGTTTTATTTTCATGTCTTGTCATGCTAGTGAATTTACGAAAAAATAAAATTGACACAAAAATTTCTCGGATTTACAGTATTACATAGTAATTTGGGACCAAATGGTTATCAGTTATATTAATACATATATCACATTTGTGATTGGATTGAAGGGGCTATATTTTTGAATGTGATATTTGAACCAAACACGTAAAATCTTAATAATTCTTAATTAAGAGAACAGAAGATATATCTGTCCTAGAATGGTAGAGATATTCCTCTTGTATATTAGGCCTGAGATACATTGCTTCAAACAGCCTTATTACAATAAAAATATAACATATTATGTATATAATACTGAACATCAGTTTAATAATAATAATTTTTAAAAAAGCCGTTCAGAGCCATGTATAATTTCAGGTCTATTTGTATATATGGACCAAAAAAATTTAAGCAGTATTATTTTATAATTAATGCAATTTAACACATATTTTGAATTCTGTAAATAAGGAAGAATTGATTAATGACCTTGGTTATAAGAAGTATGATAAAACTCAACATGTTAAAGCAAACTTTAATGTGATTGGGTTCAGTAATAATACTAATGATAATAAGGTATGAAGTACTCAAATATTTCAATAGTCCCAGGACCACCAGACTTTGTACTTGGACGGTTGACATTTTCTTGGTACTATAAACCAGGAACATATTTTTGTTATACACAGGGTGTTTTGTATCGATATATTAATTGAATATATTGTTGTATTGGTGTATACACTGTCATTCATAAATTATTAGACAAGGTTGAAACTGATTAATAGACTGAAAATTTTTCACAAAGCTAAATTATTGAAAACATCATCCTGCTAACACTGAGGGGTTTTGCCTTAAATGATGGTTTTATCTTGAAAAATATATTTCCCCTAGAATTAAAAAAAAAATCCAAAATATACTGTTTTCAAGAAAAACAAGTTTAATGCTTTTATTTATGTCATTATGTTAAGAAATCACTTGTAAATACTGCAAAAACTTCAATATTCTGATTCTATGAATGAAATTTTGCATGATGATTATAAAATTATTAACTATTTTCTAAATGGCAAAGATAAAAAAAACACTAAAACACAAAAACCAAATAAACACTCCCAACACACAAAACAACTTGTATAGTTATTTATGGATGGCAATGTATTGTTTAAGTCTTTCAGGTTTGAATTGTATAAAATGGTATTTGTAAAATTGTCCTTCCAGTTTGGATTTACTTTTTATAATCTGTGTGTTCTGATGTGTGCTTTCATTTAATTAAATCTGTACCTCAATTTCAGACCATGTCTTTAAAGAGATCACCTACTTTCCATTACACATGAATTCCCAGCCAATTTTGCCCTTTCATTTAGTTATACCATAATACAACCTCATTTTGACTACATCCTCAATGTTTCCTTGGAAATGAAATTGCAAAAAATCCATTTTGCACTTCCACCATTGTTACAGGTAAGTGCCACTCACTTTTTGTCGAACCTGGCATTGCCATAAGGCGAGACTTAGGTGTTACTTTTCCAGTGTCGTCGTAGGCAGGTGTGACAGCATGTCAAAATGTGAAAGTTTATGTTAAAGTGATGTATTTTCTACTCGATCAAAAAGTAAAAGGTGAGACATTTAAAGCTGTGGAATTCTTGTTTGTTCTTTTTATAATGCTTTGAGTAATCACTTTGAAATAAAAAATATAATGTTTTCTATTTTGAATTTGATCTAATGACAATGCAATTGCTTCATATTAGATGTGTTTATGTATTATTGGGAATTATTATATGTTTTTGTGTGTGATTGTGTAAGTTTATATGATATTAAAAGGTTGTTTCTAATAAAAATTAGATCTATTGCTCTTTAATGTATGCAACAGTCTTGTCACTCTACTTTTGAATAAGGGAGATAATTCAGACACATGCTAAATTCATAATAACAGAATATTTTTTACAACAGCAAATTTGATGATCACAGATATGACCATTGACTGTACTAACTAGAAGTCAGAAAAAACTCAGAATTTTTTATATAAAAATTTGTCAAAGACTAAAAAAAAATCTTTTTTGCATATATAAAACATTAAAAACATGGAAGGTACATGTACATGCATAGGGGCGACAAAAAGTATTCTGTCCAAATTTAATGCATTTGTTCAACTTTTATATATGGTAATGTAATATTATCCATTTCTTCTCTGTTTCTGACAATTTGTTTGGTCAGATCAATTAAGAATTAACAATTAACCTGCAGAATAGTCATGGTAATGTAATATAATCCATTTCTTCTCTGTTTCTGACATTTTGATTGGTCATATCTTTTCTGTTATTTTTGCATAGAAGTATTGATTTGTGGTATCATACTGTTATGGACAATACACTCATACATTTGTTATCCCGTGCCATGGTGATTTAAACTTTCAATCATTCTTTAAGAAGAAATAAATTAAATATTTTCTTTTTTGTTATGGAAAAAAGAAAAACTAGACATTTTGCACACTGCCTAATTCAGGTAGAAATTATGTTAAGTGGGCTATTTTTTCATTTTTATAGTAATTAAAAAACTTGTAGATTATAGTTTTTATTTTACTCTTTCCATTATATTTTCATAAAATTTACAGATCTTAAATTTGGAGTTTCAAAATTTATGTGCATAAAAATTGTCTTTTCTGTTGCAAGTTTTGATCACTATTATAATGAGTTAAACTGTTTTAGTTTCTTAAATACTATAAATAGAAAATTATTAAATAAAATTTAAAGGAGGAAATATGCATACTTAAATTATAAATACACTGTACATAAATTTTCACATGCTTTCTTTGAATTACTTTTGTTGCTTTGCCTGGCTTTTAGCCTGAATGTTTCAGTTATCAGCATTTTTAATTAGTTATTTTGAATTCTTATGGTGGTAATGCAAAATACAAAGAGATTAAAAATGTATAAAGTATTTGTGGTTTTCTGAAAATTTATTTGCATTTGTAGAAGTTTGTATATATTTTTCTATGAATTTGTAAATTACTTAATACATGTAATTGTCTTCTTTGATTTATGTTGGTTCAATCTCACCTGCACAAAGTACAGGTTAGCTTTTTTCATGGTTGCCCCTCTGTGTTTATTGTCGAGCTTTACTGTTCTTAAAACCCTTTGTTTTGAATTTATATGAAATCCATAAAATTTTGTCTTAAAAAAATATATATACATATATGTATCTTTATATTTGTAATTAAAGAACTGCTCAGTGTTTAAAGACAATATGTTTTCGTATTAAGCTAATCTATTTTTCAAATAAATTGTAAATCCACTCAAAAGTGCTCAATGCCGTTATTTTTAAAAAAAATAAATATCACTTCTCCATCTTTCAACTTCTTTAATAAATGTTACCATGGTTACTAACTAAGGTTCTCTTGATGATTTTCATAGAACTGGACACAGATCACATGAGATCAAAAAAGGTGAATTACACACTTCTTACTGTTAAGATTTAAATCTTCCTCAATGAGATACGAGAAAGTTTGTCAGTTAACTTGCAAAAGTTTTGAGGGCACTTCAGTTTCCTTCACTGCCCCAGAACAGACTGTCAACAGAAAGAAATTATAAACAGTACCTGAAAATTCATCAAAATATGAACAATTTTATGTCTTTAACAAATTTGTATACACTAAGAGGATCTATAAGTTATATCACAAATCAATATTAATATGACATCTTAGGGTCAAAGAAATTTATTTCTATTTTGTAAAAATTGTGTATATACTAGTACATGTATTGCTTTTTATGTCTTTTGCATTATTTTTCTATCATCCCATTTAGGAGATGTTATTCAACTTTTGAAAATAAATAATTAATTTGAAAATTCTTGTTTGTGTTCTTATTCATGCTTTCTGTACTGAATATAAATGTAGTTAACCATGGCTCGCTAAGTAAACAAGAGGATAAAGTTTTGCTTTCTTACCAGGTCAAACTCGAGACACAAACTGAGTAGTTTGTTAGTGTCTATCAGTACTTTAAAAAGTGTACAGAGATTGTTGTAAAGTGTGCAAAAGCATTATAAGAGTACACTTTTATTATTCATTTACATGTATGTACATGTATAGGTTTTGTTTACTCACATTTATCGAACTCTGTCATCAGGTTGTGAAGAACCAATATTAGAATATACATGTATTAGTATAAAAAGGATATACATTATTATTGGTGGCTCAGTCACTGTAGTGCTAACTCTGTAAGAGAGCTAGGTGGAATGGTTTTTTATATCTCAGTCAACATTATATTAACATTATATCACTGATCTTGGATGGTGAAATAAGTTAAAGAAAACCACAAAACCTAGGACAAGCAAATTGACAATTTTCAAATTAGGATTTGTTGAAAGAAGAAAGAATTGAGAGGCCTTGTGATCCTTAAGCCAGTGCCTATATGGCTACTGAGGTCCCAAGTAAAGTGTCGGAGTTTCTATCCTGTTCTTGTCTGGCCAAAAGACATTTGACTGTCCTTTTCCAATCATTTTCATTCAGGGATGACACTAAAATTTAGGTTACCAATGTGGCAGTTATGTGTCATACAAGGTAGAGTGAAGTTGAGTAATGGTTTAAAATGTACCACTTACTAGTTAGTATATAGAAGCTGTCAGTTCTAGGATGGTTGGGGAATGTGGAGCACCTAGAGAAACCACCAACCTTCAGCAAGTGAACTGACAAACTCTCTTATACTAAAATATGCATGAGAAGGATTTAAACTGAGGTGGTGAGAGGTATTGTAATCGGTAATTGATCTCTTTAGACCACTAGGACGACAGGGTACCTGTAACACAAAAAGGATTCATTGCTGCAAAGTATTCATATTTAGCACATGGCATGTGTGATATAAATATTAAGAAGTACAGCTGATGACATCTTGGTGTAAGTGAAACAATTTCCCTCGGACATGCATGTAGTTGTATTTAATCAATTGATTACAAACTAGTTGAACCTTAAGTTGTTCATGTAGTCTTCAAACAATGAAAGGACAACAGTTTGACACAAGTAATTCCTAATCTTTTGAACTAATTTCTACATGTAGCTTTTACTGGCTCCCTTACTTAGAAACCTTTAAAGACAGAAATGACTGCAAGTTAAATGAAAAATTCATCCTTTATTAAAATTCATTAATTTTTTTTTTTATGAAAACAAATTATAGCCCTTTGAAAATAAGCACAGAAATACATTACAATCTGTTTCCTTATATACCAATTGTTAACAGTTTATTCATTTCAGTTGGAAAAATTGAATCAAGAACCAAGTAAAACAGCGTAATTCTTCATGAAGGTAATACAACTGATAACTTGCATCTATCTGTATGTAATTTGAAAATGTTAAGATTTAGTTACAAATTGTAATATGGTATTAACTTAATATTACCTCAATACATGTATTAAACAAGAGGCCCAATAGGGCCTGTATTGCTCACCTGGCACATCCTTATTTGTTCTTTGCTTTTTCTTTTTAAATATATTCAATCAATAAAATGTAAACAAACTCACTAGCAATATCCTTATTTTCTATTATTTCAAGCGCTATGAATCATAAAATTTCTTTCAATTGGCCATGTACTTTCAGAAAATTTAGGCTGAAATAAATCTTATTTGCATGTTACATAATTATTGCAAAAATGGAAAATTGTACAGAAAAACCCATTACATATGTTTTATCCCCAACATCTAGTTTCTATGTTATAAATTTCAACAAAATCAGTATAAACATGTAAATAAACCCATAATGACCATTTTTCGATTTTTGCTACTTTAAAGTAACGGCGGCCATCTTGGATTTCCGACAGAAATGTTGAATACAATTTTGAATCTATACCACCCAAGGACCTTCCACACTTCCATATCCTTTCAATTGGCCACGTACTTTAAGAGAAGAAGATTTTCAAAGATTATGGCTAAAAATAAACCTTATTTGAATATTACGTAATTATTACACAAACGAAAAATCGTAAGGAAAAACCTGTTATATATGTTTTATCCCCCGACATCTATTTTCTATGTTTCAAATTTCAACAAAATCAGTACAAAAATCAACCCAAAATGGCCATTTTTTTATTTTTGCTATTTATAGTAATGGCAGCCATCTTGGATTTCTGACAGACATGTCGGATACAATTTTGAATCTATACCACCTAAGGACCTTCCGCACTCAATATTGTTTTCAAGATAATAAGCAATTTAAGTCTTTTTTTTTGCAGCTGTGACCTTGACCTTTCAACATATAACATTGAGCCATACATAAAAATGATTGTCATGTCAATACCTACAATATTCTAATATACATGCCCATACAAAAAGTTTATAGTTTTCAAGATAATTAGCAATTTAAGTCTTCTTTTGCAGCTGTGACCTTGACCTTTCAACATATGACCTTGTATCATATATCAAAATGATCTTTGTCACAATACCTACAATATTCTAATATACATGCCTATACAAAAAGTTCATAGTTTACAAGATAATTAGCATTTTAAGTCTTTTTTGAAGCTGTGACCTTGACCTTTCAACATATGATCTTGAACCATATATCAAAATAATTGTCATGTCAATACCTACAATAATCTAATATACATGCCCATACAAAAAGTTTATAGTTTTCAAGATAATTAGCAATTTAAGTCTTCTTTTGCAGCTGTGACCTTGACCTTTCAACATATGACCTTGTATCATATATCAAAATGATCTTTGTCACAATACCTACAACATTCTAATATACATGCCTATACAAAAAGTTCATAGTTTTCAAGATAATAAGCAATTTAAGTCTTCTTTTGCAGCTGTGACCTTGACCTTTCAACATATGACCTTGATCCATATTTCAAAATGATTGTCATGTCAATACCTACAATATTCTAATATACATGCCTATACAAAAAGTCAATTGTTTTCAAGATATAGTGACAAATATATAATTTTAAGCAATTTTCCCACTTAGTACCTTATAATTTCCCCATTTTGAGCCTCATGGCTACCATTTGTGCAAATCTGAAACTAGATGACCTAGGGATGGTATAAATGAAATAAATAAGGTATATCTCTTGTACATTCAGACGAGAAGATTTTTAAAGTTTTTCACTATTTCCCCCCTTATGGGGCCCCAAGGGGACATAACTCCTTCATTTTTGCAAATCTGAAAGGGCTTCACCCAGGCATAATGGTTACCAAGTTTCATCAAATTTGGCCCAGTGGTTTTGGAGAAGAAGATTAAAATGTAAAGTTTACGGATGCACGCACGCACGCACATACACACGCCGCATCATACCATAAGCTCACGCTGGCTAAAGCCAGGTGAGCTAAAAATTAATACACACACATACACACACACACACACACACTAATATATTTGTAATGTTCATGCAATATGAAGACTAAATAAAATGCCAAATACATCTGTCTATAAAATATAGACATTTATATTTCACTTAATGCTAGTAAAAACAACCATTTCTAATACATCAATCAACATATTGAACATAAATACCGTACCAAAATTATAGACTTTTCATATTTCATAAATTTTTAAAGGCAATCAAAGTTCTCAAAACTATAGCCAATTTAAATTGTGGATTTTTGGACACTTTTTGGCATACATTATACTTATATGAAAAATAATTTTTCAACAACATCTTCATCAGTTCTTGGAATGGATCTGTCAAACAGACTATATGACATTCTCAGACTGCCGATCAAGTTGTTCATATGATAAGGGCCTGTCTGTAAAACTGTCTCTGATAAAGACCTGCCTTATCAAATTCAATGGAATGGATAATCCAGATCAACCACTCGCAGACTTATCACAGCCAGTCAATTAATCAACACAATTACATCTACCGGTAACTTTTCTATCACTTGTCTATCAATGTTCCTTTTGGTTTCTTCTTTGCTTCTTCAGCCTAATAAAACAAATTAAATAAAACACTTGATCAATATTTTGCCATTACAGACTTCAATTCATTTTATGTTAATGCAACAGTTTTAACAAGTATTAAGGTAAAATATGCATAATGCTATTTTGAGGATTAAGTAATTTAAATTATTGAAATTTCTATTATCTAAAAAATTTAAAATTTAGAATAAGGGACCAGTGGGTCTTACCATACACCAGAAGGGCATCTTCGGTATCTCTTACTGCAATGATTAGACATTGTCATAAAACTGAAGGGCCAGTCTAAAACTTATTTCCAAAAGATTAAATACCAAGTAATACTTGTCCTAAGTATGCTACGTGTAAATCTAAACCATCTCAGAGCTAGATACTATATGCTCAAAAATAACGATTTTAAAATAAGTAAAACAGGTCTCTCCAAAGTATTCTCATTTAAGACCAACCACCTGATATTTGTACACATTTTCAACATGCCAAAAGGATATTACATGTAGATATAGTATTTATACAATGTACTTTTAAGTAAAAATATTTATACAGATTCCTACTATATTTTCCTTTATGGCGCCTAAGGGGACATAATCCTTTCATTTGTGCAAATCTTTAAGAGTTTCAACTCGAAAAAAATATTTCTACCAGTAAACTGGCCAAATTGATTATCAGAGAAGATTAAAATGAATAATATTTTTACAGACAATGCACAGAGAGTCACTAAACCATTGTAAAAGTACATCCTAGCCTCAGGTGACTGAAAACTTTAAATACAGCTGAAACCAAAGATACTGTATTATTACTTATAGATTGTTACTGATTATAATGTTGACATAATCTTGCATACACTTGGGTAAATATCTTATTCACTATTTCAACAAACATGGGTTAATATTGATATTAAGGTATATCATGTGAGTGACAAAATATCAGAAATTACAAACCTCTTCTAAAAGTTTCCGTTTACTCATTCCTTTCCTTAAAAGTTGTTTTTCTATTACTCTGGCATTAGCTGCATATGAATCTGCTATTTCTTTCTGTAAAACAAACAAGAGGCCCATGGGCCTTAACGCTCACCTGAGGATATGGCCAAAATCATTGGCAAAAATACATACAATATTCTAATATACATGCCTATACAAAAGGTTAAATAGTTTCCAAGATAATTTACAATTTCAGGCTTTTTATGCACCTATGACCTTGACCTTTGAACGTATGACCTTGAGTCATATATCAAAATGATTGTCATGTGATTACCTACAATATTCTGATATATATGTCTATACAAAAAGTAAATAGTTTCCAAGATAATTAACAATTTCAGGCTTTTTATGCACCGATGACCTTGACCTTTGAATGTATGACCTTGAGTCATATATCGAAATGATCGTCATGTCAATACCTACAATATTCTAATATATATGCCTATGAAAAAAGTTAACAGTTTTCAAGATAATTAACAATTTGAGGCTTTTTATGCACCGATGACCTTGACCTTTGAACGTATGACCTTGAGTCATATATCGAAATGATCGTCATGTCAATACCTACAATATTCTGATATATATGTCTATGCAAAAAGTTAACAATTTTCAAGATAATTAACAATTTGAGTCTTTTTATGCATCTATGACCTTGACCTTTGAACGTATGACCTTGAGTCATATATCAAAATGATCATCATGTCAATACCTACAATATTCTCATAAATATGTCTATACAAAAAGTAAATAGTTTCCAAGATAATTACAATTTCAGGCTTTTTATGCACATATGACTTTGACCTTTGAACATATGACCTTGAGTCATATATCAAAATGATCACCATGTCAATACCTACAATATTCTAATATATATGCCTATACAAAAAGTAAATAGTTTCCAAGATAATTAACAATTTCAGGCTTTTTATGCACCGATGACCTTGACCTTTGAACGTATGACCTTGAGTCATATATCAAAATGATTGTCATGTCAATACCTACAATATTCTGATATAAATGTCTATAAAAAAATGTTAATAGTTTCCAAGATAATTCACAATTTCAAGTTTTTTATGCACCTATGACCTTGACCTTTGAACATATGACCTTGAGTCATATATCAAAATGATTGTCATGTCAATACCTACAATATTCTAATATATATGCCTATGCAAAAAGTTAATAGTTTTCAAGCTAATGCAGAATTTTAGTTTTTATAAGCAAAAAATAACATTTCAGGGGCAACAACTCCTATATGCATTATCATATAGTTACAAAACTTTGTATCTTTTTGAATTTTGTCATTCTGAACATTTTCACAATGTTTTGATATTATATATCTTTAAAATTTTTGAAGAAAATAGCCTAAAACTGCAAAATTACAAACTAGGTCATGACCTTGAACTTTGACCCCATTTTGAAGGTTATTTTAAGAAAAAGTCAAAACTGAAAACCCCATGTCATTATCTGTTCAAGTAGTCAAGTTATAACAATTTGAAGCCATTTTACGAAATTTTTAAATTTAAACGCAAAAACACATAACCCATTTTTCGACCAAATTTCACGAAATGAACAAACTATAGGCTTAAGACCCTAGAGAAGCCAAATATCACATCAGATTTTATCTCCCTTCATCGGTTTTGGAGAAGAAGATTTTTTAAGATTTTTGGACCCCTAGGTCACCTTGACCTAGTTTTGGTAGCCATGGCAACGCCATGAAAAAATCTGAATTGCACCGGCCCATATATGCTTCTGACCAAGTATCATTGAAATCTGTCCAGCAGTTTTGGAGAAGTCGAAAATAGGTGTTAACGACGCACGCATGCACACATGCACGCACACACGCACACACATACCCACGCCACGCCATGCCATAAGCTCACATGACCTTTCGGTCAGGTGAGCTAAAAACGATCTTCTTACCTATTTCTCAATGAATTAAAGATTTTTTTCAACAAGATATATCAGTTTTCGTAATACCATTAATTTTTAGAGACAAAACATTAATATTGTTTGTTGAATTAATCTGTTAAAAGTAAAACTGGTGTAATCTGAATAAGGGTGTTTAATTTATACAGTTATTATGTTATGTAGCTCATAAAAATACCTTTTAATACTGCCACATTTTTGCTATAAAGAGGATGGAGACTGCTGTAGCGCAACAAATTACTTAAGTGAAACAAAATCTGTCAGAGGAATTATATGACCTTGACCCAGGCTCTGATAAACAACATTTTGGTATGCAGTGTTTGACACAGTATCTTTCCAAATTGATAAAATATTGTTATTACTAGGGTGTACCATCCAATTAACAAGAGCACCGCCGAGCGTAGCATTATACGCCCGTGTTATATTGATCGAGTAGTACTATTTACTAGTGTGGCGACACCTTTAGGGGTTTCGCGGGAAAGAATGGAACAATCTAGAGGATTTCTATCAGTAGAGCTCATCCACAGAACTTGCCACTCAAAAGTTTGACACAGACCTAACGGATAAGTGCGAAACCTACCAATAATTTGGTAAAGAATTGGTTACTTTAATATGGGTACGAATTCAAAACGGTACGTTAAATTGTTTTTGGATGATAGCGCCGACTTTAAACAGTTATTGTAGATTTTATGTAAAAGATAGAAAAAATATAAAAATACCGTCTTTTCCGTCAGATCTTAAACATTTTTCGGTCAATGGACGACTTTTTCGTACAATGAACTGTTATTGAACAGGAGTGTGTTAAACGTAATTGTTTTTTGGAAAAATTCATTTTTTGCATGTTTGACCCCAAAATTAAGTATGATACCGATTTTTCCCAAAAATTTCACCAAGTTAGATAGCTAGATCGCATTAGACTCCATAACCTCAGAAATTTTTAGCAAAATCTATCGAGGAGTTTTCAAGGTCCCCAAGATGCAAATATATGCTGCTAAAAAGGAGAAAGTTGTCGCCTTTATCATTTCACATCCAGAGGATGTTCCGAATGAATTCGTCACTAATCCTCTAGATTGTTCCATTCTTTACTGAGAAGTATAAGTACAACTAGGATATATGTATGTAAAAATATATTGCTAAATGGATAGTGGTAGACTGCTATATAATTCATATAGGAAGAAGTTTAAAATATAATGTTAGGTCATGGCAGTGTTTTCATGTGTTAAGCATTGCATGCAGGAAGATTTTAGGAATTAAATACATTTTTTGTCTGAAATGTTTTGAGAACCTTTTTTTTTAACCAACCTGAAATAATTTATATCTATAAAGCTTAATTATAATTTGAACTGTTGTCGTGATCTGTGCAGTATGATAAAAAGGTGTTTTAAGTTAAAAAAGGGGCATAACTCCTCCAAAAATAATCTGAAAAAGTTGTAATTCGAACTTGCACCAGATAATAACATCGTAAATGTGTATACCAAATTTCATTTGAATCCATAAATAGTTGTAGGCTCTGATGATCGGAAACCACATGGTCATACATACAAAAATTTCTAAGTTAAAAAAGGGGCATAACTCCTCCAAAAATAATCCGAAAAAGTTGTAATTCGAACTTGCACAAGGTATTACCATGGTAAAGCTGTATACCAAATTTCATTTGAATCCATAAATGTTTGTGGTCTCTATTGAACGGAATACAAATTGTTAACAGACGCCCGCCCGCCAGCCCGCCCGGACGGACAGCACCGTAACATAATACGTCCCGTCATATGACGGGCGTATAAAAAATCATAAAGCACACATGAGCAAACAAAAGCTGTCAGAAGAATTATATGTCCTTGACCTAGCCTCTTATGACCAACGTATTTGAAACTTTACCTTTACAAACTGAATATAAAATGTATAATGTCATCATTATCATATACCTTCCAATTCAAAAATTGCGGAGAACACATGGATGGCAGATATGAAGTTAATATTTACTGAGACTTAGATAGGGACATGAGTAATGCCATATGCACCTTCCACATTCATAATGAAGGGGGATAAGTGTCAATGCAGTAACCAGATTTCAAAGCTGGGAGTATAAAGAAATTATTCTTGCAATGCATGTCCTTTATTTAGGCACAAAAACATAAACAGTATAATTATGAATGATACATACAGCTTCTATTTCCTCTTCTTCTTCATCTACTGTCGATACGGTCACAGAACTGAATTTACCCATGTTCTTTGTATGCTTGGTGACCATAACCTGTAACATAAATAAATCATGAAATAAAAATAGAAAACCTGTAACATACATGTAAATAAATAATGAAATAATTCACAGCCAAAATGTCTCTTAATTGCTATTGTATTCATAAATGTAAACACAGAGTGGAAAATAAAAAAATAAAAAATAAAATTGTTTTTAAAATAAAGTTGACATTGGTTTTTCATTTAAATAATAAAGTTATTCTTAATTATTTCTGAAAAAAAAACTTTATATACCACACATACATGAACAATGTACATGTATGCAAATGAGTGTTCATACCTTCTTTGGTTCAGATATTTGACTGTATACATCTGTTTTAGCTGCATCTCGTTTTAAGGCACCATCAACTATGAACATGACATTACTATTACCTTGGTGATGATAATATAACCACAGACCACACCTATTTTTGGAAAACATAAATCACATGAATGATATGTGAATGATATGTGAAAAGACAACAACATAAATCATGCGAAAATGAAAACAAAAATCAGCATTTAAATGATTTTGGTATTGCAGGAGCATTTAGTATTAAAGAACCAAATAGCCAACAGATACATCAATCGTGTTGTTACACATTGGTATAGACCACCAGAGCTGTTGCTAGGTGACCACAATTATGGACCCTTAATTGATTTATGGGGAGCTGGATGTATCATGGCAGAAATGTGGAAATGTACTCTGATTATGCACGGTTATACTGAACAACATAAAATACAGTTGATCAGTCATTTGTTCAGATAAGCATCTGTCTGTGGTTATTAAAAACAGGCATGTACTACAAAAATCTTCTTCTGCACTGGCCTATATGGCAACAGATTCTTCTGTATATTCCAGTTAATACATTTTTAGCCAAAAAAAAAAAAAAAAAAACAAAAAAAAACAAAAAAAAAACAAACAAAAACAATACACAATATCACACCAAATAATGATGATTTGATGAATGAAGGCTGTTTTATGTTACTTCTCAGTAATTCATATAAAAATGTTTAAAAACCAAAAAACATATTACATTTTGATAAATTCCTGAGACTATAGAATACTAACTACTTAACATTATGCATTGTTTGAAGATAGGGCAAAAGCAAACTAGAATTACTAACCTTTTACATTTTTGTCTGTACTGTTTCTCTATTCCTTCAGGTCTGAAAGAAAACAAATTACATAAATATTGTACAAAAAAAATTAAAAAAAAAAAGGTTTTTGTGAGAGCAAAAATCCCTGTTGAGAAATTGCACAAAAATTTTATGTGAATATTGACATTTAAAGGGCTGTAACTCTGTAATAAATCAAAGAACAGGAATAGACTGGCAATAAGCATATCTCTTCATGTTGATTATCTCTACCAGGTTTTTACTTGCCTGAACACATATTTTATTTATTATATAAATATTTAGCTTAAAAGAGCTATAATTTGGTAAAAATAACTAACTCGAAAAAACTTAAATTGTGCACCTTAACTACAGCTATTCTAACAGTGGCTTAAATTCTGACCAGGATTATGACATGAAATTTGCCAAATTTCCATTATAATGTGGAGTCAACTCGGGACAATATTGCACAACAGTTCAATAACCCTATTGTACAGCATACATTTTCCTAAAATTACCTTTTCAAATAAACAATATCATCTGGATCACAAGTTAATTTGTGAGCATGTTTTTGACTGTCAATCACTCTTGCATCATCTCTCTTTCTCATAGGAAGCTTCTCCATAGGACAATCTACAAAACAGAAAAAAAAATTACTTTAGGTTTTAAATTCATAAAAACAGAACATAGTGCATTGTAAACCAATGAATTTACTTGTAAACAAAATGAAAATCAGACCATGTTGTTTATATTGAGTTGGACTAAAACAAGCCCACGAAAGAAATCAAGCCCATGGGAAAAAAGTATGCCCATGGTGTTTCTGTTTTATGTAGAGGTGTGAAATTTGAAGTACACGTATAACATAGAATACATCTATTATTGTAGATGATAAATATTTTGCTGATCTATCCAAAATTAGTGGAGTATTGGTTGATAATATTTTAACTTGCACACAGTAATGGTGGCCATCTTGGTGTGACTGAATTCATAGTATACACATTCAACTTAGTTATATCTCATGGAATACAAGTTTTGAATGAAATTTTTAATTCAAAATAAAAAAAAAACAAAATAAAATATGAAAAAAAGAAAGAAACAACTCATCTATATGTACTACTAAAACAAGTAATCTCCTATGTGCAGTGTACTGGTAAAGACATGCAACACACGGAATGATAATGGATCAAAATGCAATTATTTTTCTATTGATTATCATAATATTTTAAAGCAATAATAAATAGGTCATTTTAAATAAATTGTCCAAATTTCACACTTCTACATGAAACAGAAACACTATGGGTGCAAGATTTTTCCATGGGCTTGTTTTCTTCTGTGGGCGTGTTTTAGTCTCACTGGTTTATATTATATGTGTTCATACTGTTTATGTATATTTTGTTACAATTTCACTTCTAGTTTACCAGCATGTTGTGTAAACAAATAAATTGATTTTTCATTCACAATGTATTAAAGAATGGATATCATTAGTGGAAATATTTAATTATGTAGTAATGATGAAAACTAAAGCAGTCTGATCAAAAATCTGTCATGAGCTGCTTTCTTGTGCACATTTGCAAAATGCAAGAACTATTCTTTCATATCTTAATTTTTTTTTAATCAAATGCAATTTTGACATTATCATGACAGATACTCACAACCATATCAACTTCATTTTGCATATGTGTAAATACTGCCAGCCTACTATATGCGTTATTCTACCATACATGCAAATAATAACAGTTTTGTACCTTTTCTTTCATACAATAACACACTTATGCAAATCAAATATTTGAAAAGATGGATCAAGTTGGACCTCTGACTGACAGTGTTTCAGTCAAAATTATTTTCGTGACAGTAGAACAAAGGCTACCCATCAGAGAGCCGGGTACGCTTTGAAAAGGAGGGGATCTACAGGAAGACTGAAACAAATTCATGTTTCATGATTTGCATGTAACCACCAACCTCCCCCTACCCTGCAAAAGTTTTTTTTTTACCCAAGATCAGGGACATTTGCCCACAAATACAATAGTAAACATAAAGAGGTTTTTCTCCTTTGTATTCTTCTTGATCTTTGGTGTCAGTACACACCACACTTCTTGACACAACTTTCGGCATAATGTAGAGCTGAAACGACAGAAAATGTAAACATGCGATGTGAACTACGTCATTGACAAGGTCGCTTAAAACATTTTGAGCAAAACTAGTTTTCTAAACCAAATTAAATACTGTTATACCAATCAAAGTACTTTAGAATATTTCTTATAAGTTTTTAAAAATATTTTTTTATATTTGGACCATGCTATTTTAAACCTAATTATTTTTAATCATTATTGTTATAAGCGATATGGTACAAATATTGGTGACGTAGTCCGCAACCCAAATTTCACTTGTAGATAGGGAAGGGAAATATTACTAACTCTTTGGTTTGCTATTGTCAATTGATTTAAAACTCTAAGAAATGGCAATGGAAAAAAATTACCAAAACCTGGAGTTTCCATTTTGTGAGGAGTCTAGCAAATATGAAAAACTTGCAAAAATTGGACAAGGCACTTTTGGGTGTGTTTGATATTTTTTACAAGTTTTTATTTAGTAGTGAATTTTTATATTTAAAAAATTGAAAAATGGATATTTAAAAAAATAAAAACTCGAATAATAATGGAGCAACTTTTGAATATTCAAGGATTAAATGTACTTTTTAACAGAATAGTGACACTAAAAACATTTGACTGATAATAGGAAATAATTTGTATTTAATGGATATGCTGTTTTTACAAAAAAAAAAAAAAAAAAAAAAAAATCAATAAAAGAAATATAAAACATTGTGAAACCACTTCTTGTAGTCAAATAATAACTTATTAACCTGTAGGCATTTAGCAAGAACCAAATTGCACTTTGCAAATGCTTACCAACATATTTTACATTTTCAACTTTAAATTCTTTTTCTATTATCATTATCATTATTATTAGTGAAAGCTCCAGATGAGCTTTTTCAAAACCCATTTGTCTAATATCTACAAAATTTTCACTGAAATGACTTCTTATCCAGGACCATTGACCCAATAATAGTGAAACTTGAAATGGATCTTCCTTGGGCAAAGCCCTTTTAAGTTTGTGAAACTGGTTGACCTTGACTTCCATTCAAGGTCACAGTGACATAAAGTTGTAAAATTTTCAAACATCTTTTTTATGAACCAAAAGGTCTAGGAGCTTGAAACTTCACACATATCATCAGGACAAGATGTACATGAACCAAGTTTGAGAAGCTGGTTGACCTTGACCTACATTCAAGGTCACAGTGACATAGAGTAGTAAAACCTTTAAACATCTTATTGTCATGAACAAAGTTTTAGGTAATGCATGTTGGATACCTGGTTATAAAAATTGCTAATTGCGGCAGCCCTAATACTAACAATATTGTTGGTATTGATATTATGATCATTTTGATATATGGTTCAAGGTCTTAGGTTAAAAGATCAAGGTCATTGCTGCATAAGATTACTGAAATGGTTAATAAGCTGGAAATTATCCATTTCACTTAAGCTCTTACGTGTATTTTTGCTGTTTTTAAATATACTGTGGCTAGACCTTAGATATTTTCAGATTAAGCATTGTCGCAGTAGTGTCCAAACTGGGAGAAATTTGGATATTTTCTGTAATAATTGTAATTATTTGTTTTACTTCTACACAAGATTTGGGACATACTCTCTGGTGAAGGGTTAAGGCCCATAGGCCTCTTGTTATTAAAAGTATTTTTATTATTATTTTGCACTTAAGAACTGGATAATATCCAGGGAACATAATGATCATCCAAATTGTTGTTATAATCATTGTCACAATAAAACTCGTAAACTTTATCCAGTTTTATTGGGGATGTTCATTTGATCAGATAATTTGAAATCTTCAGTAAGATTTAAGTGCATCAAATGATTTCATGTTAATCTTAAAACTGCCTCTTAACATCTAACAGCATTATTTGGTTAACTCTTAATATTCATGTTCTGTTGGAAATGATAAGTGGGTTGAAGATTTATGTAAAACCTCATGAACTCAGTTTTATTTTTAAAAATGAAGGTTTAAATCTTAAATTTTTTTCCTAGGGCTACCCGATTACTGGATTACTGTTCTTGTCAAACACAGTTTAATAAATGAATTTTTGCAATGAAGAACAGAACAGAAAAAAGTCATGATTGAACATTCATCTTGATTTTTGACCAAACCAGAGATATTAATTTTGGTACTGTCAGTTGGTCTTCCAGTCATCAAATTGGTTTTAATTAATAGCATAGCTTTTATAATTTTTCCAGTAAAATTTTGAACAGAAATTGCTTATTTGAGAATGTTTTTCATTTTAAATGCCAAAGTCACTGATATAAATTTATTAAAAAAAAATCTGTTTCTAGGCAATTACTGAAGTTCCAAATGAGGGTTTTCAATGGATTTATTGTTTTTGTAATTGATGTTCGGGACACTAGGTCAAAGACAAACTCATTGACACTGTAGTCAATGCAATAAAGTTCAATGGAGGATCTTTATACAGCTGTTTCTCATGATGAAAACTTGTTTTTCATAGTTTCTGAGTTCTCTAAGTTTAGTGTCAATTTCCAAAAAAAGCTAAAATTAATTCTTGGTACAGGTTGTACTTCACAAAGATTGTATTTTGATTCTTCTCACATCAAGGTTAAAGGTCAAGGTTGTCACTATGAATAGAAAATTGTTTTCATTGCATGACTGCAGTTACAATTAAGGGGTTTTTCTATAAAACCTTGCCCAGCAGTTGTAAATAACAAGATCACACTGTTCAAGTTCCAATTTAGGGTTTTCAGTGTCACTCAATACTTTGGTTGCCTATGACAAAAATTATTTTCAGGTACTAGGTCAAAGGTTACTAACACTATAGCTATAAAAACAGTTTCCATGCAATAGCGTTCAAATTACAGATTATTTATGAAACATAGTACTGTTGTTGCTCATGTTCATATATTGTTTTGATTGTTTCTGAAAAGACTGGGTCAAAGGTCAAGGTCATTGTATGTTTTGTTTTGATGCAATAGACTTACAATTAAAGGTTTTCCATTAAAGCTGCTTTAAGTTTTCCTAGGAAAAAAATTAAAACGGTGCTGATCTAATAAATAATGTTCCGAATGAACAATGTTACATTTGGTTCAACAATAAAAGCTCAAATAAATACAGAAATTATAGTAATTTCTCAGCGAGATGAAGCCTGTGGGATCTAATTTTAGAACATGGTTACGTCATAAAAAAACCGGGTCATTTAAACACAACTTACAAAATGTTGAAATACGATTAATTAAACACCAAATTTCATTAAGTTTGTCATTTGTGACTTGATAAGGGATACGTACGGTAACACCATTGTGAATACATTTGAATATTAATGACGAACAATTAATACAATTTGTCAGGTTTCACCTTAGATTCATAGGATTTTCCATACATCCATGCACATGTTCAAGCAAATAATAATCATCGTTAAACATTGACCAACCCGTTAGAGGATTCTGTTTATTTACAGCTAATAGGAATGAAATTTTAAAATATGAGTCTCACGGATTGTGATTAGAAGTTATCTATTTTTAAAAAAATATATTTTTAGAAAATCAAAAAAAATTCAGAAAATTGAAAAACTTAATGCAGCTTTAAACTTGGTACTGATGTTACTCATGACATGTTCTTGTTTGGGATTGTCTCAGATAACTATATCAAAGGTCAAGGTCATTGTTACAATTAATAGAAAATTGTTTCCTATACAGTAACATCAGTTTCAATTGAGGGTTTTGAATGAAACTTTCTAAAGATACAAAGTAATTTCTTGTTGACTATAAGAGATACTAAAATCAAACTTGGAATATTAATACGGTAAGCAAAACAATTCAAACTATGATGTTTTGTTGGCCATAAAATTAAATCAAGGTAATGTTTCCTAAAGATTTAGAGATGTTTAATAGCATGGCTATAAATAAAGAATATGACATGGGGATTTCATATTTAGATGTTTGTCACATACAGCAAAATCATTATGGGCCAGCACCTTACAGTAAAAAGGGAGGTAACTCAAATATTGGTCTCCAAATCAACAGTATTTCATCCAAAATAAAAAAAATTGGTATTCAATTTATTATTACAAACAACAGCTATGAAAGAAGTAGAAAAAAGGTTACTTTAATCTACTATATATTGCCAAGTTGTTTTTATGCTGCAAATAAAGGGTTATTTTTATATATGATTAAAATTTGACATGTTAGTACAAAAAGTAGAAGTCATAAAAATACATAAAGGTCACCTACTTTGTGGTCAAGTTATTACAAACCAGAAAAAAAAAGAGCTTAACTATAATATTTAACATATAAATCAGATTTATAGAAAAGTCTTCAGAAATGTCACATGAAGAGTCAGAGAGTTAGATAAATGCGAGCATGTGACCTACATTAAGCATTTGTGTTCCTTTTGTGCAACAAATCAAAAAACAATATATAAATAATAAATAAAATAAAATAAATAAATAAATAGTAAAAAATTTTAATGGGTTTTTCAGGTGAGTGTTAAGGCCCATGGGCCTCTTGTTAATTAAGCTTTAGTGACACAGCAAGTAAAATTCTTAAGCCAGCAGGTAGAAATTAAAAATTTTACCTTAAAAACTGACCTTCACCTTGAAATTCAAAATTGTTACCAAAATCAAATTGTTACAAAGAACTTTACAATAGTTTAGTGATTCCAAAGATTTTCTTTAACTTGTTAATGATTAAAAATTACAGATTTTGAATTTTGACATTGACTCTGATGTCAATTCCTCTAGAAGTGACATTGCTGGAAAATATAAGGACAATTTATCTCAATCAGCATATTTTTTCTTTATTTAATTTTCATTTAAAGTCAGTCAGTACACTGGAGTGCCTGAAGATAAAAAAAAAGACTGACAAGCAAAATGACACAACTTACACAAGGATAATTGAACACAAAAATAATAATAAAGGTAATAACAATTTGAAAGCTTGAATTATAATTCAAGGTATACTTGTACAAAATACACAGATTATACAAAATGGTCAACTTTGACCCTGAAACACAACATACCAGGCAACCTCTATCCTCTAAACCTATAATAATTAAAAGTATGTTTCACTGATATTTTTTCAAGAGGGCATAAAATAATGGAGAAGACCAGGTTGTAAACAGATTTAATTTTATTTCAAATTTTAACTTGACCTTGGATGTACCGGTACATTGAAGACAAAAGCATGGAACCAAGATTTTGCTCATTTTAAGCTCACATGATGCACACAGGCACACACACATGAATGCTGTGCTTTGCCATAAGCTCACCTGATCTATGGTCAGGTGAGTTAAAAATGAGCAAAATCTTGGCTCCATTAATGTTGTTGAAAAGTCATTCAAAATTAGATCAAGATCAAAGATCAAGGTCATGACCTAGTTTGTGATTTGTGCAATTTTATACTAATTTCTTAAAACCTATAAGAGATAGATAAAAACAATACATTGCAAAAATGTTCAGCATGACAAAATTTAACAAGGTACCAAGTTTCATAACTATATTATAATACATGTAGGAGTTGATGCCCCTAAAATGTTATTTTTTGCTTTTAAATACTTTAATTGTACATTATCTTAAAAACTATAAACTTTTTAAATAGACATGTATAATAGAATATTGTAGGCATTGATATGATAATTTTGGTATATGGTTCAAGGTCATATGTTTTAATTCAAGATCATATGTGCATAAGAATACTAAAATTGTTAATTATCTTGAAAACTACTATATTAATTTTTTGTATTGGCATGTACAATAGAATGTTGTAGGTTTTGATATGACAATCATTTGGACATATGGTTCATCTGTTCAAAGTCATAGTTGCATAAGAAGTCTGAAGTTGTTAATTATCTGAACACTATTAACTTTTTGTATAGGCATGTATATTAGAATATTTATTGTAGGTTTTGATATGACAACTATTTTCATATATTGGTCATAGGAGCATTGATGTAGGAAATAACCCATGTTACCTCAATTGAAAAGTTCATATAATATCTTGATTTTGTATTAATATATGTTATGGTTTTTATTTCAGAGAAGTTTTCAAAGCAAGAGATCGTAAAACCAGAAAAGTGGTTGCCATGAAGAAAGTACTAATGGAGAATGAAAAGGAAGGGGTAAAGTAATGTTCAAGTAAAAAAAGAGAGAGAGATAGTATTGGTGTTTTATGCCCCAGTAGAGATTTTTTCCATTCATATCATGGAATGGTGGAAGAAACTAGAATGTGAAAATAATGCAAAACTGACTTCATTTTCAAAATCATTCCTCAACTCATGTTTTCCTTAATTTAAATTGGGCAAATTTGAATTCTTGATAACTTTGTTAATTCATGAAATATTCAAGAATTTAAGGTGCCATTTTGAAGAACACTTTAAGTTTATAACATTTGTATTATGTTTTTTCCAAAAAGCCTATCAACAGTTCCAAAAAAAAATTACCAAAATTTGTTTTAAGTCTAGTTAAGGAATGATTGTGAAACTGGGGCCTGGTCCATTACTAACTATTATACCATCACTTTAAGATAACTACAAACTTCTTCCCTGTTGTCAAGTATATGTTTTCAAAACTATCAAACAAATAAAAATTTTTCAACAAAACTGGATAATGGAAGCCTTGATACATGTTGAATGATCTTCAGAACATAGCATGTTTATAAATTTCTGCGAAATAACCTACTGCTATATCTAAATTCATGATGTTTTGATAATAATGTGAAATAAACCCGAATTTGAAGTCAAAGAACATTTTTCATATTAATACAATATTGATTCGATTATTTTGGAAAAGTTAATTTATAATAAGATTTGTCATAAGCCATCAAGTCTTCACAAAGTACGGGAGAGCTTAGATTATACTTCTAGCATTGATGTCCAATGTACAAATTTACTGGTAATAAGTGAAAAACATGTACTGTGTTTGACTAGATGTGTAGGGGCACTATACTGTTCTTCTGATAGCTCGTGTTTGTATATGCAATGTATTGTATTGATTTAATCATATTAATTCATATACATGTATATTTATTTTTTAGTTTCCAATCACTGCAATACGTGAAATAAAAATATTACAGTTGCTACGACACCAGAATGTAGTCAGGTTGATAGAGATATGCAGGTCAAAAGGTCAGTGTATTTCTTGTATACTAGGGCAAGTGTTTCATTCATTTACTGTGTGATAAGTTACAGCAAATTTGTTGTGCTAGTAATAGAGTTTAGAAATGGTGTTTAATTCCCCAGTCAAGATGATCACTTATATCCAGGTGGTCAGTTCTGGAATGATGGAGGAAACCAGAGTGCCTAGAGAAAACAAACAACCTACAGAAAGGGAACTGACAAACTTTCTTACACTAGGATCTGACCAAGTAGGATTGGTTTCTAGCTGGTGAGAGATACTGTGATCTGTAAGCACTTACTGTAGACCACTTTCCCACCCAGGATCCTGTTCTGCTGAAAAAAATATTTCTATTCCATACAGAATAAAGCCACTTGTGATTCCTATTCTGTTTACAATCTTGATTGATATTTATATTGAGTTTCATATTGTCTAAACCTTTTCACACTGAAACAAAATCACATATCAAACCAATATGCAACATATAATTCCATCTCTATTTATAATTATACAGTCATTTACTGAAATTATCTGGCAAGATGCAAGAAAAGTTAAATGAAATCTTGTAATAAAAACACCTTTATCACTCACCTTGATGCTGGAGAGATAGTTGTAATAGCACATAGTATTGACAAGTTTACAAGTTCGATAAACTATGAATTTGCAATTATTTTATTTTTGTGTTCTTATAATTTTTTATTCATTCTTTGTTTGTTAGACATTGACGTTTTGTTGCATTGCCAACGACTTGGACAGTTATGGAAAGATAAAAAGCAGTATACGATGACACCATATTTTCAAATAAAAATTTTAATGCTTTTTTCTTTACCTGTCTGATGTGTGTTTATTAAAAAAATGTTAAAGGGGGGTACCCTTTGTCCATCCTTGGGAGGGGGGTATGATGTAACCTTTGCCTACCGCCGATTGACCTTACCGGCATTTGTGGAACCCTGTTACAAGAATTACATTGTTACATAGCCTAGTGATGTGTAGAGGTTAACATGACCAACCTAATTATAAAGGAGAAACATATTCTTCTTGGTTCCATTGTCTTGTATCATGGTTTCCTGCAAGACAAATAAGAATTAGGTTACTTAATAACCTTGTATTTTTTTTTATTTTCAGAAACATTGTTGAACACAAACACTTGTACCTTCTACCTTATATTTGAATTTTGTGAGCATGATCTTGCAGGGTTGCTGAGCAACTATAATGTGAAATTTAGTATTGGAGAGATTAAAAAGTTGATGCAACAACTCCTCAATGGTCTATATTTCATCCATAGTAACAAAATTTTGCATAGAGACATGAAAGCTTCAAATATTGCTATTACAAAAGATGGCATCCTAAAACTTCTTGATTTTGGTCTTGCAAGAGCATTTAGTATTAAAGGACCAAACCAGCCAAACAGATACACCAATCGTGTTGTTACACTTTGGTACAGACCACCAGAACTGTTGCTAGGTGACCGAAATTATGGACCTTTGATTGATTTATGGGGAGCTGGATGTATTATGGCAGAAATGTGGACACGTACTCCGATTATGCAAGGTAATACTGAACAACATCAAATACAGTTAATTAGTCATTTATGTGGATCAATAACTCCAGAAGTTTGGCCATCTGTCACACAGCTCGAGCTGTACAACTCTGTGGACCTCCCACAAGGACATAAACGTCAGGTCAAGGAAAGATTAAAATCATTTGTGAAAGATCAGTATGCATTAGACCTCTTAGACAAGTTATTGACTTTAGATCCCTCAAAGCGTTTGGATGCTGATGCTGCTTTGAATCATGACTTTTTCTGGTGTGCTCCAGAAGTGGCAGATCTCTCCAATACTTTGGCTAGGTACACCACATCCATGTTTGAATTTTTGGCTCCACCAAGAAGGATGGCTCAACAACGACAAGCAAGACAGAACCAAATGCTTCAAAGACCTGTACAACAAAATCCTGATCAGCATTTTGAAAGAGTATTCTAAGTTGAAAAAGTCTCAATGTTGTATATAATGAATTAAATCGCAAGATACTATTTAATTGTTAGTAGTATTTAATGAATGATAAATGATCTAGTCAAGTGAAACTTTATTTTGGATGAAATTATTTTCAAATTGAATACTGTAAATGTATGTATGAATGTATGTATGTTTTCATTTTGATTTTTTCTTTAAGACTAAAATATATACCAAAGCGATTATGAAACTAGATGAACTGTACTGTACTGTTTGGAAAAAGTTACACACAGTGTGTAAAAACATCTTAATAGGTCCAGGGATAGAACTTAATAAGATTTTGTAGGGCCAGCAGTGGCCAAGTGGTTAAGGCAAACACAAGTTGTCTCACCACTTTGGAAATGACCCCAGTCCATCTCATCTTTGCCATAGACTTTTACTGGTTAGTGCAGTACAGGTTTAATGTACCATTTGGTCTGTGATTTTTATCTGTAACATTACAGGAAAGTGATCTAGCACTCTAAAAGTTGTCATAGCTACATGTACTGTTACAAAAAAAAAAAAAAAAGAGAAACATTTGCACAATTTCACAACCTATTATTTGGATTCTTAAGGAATCGCTAATGTGATGTGATGTAAAGCAATATTCTACCAACCAATAGATGTAAGTGAGGAAATCTTGACTGTGGTGTAAAACACCATTTTTCAACTCTCAACTCCTTATTAAATGCTTTTCTTAAAGCAAAATTTATAACTTCAAAAGCAATTTTGGTTGCCTGAACAAAATGAATTATTATGAGTTATTTTAAATAAGTTATTTTGTATAATGTAATGGATATTTTATGGTTCACTTTACATTTAATTTTGACAAACTTTCAGTTTGATCTTAATGATCGCCTGTCTTTATACATAAACATGTGCCTTAATCTTGTCTCAGTTCAAAAATATTCTGTCATCAAATTTTAATAATTAGCTTTATTGTGATAATTATGATAATTTTTGAATGAAGTGCATAATAAATTTATTTTGTAATTGTTTTCCATATAATGGAATAGTTAATATTGTAGTTATAAATGTGTGTGTGTGTGTGTGTGTGTGTGTGTTATTTCATTATTTCAATCTTCATTTGTTTTATAACAGTAAACTTATTAAAATTATTATTATTGTAAGGATTTGTATCCATTGTGTTAAAATTAAATTAGTAATTTCCATGTAATTCATTCTTCATTAAGGTACACAGATTGAATCTGATGCTAAATATTTTTTTTATTGAAATTTAAGATTTTTTTTTTATGAAATTATTTTTCATTCTGTCACTGAATATATTTTTATATTGTATATTATTTTCTTAAAGGTGATTATAAGTATAGGTACAAGGTATTAAAATCCATGCAATCACCAATATTAACATTCCATTGAAATTCTGTTTCATAAAGGAAATTGAGAAATCTCAATTGTATTATTAATTATAAAAAGAAAATGGTTTGTTTTGGATTTTTTAAAATTTTTTATCACCTGCCTGATGGTGTTCTATTTTTAAATAGAAATTTTTTGTTGGAAGAAATCTTACCCTTCTTTTACATAAATATTTTTCACGGAGAAACATTCATTTAATTTTGATTAATATACTGTAATGTGGTTTTGCTATTTAAAGACCAATTTTGTTGATATGATAATATATGAATGAAAGTCACTCATTGACAGGAAAATTACAACACTTGATTTTTTTAAAATTGATTTGCCAGTAATTCTAAAAATATGTGAAGTAATATTTGTACAATAAAATATCAGTGAATGAAGTCTTAAGTAAAAAATAAAATTAGCGGAGAATCTGCAAGCATTGTTAAATATGTAAAATAAAATATTCATTTCCTAAAGCATGTAAAGGTTGTGTTGTTTTACTCAAAATTTTATTTTTTATTATTTTTTTTTCTAGTCACAAATAAACTACATGTAATATTTGTTTAATAAGGTAGATGTCTACCTACATCCATAACCCAGATATATGTTACTGTATTTTCATACACATAATTAACTAACATGTGATTGCTAATGTTGGTAGAATATTAATAAGTTATTACAGTAAGCATGGTAATAGTTCAAACACTAAAATTACTTTGTAATCATGTTTGGGTTTATTTTGATGGTATAACAATATAATAACAAGTTATTACAGTAGACATGATAAAAGTTCAAACACTAAAAACACTTTGTAATCATGTATGGCTTAAAATTTATTGTGATCGTAATACCGGTAAGTTATTACAGTAGAAATGTAAATAGTTCAATCACTAAAATTACATTGTGATTGATGGTATTACAATATAATAAGTTATTACAGTAGACCTGATAAAAGTTCAATCACTAAAATTACTTTGTAATCATGTTTGGGTTTATTTTGATGGTATAACAATATAATAAGTTATTACAGTAGACATGATGAAAGTTCAAACACTAAAATTACTTTGTAATCATGTTTTTAAAAATGAACATTTCTGTTGTTTAATGGAATTAATTAGCCAGTTGCAGTCATTCATAATCCACCTAGGTAGAGGGAGATGTGGGATTGAACCCTGACCAGCTCATACACAAGACATTAAAATTTGAGATATTGCTTCTTTTTCTGGCATTCAGCATTTAGAGGACAGATTTTGACTGGTTCACTAACTGTCAGGATAAAGGACTTTGTGAGTAGTATTCTTGTCTGCGCCATACTAACTCCAGAGCTAGCAACTTATCAAAAAGTTGCTCCAAGTGCACTAGTGCATGACAGTCCATAATACACACTTGCACAACTCATGCATACACAAATTTGTTCTTAGAATAATCCATAAAGGTTATTAATTTTCTCTTGTCACCAACATTGCTGATGTGTCACTAAACAGCATAAAAACAACAACAATCCAGCATGACCTGAGATAGAAATAACAATCTAATGAAAAGTTGTAGGACATACAAGCTAACTGTGATAAATAACTACATTTTTATTTGAAATCCCTTTCTTTCTCCAATGTTCTCAATATCCAATTTTGAGTTGTAACATGTATTGAATTATTTTGTTGTTTGTTACCGTAAAAGATTTATATTGATTTTTTCATTGTTAATAAAAAACAATGTCATATATTTGGCAGACAGATATATTTAATGATTTAAATTTATACAAAAGGTCAAGTCAAATGCATATAATGCAGTGTATAACTAGATCAATATTCAGTATTGACAGAATACAGCATTATAAATAATACAAAATTATAAATACAAATACTGTAGAATCATTAATATTCCCTGGGTTAAAATTTCATGGTTTTGCATTTTTAAAAAATTCTATTGGTAGAAATTTTCGTGGAATTGAGTTTTGTAAAAATGAATCCCATTGAGGGCAATGGAGATTTAAAATTTTCAATGACATTTAATTTCGTGGTTTTCAGTAACCCACGAAAATAACGAAATTTAATCCCCAACGAATATTTGTGATTTTACAGTATGTTTGTCTAAAAACATTTTAATCAGCTCTAAATGTCGTTTTAGATAAGCCTTGATAGAAATAATGATAATAATATATCTTTAAATTCAGTATATGTTGCTATTTTCTTTTCTAATCAAAGTTTCATCTTTAATTGATTTTATAAGCAATAAAAGAAATTATGTTATTTAAAATGATGCTTCTTTCCAAATATTTTAACAATAGCTGATAACAATATTTTCTAGAATATAATTTATTTACCATATGTGACACTTAAATAAAAATTTATTATTATTATTATTATTATTATTATTATTATTTAATTACCTTCTGATAGAGGTTATTTAAGAAAACATTAGAAATTATATAAAGTTATAAAAGGAATTGTTTTTGAAAGGAAATTTTGAAAATTCTGTAAATTGTGCAATTATTAACTTTTTATGGTAATATTTTTTGTTTCCGAGTTTCAAGTATGGGACCAGTCAATTTGTTTTCCAGAATACCTAAGAATTATGTTGATAATACAAATGCAAATGCAAAAATTGTAAATTCAGTAATTTTAATTAATAATGTTTTTTTCTCTAAATTCAAATTAAATATTTAAATTGATAACAAAGGTGCTACAATTATTTTTGAAATTTACACGTATTTAAGTTTACAGTTGTTGGTACATGTAGTAACAACCAACTAGTGCATGAATTGTACTCTTATATATGTACATGTGATCATTTTCAGATGAGTTTACAGTTATAATTATCATTTGTTATAATTTTGTTGATTTGAGATTAATTTATTTATTATTTTCTGTTATTAAATTAATTTTTCTCAGTTTATTTGCATTTTTGTTATCTTTTGTCCAGTAAAGTGCAGCATCGGACTTTAATATTGTGTATAATTTTTATATTGTGGTTCTTTCTGTTTGGAATATGTGGTAAAGGACCTTGAAACATGTGGTCTGGCTGGATAGAGGTACTCACTTTTGCATATTTGACTGTATTTGGAGTTGAGCAGAAAAAGTTGTCAGAATTCCTATTGTTCCCATTGTCTACTTTATGTAGATGAAAGTTAATAGTGGAGTAATGGTGTTTTATGCCCCAGTCAGGATTCTTTTACTTATTTCGAAGCGGTCAGTTCTGAGATGGTGGAGAAAAACGGAGTGCCTGGAGAAAAACACAGACTTTCGGCAAGTAAATTGACAAACTTTCTCACACTAGGATCTCTCCCGAGTGGGATTCTAACCTAGGTGGTGAGAGGCACTGTGATCCGTAAGTGCATGCTTTAGACCACTCGGCCAATGAGGCCCCTTGAAAGTTAAGAGAGCTGCAGCAATCAATTGGACCTTAACATATTGATCAGAGTTTGTTAATTACAATGTACAGATTACAATTCTACAATTGTAACAATTTTAATTTACAATTTAGCTATTTCTAGTTGTTATAGCTTTATTTTGCTTTTTTAAAAACATAAATCTTTTACAGCCCTAGAAAAATTATATCACTCAACAATGGTCAATTTTTAATTCAAGGACATGTCAAAGACATGTCATACCAACTGAATAGAATGAGAAAATGTAAAAAGAGAAAGTTAATGAATTTTAATATAAAATCATATTATATATCATGATATTAGATATGTTACTTAATGAGGGAAATCATGAATATGTAATCACTTTTGAAAATTTGAAACTGATGACATTAATAGTTTAGGGCATTGTGTCAAAGCAGTTATTCTGTAAGTGGCAGGTTGTGGGTTCGAACCCCGACCGGGTCTGACCCACGACTTGAAAGTGGGTAGTGACTGTTCTTTTTCGCCAAGCACTCGGCATTACAAAATGAAAGTCACGGTTCTTTCAGGTGGGGACTTACGATAAACGAGGTCCCGTGTCACGGCAGGCATGGCCTGTTGTATAAGGCCATCAGCGCAACGCACAGGCAAAATTTCAGCACTTTCGCCTGTAGCTGGCGATGTCTCGATATAAGTGAAATATTCTTGACTGGGACGTTAAACACTATTACTCAACTCAACTCTCAAAGCAGTTATTCCTCTAAGGACTTAAAAAAAATTAAAACAAAGTTTTCTTATCATTTGGCAGATCAATTTAATACACAGAGTAAGTTGAATTATTATGACTTTTGGAAAATTGGCAAATTAATTGATAAGTCTTCTACATCCAAACTTATACTGGATATACATGCATATGACTTCCCATAATATTTTTTTTGGGGGTGGGGGTGGGGGTGGGGGGTATGGTTGTGATTTGTACATGGAATGGTATTTGTGTTTTATTTTTATAAAACTGCGTTGAACAGGCGTGACTTTCAGAGTCTAAGGTCACCATATAACTGAAACACAGCTAGTCTACCAAACATAGTCGCATAATACTGTTCTATAGGACTGAGCACCTGCAGTCTTTAACAGGTTCGTTGATAGCCTTTGAATATAAAGTATCACGCCTGTGTAACGCATTTTCAGAGGGCATATAATGGTAGATGCCCTCAGCCATAAGTTGTCCAAATTTCATCAAACTGCACGTTTGATCTTTTCCCCGTTAATTGGTAAACTTACGTTTTATTTCAGTTCTTTCAAAATTTGCTGTAGAGAACGCAAAAATTTTGATTTTAATTTCATAATTTCATAGATTTTCAGGCTTGCATTTACAGTCATATCTAGATCCAGTTGTATTAATTAAAATGAACTTGTCAATTATGCAAGTCCTATTTGCGCTAAAATTGCGTTGATGGTTACTTTAATTACCTAAACTACTGTTTATAATATCCAAGATTTTGAACGGGCGGTAGCCGGATATGAAATGTGTATAACGCGTTAAAATCAAACTTAACTCGTTAATTTGTTATAACTGACCATTTATATTATTGGTCGCCGGTATAAATATACTGTATATTAAAACTTGCGCGTAAATTATTCCGTATAACTCGATATAACTGGCAAACATCAGAATTCATTCGATAAAATTCGAAATTAACGCGTTAATTTCTAAAATATACGTGTAAAAATGAAAAATAAATGCTGTATTTAAATGAATGCGTCAAAAAACAAAAGCAACCCGTTAAAATCAAAATTAAATCAATGGCAGTTTTGATTTGTTTGTTTTTTTTAATCATTTTTTCGAATTTCAAAGAAAAAAGATGATTTTTTAAATAACCAGACTGCAAAAAATTATGTAGAAATTTAAAATTTTTTTTTTTCGTTCGAAGAAAATTATCGCCCTTTGATCAAAGTGTGTTCCGTAACGTCCCTACGTATTCGTGTTAAGTTACTCTTTCTCACATCCGGCAAATATTTAACACAAAAACATGGCACGAAAGTCTGAAGAAGACGCAAGGAAAAATAAATTTGACGACTTAGAATTTCCATATTGTGCTGACTGTAGCAAATATGAGAAGCTAGCAAAGATTGGTCAAGGGACTTTTGGGTGAGTTATTGGATATAAGTACCTGAGTGAGATAAAACAACAAAAACTGCAAATTTTGAGTTTTACTAATTCTAATTAGATCTATTTAGGGAATTTTTTATGCTTGTTAGCCAAAGTAATCAAAATCATTGAATAATTTGAAAAACATAAGACAAAGAAAACCTTAATACATCTCTTAAAAGATCAGGAAAAGGTAAATTGAAAGGACCCAATTTTAGTATTTTTATCAGGTAGCAACTACCCCTACTGCCCTAGTTTTTATTTAAATTTGTTTTTCAAAAAAGGTGACAAATTTTCCAGTATCATCTGACAAAATTTCTACATATAAGAGCCTAGTGAATAATTTATGTTTTATATAGGTGAAAACACACCCTTAGTCATTTGCAGATTCAAAATAGGTTAATGAAAAAAGTTAATCCTGAAAATCATGATTCTAAACAGCTTTGCTATATGGATATGTGCCATTACCGTTCAACAAGTACAAGTCCCTAACAGTGGTAAATGAAATATTGAAAATGATCATGGAAAATTGCCTGTTTCATGGAAAATTGCCTGTTTGCATATAGGTCGGACTCATGACTCTGTAACAGCACATATCCATATAGCAAAGCCGTTAAGAGTCATGGTTTTCAGGACTAGAAAAAAGGTATTTTAAAGGGAAATCACTCTAAATTACCATCATGTTTTTAATATCCTTGAAAACAGAATATATAACAATTTATTGTTTTAATAAGAAGTCACTTCAATTAACAAAAAATGCACTATAAATCTATGCACATGTTATTTTTTGTTAGTTAACAGTTTTTGTCACATAATGCCACCTGTCTTGGTTTCCGCAAGTAATAATGTTTAACTATGTTGAGTAAGGGTAATGTACATGTACATATCTTGATTGGAAAATTTAGAAAAAACTAAAAATAGACATGTAAAGGTAAAAATACTTTAGTTTATAATTTTACTATCCCAATGCAAAATTCTATCAAATTTGCTATGAAATGGAGTTCTGAAACCTGCATGTTTTGTGTTACATTTTAAATAGAATTCTCTCTCCTTTTTATGAACTCATATGGAGATGAAATGGGTAAAATTTAGTATGAAAATGGTCAGGGGGTTTAAATTCTTAAAATGATTAATAGAAGTTGTGTGAAGGAAACTTCCAGTCACAGATATCGGTTACAGAAGGGATTTTATATCTGATAACATACTGAAAATGTGTATATATTTATAGTTTAGGTTATCAATGGTCGATTTAAATTTTGACCTTAGCAGTGCCCTTAGGGCAATGTACAGGGAGGGTTCTTTAACATATGCAACACCTACTGTGACAGGGGCAGTGGTCTCATCCAAAGGGCCCTGTGATTTACATTTCTAAATGCTGAGTGCTTGGCAAAAGAACAGTCACTTCCATTTTTCAAGTCTTGGTCAGACCTGGTCAGAGTTCCATTCCTCGACCTTCTACATATGAAGTGAACTATTGTAGACGTGCTTTATGTTATGAATGGGTTAAAATTAATTGCATTATTTATGGGAGGTGGGGAGTAGAATTGAGAAAATAATAATAAAAACGGGTTTATTTCAGTAATTAAAAATTGTAACTGAATTGTTAAAATTTTCAAACTTGCGTCAAGAGAAATTGGACATGCATGTATTTTTGTTAAAATTCCTTTGTGTTAATGTGAAAAATCAGCAAAAGTATGACATTACGGTTTAAGCAGTTTTGTGAAAGTTGTTTCTGATTTTTGTCTGATACTTAAAAAAAAAAAAACCTGCCTTTGAGATTCATTGTGAAAAAACACACCTCATACATATAAGAATATGCAAAGCATGTTTTAAGTAAAACATTAGGCCTAACTTAAAAAATTCTTTGTTTGCTGTTTTCCAACCCATGCTATCCACGTGGGTAGGTAGGTAGGAAAAAAAAAATTATTTTTTGAAAACTTGATCCATTACACTTTTGAAAAAGTTTAAGTTGGTTTTATATGTCTTTTAAAACACATTTTACAATTTTTTTGCTAACTAAAGTCTTCTTTGTTCCTCCTTGTGTTTTCCCATGGAGAAACATAGCAGAATTTCCTTACTACCATATTAACCTGCTCACAGGTTGTCTCGCTTGCAAAGATTGTTGCCCTTTAATACTGTTTCTTTTGTTGAATAAGAAGTATAAAAAATGGAATTGATGGCAATAAGGCAGTATAATTTTTTGGGTAGAGACATTTCAAGTGGGTTGGTTGGTCAACGTCAAACAAAGTAAATTGTATTTTAGGCCTTATTCATTTAATGTCTTTAAAAATTATATTCAACATTTCAAATATTTCTTCTAGATTATTGTTTTTTTTTTTTACTGCACTAAAAATGTTTTTAATTCAAGAATGTTTGACTCATTATGTTTGAGTGTTAAAATGTAATAGCAAGTTGATAATGCATGTTGCTTCAAATATTTAAAAATTTCATTTAAAAAATTAAACTATGTGACTAGTGATGGGGAACAACAATGATTCAAATACAAATTCAGAATAATTCGAGTCCTGTTGGGAAAGCACATTGTCAGTTTTTGTTATTCAGTAGTCTGTTATAGCATACATGTACATATTTGATAAATTTGTTCATATTTTATTTATTAATGTTGTAAATGATATTCCTATCATTTCTTTGTAGGGAAGTGTTCAAGGCTAGAGATAAAAATAACAGAACAATGGTTGCAATGAAGAAAGTTTTAATGGAAAATGAGAAAGAAGGGGTATGTTTTTCTGTATAAAGAAATTTTAAATTAGTAATTCCTTGTTGAGGATAAGTTGGGGGTAACTAAAAAAAATGTAATTGTAATTGATTGAGGTTATTCAGAATGTAATTGTAATTTAATTAATTACATTTGAAAGTAATTGACCCTATCCCTGATAAGCTCACACTCTGCAGCACTCGAGCACCAATGTTCTAGAATGGAAGAGGAGAACACAGAATCAGAAATATTTAAAAATAATATATACCTGATCTTACCAAACTTAGCAAACTTACAAACAGTCAGTTGCTAGGATCTGTTCTGAATAGTACAGGAAGGGGGCATTATTACAAAGTTTGAATTTATTTAAAATGATCGTATAATTTGTGAAATTGATGTAATTTAACACTGTCTATCGAGACGGGATCATTACATCATTGATCACAAAATTAAAAAAAAAATATCATGGTTCCAAAAATACTGTCAGTGACTTGGTGAGCCAACTTGGACCAGTCATCTTTTTGGTATCAGTGGAGTGATGTGAAAATATTTTTTGCTTCTCTTCGTTAGTCTTAAAACCTGACAGATAATTTTTACATGTTTGACATGTACAATGTGTCATTTGTATAAATGTGTAGTTGTATGAATTACAAACTACAAAACTGATTTTTATATGTACAATGCGTCATTGTATTATTCAAGACCTTAGACAGATTGGCCCCCATTATCACATTAAGATTAAACATTGCTTTAACCATTTCACAATTTAGTAGAATTAAGTGGTAAAATCTTCATTTTTTAAAAGCTTATCTGGTAAAAGGACAACTGGTTGTTTCCAAGGATGACTTAAGAAGATACATGTGCATAATATGCACTGTATATATATATATATATATATATATATATATATATATATATATATATATATATATATATATATATATATCAGTACAGTTTAAAGTGCTGCCCATGCATTTTGAGTTAAACTGGTGAAATGTTTAGCTGATTATTGCACTCTGAATGTAATTTAAGAACATTGTTTGATGGCAGCATATTATAAACACTAAGGGAACCAACATAAGAGAGTTATTTCCCTTTTTCACAATTTTTCTTTGTTGTTATTTTTTAGTTTCCAATCACAGCATTAAGAGAGATAAAGATTCTTCAGTTGTTAAGACATGAAAATGTAGTGAATTTGTTAGAAATAACCAGAACAAGAGGTAATGTAGCTTATAGTATGATAGATTTTGTTCTGTTTCTCTACTTCCACTCTGACATCAGAATTATAGATTTGTTTTTATTGCCTCACCTGTTGCTATGACAACATACTGTTTTGTCAATTGTGAATTTTTTTTTTGGTCTTACCTCCTGTTTTGATAACATGAGGAAGGACTTTGTTTTTTTCAACTGTTAATTGTGGCATGATGGGTGCAGCTGTCAAAATATTTGTTAAAGTCATTGCAAACATTACTGTCTGTTTCACAGTATTTAAGACAGCAAATTTGAATTCTTGTTGTATTTTAAATGAAAATTTATATACACATACCCAGTACATGTATTTGCAACACTACTTTTCAACTTGAAGAAAAAAGTTTAAAATAGAAGTCTAACAAAGTATAAAAGCAGCATGCATTTCTGTGTAATATTGTTCTCAATGACGTTTGAAAAATAACATATTATGTATATTAAAACTACCAGTAATGCAAGGGTGTCCAATATGATTTACTTTTTGACGGTTGTATTTCAGTCAGTGCCATTGTCAAGGGAAATAATTGATAAAGCCTCTGGACAACAACAATGGTCTGAATGCAATATTATTATATGCTTCTGTTAAAAGAGACATACACATTGTGCAAGTGCATTTGAAATGACTATTTTTCTTAAAAACACCTCATATGATAGTGATTGCTTTTTTTAGCATGTCCTTTTGGGAACAGTCACTGTGCAGTAGTATGTTTTACTGGTAATAAGATTGCATAAAACAGAATTAAATGACACTCTTGAATCTTTTAATATAACATAATTGATTTTTATTTTATTTTCAGCTACACCTTATAACAGATTCAAAAGTACATTCTTTTTAATATTTGAATTTTGTGAACATGATTTAGCTGGTTTGCTAAGCAATGCTAATGTCAAATTTAACCTTGGAGAAATCAAGAATGTTATGAGGCAGTTACTAAATGGACTATATTTTATACATAGTAACAAGATTTTGCATAGAGACATGAAAGCTGCCAATATTCTTATTACAAAACATGGAAAATTAAAGCTGGCTGATTTTGGATTGGCTAGAGCATTCAGTGCTAAAGGTCAACAACAGAACAGATATACAAATAGAGTTGTCACCTTATGGTACCGACCACCAGAGTTGTTGCTTGGTGAGCGCAATTATGGTCCACCTATCGACTTATGGGGAGGTGGATGTATCATGGCTGAAATGTGGACGCGGACTCCAATAATGCAAGGGAAGACAGAACAACATCAGATACAGTTGATTAGTCAGTTGTGTGGATCTATAACACCAGAGGTGTGGCCAAATGTAGACAAGCTGGAGTTATATAAAACAATGACTCTACCTCAGGGACAAAAACGTAAAGTTAAAGATCGTCTTAGAGATTACGTCAAAGACCAGTATGCTCTAGATTTACTGGACAAACTTTTATGTCTGGACCCGTCAAAACGACTGGACAGTGACAGTGCATTGAATCATGACTTCTTCTGGACAGAGCCACTTCCAGGTGATCACAATCTATCAAAGATGTTGTCACAACACACTACATCTATGTTCGAGTATCTGGCCCCTCCAAGGCGACTAGGATTTAGACCAGGACCACAGAATCAACCCAGACAAGTTCAAAATCCTAATCCTGACCAGCATTTTGAGAGAGTGTTCTGAAGAATTTTATTTATTGAATATTTCTTTAAAATTTGGATTTTGAATGCATTCATCATCATAATGAAATTTGTTTTAAATTTTATGTTGTCAGCCGTGCTGGTCAGTCTCCCCTTGAAGGAAAAGACACTGTATTAGTTGGATTCAAGAATATTCAACAATAGATCTAAATATTGCAAGTCTTGTTTGAAAGGTGCAGTTTAGTCTCTAAATAAACACAAATGTACAAAATCTTTAACATTATTTAAAGACCATATGATAGAATGTCAAAGAGCAATTATGTTTTACTGAATATCCATTAAGATGAATCTGTAGCATGTCACCGCAATTTGTAAAAAAATATCTCTTGAAAGGTATCTATAAAACCATCATTCTAGAAATGTGAACTGTTTCAATGTCGAGTCTGGCATCGCCATAAGGCGAGACTTTGGTGTTACTTTTCCGGTGTCAGCGGCAAATCAAAATGTGAAAGTTTATGTTAAAGTAAAAAACTAACCAGGCGAGACATTTAATTCTGTTTTAAAACCCTGAACTAAAAAATTAATTAAAAGTGATGATAATAATGTATGTAGGTTAAATATTTAGGTAGTAGGATGCTACACTGCAATTCAAAAGAAAAACATTTTGTAATAATTCCTGTTTTTTTCTCCAGAAATGAATAAAATCCTATTACATGTACATTTAAAGAATACACAAAAAGAAATTTATCATAAGCTTTTGAAAATTTTGTAAAATTCAAGAAGTGCAAAAATTTTAGATTTCAAAAAAAAAAAAAAAAAAAAAATTAACAAAACACTTTTAAGAAGACAGTAACCATCAGACTGATTTGTCTCACAATTTTTAGAGGAGATTTGGTTAGATTGGATTTTTTATGTATAACAAACACCCCATCGATATTCTTTAACTAATATCAAGACAGCCAAAACAGGAATTTTGGAGGAAACTGGAGTGCCTGAGGAAAACCACCAACTGACAATTTTTCAGGGAATTTTTTTCAAGTGAGATAAAATCATGTTAAAACTTAAATGTTGCTGGTATTATGAACTACGGTACTGACAAATTTATTGAATGGATTTTAAATTTGCTTTCACAGTGTCAAATTGTCAGACAAAATAGATTTCATCATAATGAGTTCAGAAAGTTTGATACAAAATTATCAAAGAATTCACATACTTTTTTGTATATGTATAACCATGTAGGGATTTACAGTCTATACAAAATGTTTGTTTATTTAATTATTGTTTTTAAGAAGAGGTTTTTAAGTGAACAATAATTGACAATGATTCAAATCAGTAAAAATAAGTGAATCACAATTGAAATTATGTAGGAAAAATCACCAGCTGAATGTTGTGTCTGCTTACTCAAATGGAATTCGCCAGTGTACCACGTGATACCTCATAGCGTTTGTGCGGGACAATTAATTCTATTGGCAATGGAATTGCATAAAGTGACGTTTTCCGGTAATAACGACGTTTTTTCTGGAATATTTGACGTAATCGTTATTCATTTCATTCCACACAACATTAAGAGGTATTGATCACGTGGTACACTGGTGAGTCCCATTTTGAAAATTTTGATCATCATGAATGAATGATGAGGAGGAATATAAGTTTGTCTCTGTTGTTAAGGATGAATTAAAGCTACATTATTATAATTGAATTATAAACATATAGAGAGAAAATAAGCAAGTTGATGTTTTAAGCTGCATAGCATTTTATTGCTATTTATGAGTTAACTTTTAATCAAGCACTTTATTTTCTCAAAATGTTAAATGTCATCTGAGTAAGCCATGTTCAGTGTTTTAGATGTGACAGATAAAGTTAATAAAGTATGATTCTGACCGAATAATATGTGACTTTGAGAAATGTAACACTTTTTGTGTCGCCTGACTAGGCAACATATAGGGATTACTTTCGTCAGCGTCATCGGCGGCGTCCGGATTTCCTTGTCCGGAGCATAACATTGGTGTTGTACGTTCAAATGACTCCAAACCTTGTGTGCATGTTTCTGGCAATGACTCAAGTGCAGTGCACAAGAACCGCAACTCTATCTTTTTCCGTTTTTGAATCATTTCCCTTTGATTTTTATAGAGCATTTCTTGTCCGGAGCATAACTTTGGTGTAGTATGTTCAAATGACTCCAAACTTGGTGTACATGTTTTTGGCAATGACTCGAAGTGCAGTGCACAAGAACCACAACTCTATCTTGTTCCGTTTTTGAATTATTTCCCTTTGATTGATTTTTACAAGAGATTTATTAATCACTTCTATATTAAAAACACCTTAACACACTTGGATGCCTGAGTAAATGTAAGGTGTGATTTGATACAATGGCTGCTTACAACAATAGGTGAGACAATACCTCTCACCATCGAGTCCCAAATCAGTTGATTATTGGCTTTTGGGACCTGCAAATTTGTTTGCAAAATCGAATACTTCTCAAAATAGGACCTCCAAAATTGAGACCTTTTTAATATAGAGTGAAGAACAAATATTGTTGGTACCTGAAAAATACCTCTCAAAATTGAGTACCTCTCAAAACTGAATCCCTCGAAATCGGGACCCGACTGTACTATGCAGTGTCAGGCGACACATGTTTCAAAGAAACATATCTAGTTTTTTTCATGGCACATTGTTGTGGTTAAGAAGGTGAAAAAACCCTGGTTTTAGCATTTGTTTCCTAAACAGGAGACAATTCGCATACCATCACTACAAATTGTAATTGAAAGTTTGTCAAACCGAAAAATTTATTTCAAAATTATTACTGTGATTTATATAATACATACATTTAGATTGCAAAAACTCAAAGTATCAAAGGATATTGAATTTGACTTGCTTTATTAGAGTTATTGACCTGAAAAAAAAAATCATAAAACTCGGGAACCAAATATCCACACCCAGGTCTTAGAATTGTGGGTCTGCTTTTAACAAAAAATGTGTTTGAGTATTTATTTTGATAAGATCCCAGTAACCTGTTTTATGTTGAAAAGACAGTAATTTTTGTGTTAAATCTATTTTTTGGGGTCAAAAGGCCCTTCTAAATTAAACACTGGTGTTTCTTGCTAGTGGTCTGCTTCAACAAATTTTCATTACATTTTTTCACATTTTCCAGTGTGTCGTAACAAGAATTAGATTTAAAAAATATGTAATTCTAGATAAACATTATTACTGTATGTCACTGTACAGGTATATCATACTGTATTTTATTATAATATTTTAAAAATGTCATTAAACATTAAACATCGAAAAAGAAAATACAGATTTGTTTTGTATTTGTTTATAACATGTAACTACATGTAATATATTGTGTAGTGTACAGATAAGAGATATTTGATATATTGTTTTATGACCAATGAACTTGTCATGGACTGGTTGTCTGGTACCAGTAAAATGGACTAAGTGGTCTGTGATGTTATTCTGCAACATTGTTTGTTAGTGTACTAGCATTTTAAAGATTGACATTGGTGCACACTAGTACAAAGCAGATCAAGAATGCTTGCACAAACGTGTGATTATATCAATCCAGAGATTAATCATTATACAATGATGTTGGTGCCAGCTATGTCTTCTCACTGCAATTTGGATGAAAAAAAAGATTGACTGTTTCAAATTTTACTGTATGGTCAAGTTTTGTTTTACCATAAAACTAACTTAAACCTTAATTATTTATAGATGTAATAAGAATGTGGTAGTTAATGGTGTTTAAATTATGATAAACTATGAGATTATTCATCATAAGTGGAAAGGAGTTTAAAAATCAGTCAAGATTATTTCACTTATATCAAGTTGCAGCAAGTCCGACTGCAGAACTTAAATGCATGTATTTACGTAATCAATATTTTTCATTGAGTAACTTTTTAGCTCACCTGAGCTGAAGGCTCAAGTAAGCTCTTCTAATCAAAGTTTGTCTGTCAACATTGTCGTTGTCGTCATATGTGCTGTTAACTTTTACAGATTTCAATGAAACTTGGTCAGAAGCATATATGGGTTGGTGCAATTCAGAATTGATCGTTACATTGTCATGGCTACCAAAACTAGGTTAAGGTAACTTATGGGTAAAAAAAATCTTAAAAAATCTTCTATGAAAGTGATGATGGGTGAAAAAAAAATTTGATGTGGCTTCTCTAGGGTCTTAAGCCTATAGTTTGTTCATGGGGTTTTTAGTTTTGACTTTTTCTTGAAAAGACCTTCAAAATTGGGTCAAGATCAAAGATCAAGGTCATCATTTTGGCAGTTTACTCCTTTTTAGCTCAACTGGCTAAAGCCAGATGAGCTTATGGCATGATGCGCGCGTGCGTGCGTGCGTGCGTGCGTGCGTGCGTGCGTCCGTTAACAGCAAAAATTCAGAAACTACTGGGCCAATTTTAGCAAAACTTTACAGGAATGATCCTTAGAAGGAGTAGATGAAAATTTGTACAATTGGTTTCCATGGCAACCAAAAGTAGGTCACAGCGACCTAGAATGTAAAAAACCTAAAATAAGCCTCTTCTCTGAAACCATAGGTTATATTCAAAATCTGATGTGATATTTAGCTTCTAGACACCCTTAAACATGTAGGTTGTACATTTCGTGAAATTCTGTCAAAAACTAGGTTACGCGTTTTAAGCGTTTTTCTGTCGTACTTCGTAAAAAGTGAAAATAAGGCTTATAATGGAAAATCAACTTTGAAAATCTTCTTCTCTGAAACCATGAAGCCTTAAGCTTTCATATTTGGCAGTTATTATCAGCTTGAGCCCCTTTACCAAGTTTGTACAAATGGTGGCCCCCGGACCATTTTTGGCCCCACCGCCGGGGTCCATATATCAGCATATGCATATATGGCTCATAATGGAAAATCAACTTTGAAAATCTTCTTCTCTGAAACCATGAAGCCTTAAGCTTTCATATTTGGCAGTTATTATCAGCTTGAGCCCCTTTACCAAGTTTGTACAAATGGTGGCCCCCGGACCATTTTTGGCCCCACCGCCGGGGTCCATATATCAGCATATGCATATATGGCTCATAATGGAAAATCAACTTTGAAAATCTTCTTCTCTGAAACCATGAAGCCTTAAGCTTTCATATTTGGCAGTTAATATCAGCTTGAGCCCCTTTACCAAGTTTGTACAAATGGTGGCCCCCGGTCTATTTTTGGCCCCACCGCCGGGGTCCATATATCTGCATATGCATATATGGCTTATAATGGAAAATCAACTTTGAAAAACTTCTTCTCTGAAACCATGAAGCCTTAAGCTTTCATATTTGGCAGTTAATATCAGCTTGAGCCCCTTTACCAAGTTTGTACAAATGGTGGCCCCCGGACCATTTTTGGCCCCACCGCCGGGGTCCGTATATCTGCATATGCATATATGGCTTATAATGGAAAATCAACTTTGAAAATCTTCTTCTCTGAAACCATGAAGCCTTAAGCTTTCATATTTGGCAGTTAATATCAGCTTGAGCCCCTTTACCAAGTTTGTACAAATGGTGGCCCCCGGTCTATTTTTGGCCCCACCGCCGGGGTCCATATATCTGCATATGCATATATGGCTTATAATGGAAAATCAACTTTGAAAAACTTCTTCTCTGAAACCATGAAGCCTTAAGCTTTCATATTTGGCAGTTAATATCAGCTTGAGCCCCTTTACCAAGTTTGTACAAATGGTGGCCCCCGGACCATTTTTGGCCCCACCGCCGGGGTCCGTATATCTGCATATGCATATATGGCTTATGATGGAAAATCAACTTTGAAAATCTTCTTCTCTGAAACTATGAAGCCTTAAGCTTTCATATTTGGCAGTTAATATCAGCTTGAGCCCCTTTACCAAGTTTGTACAAATGGTGGCCCCCGGTCTATTTTTGGCCCCACCCCAGGGGTCCATATATCTGCATATGCATATATGGCTTATAATGGAAAATCAACTTTGAAAATCTTCTTCTCTGAAACCATGAAGCCTTAAGCTTTCATATTTGGCAGTTAATATCAGCTTGAGCCCCTTTACCAAGTTTGTACAAATGGTGGCCCCCGGTCCATTTTTGACCCCACCCCAGGGGTCCATATATCTGCATATGCATATATGGCTTATAATGAGATATCAACTTTGAAAATCTTCTTCTCTGAAACCATGAAGCCTTAAGCTTTCATATTTGGCAGTTAATATCAGCTTGAGGCCCTTTACCAAGTTTTTACAAATGGTGGCCCCCGGTCCATTTTTGGCCCCACCCCAGGGGTCCATATATCTGCATATATATATATTGGAAATCAAATTAAAAAATCTCTTCTCTGAAACTGTAAGGCATAATGCTTTTATATTTGGCATTTAACATCAGCTCAAGTCCCTTTACCAAGTTTGTACAAATGGTGGCCCCTGGGCCATTTTTGGTCCCACCCTAAGGGCCAATATATCTACATATGCATATATGGGAAATCAAATTTAAAAATCTTCTTCTCTGAAACTGTAAGGCTTTAAGCTTTCATAATCAGCTCAAGTCCCTTTACCAGGTTTGTACAAATAAAGGCCCCTGGGCCATTTTTGGTCCCACCAAGGGGCACATATAGCTACATATACTTATATGGGAAGTCAAATTTAAAAATATTCTTCTCTGAAACTGTAAGGCCTACAGCTTTTATATTTAGCATTTAACGTCAGCTCAAGTCCCTGTACTGAGTTTATATAAATGAAGGCACAAGAACCATTTTTGTCAGTTGAGCTCCACAGGCCCTTTTGGGCCTCTTGTTTTTAAGTTATAGGAGAGAAATAAAAATAATATAAATTGCAAAAATGTTCAGCATGACAAAATTTAACAAAGGTATCAAGTTTCGAAACTATGATAATCCATGTAGGAGTTGTTGCCCTCAATATATTATTTTTTGCTTTTAAATACTAATATTATTTTAAAATTATAAACTTTTTGTTTAGTCATGTATATTAGAATATTGTAGTTATTGATATGACAATCCCTTTAATAAATGGTTTTAGGTCATAAGTTTGAAGGTCAAGGTCATAGTTGCAGAAGTATGCTGTAAATGTCAATTACATAGGCATGTATATTAGAATTTTGCAGGCATTGATATGACGGTCATTTTGATATATGTTCAAGGTCATAGATTCAAAGGTCAAGGCCATAGCTGCATAAGTATAATGAAATGGTTATTTATCTGGATATTATCCATTGCACTTTAGTTACTACATGTGTTATAGATATTTATAAATAAACTGTGACAGATATTTCTAATTAAGTATTGCAAGAGTTACAAACTTGCAAAATCTTTCAAAGTTCCTGTATTTACAGGTACATGTATTGTCTAATCTACTTTGTGAACGATTTTGGACATATCCTCAGGTGGGCTTTAAGGCCCATGGGCCTCTTGTTTAGACCAGTGTGACCTGTTGATTTATTTTTTATCTTCATTGACTAAAGCCAGATAATTTTTAGTATGGAGTGGAGTAATGGTGTCATATTCCACCTTTCACACATATAAAGTGGAGGACCAAGAGCCACCAATCTTTGGCAAGGTAGATTAAATCTTCGTGACTATGGATAGCCTTTGGTAGCCAATACAATGCTGCAAACTAATCTGAATAACACTGGCCAATGTATGCTTCGTTAAAGTCCAACTGAAATTTGTTATTTGTTACAGAGAATTAAAAAAACGGTGTTAACAATATGTACACATATTTTGCACTGTTCTTTGGTTAGGTGACCTAAAATGACCTTTCTAACAGGTTTTTACCTATTTAAAAAGTGACAAAGTGTATTGTTACATATCATTTAGCATATCAGCATTATTACATTATTAAGGTGTTCGTGATCCAACTATTTTTGTAGGGCCCAAAAAAAAAAAAAAAAAAAAAATGGTGCTAACAATATGCACACATATTTTGCACTGTTCTTTGGTTAGGTGACCTAAAATGACCTTTCTAACAGGTTTTTATCTATTAAAAAGTGACAAAGTGTATTGTTACATATCATTTAGCATATCAGCATTATTACATTATTAAGGTGTTCGTGTAGTGATTATTTTTAAAATACCGGTAATCTCCATAATTAATCTAAACACATTGACCAAGTGAGAAAGTTTAACAGTAGAAAGTAATGGTATCCTTTAAAGTGCTTGTGACCATTTATACTGATAAACTTGCACTTGTATCTGAAAAATTACTGATGCTATGTAAGGCCTAAAATACAATTTACTTTGTTTGCCGATTACCACCCGACCCAATTGAAATGCCCCTACCCCAAAAATTTTATTGCCATCAATTCCTTTTTTTTTCACAGTATTAAAGGGCAATAACCCTGGCAAGCGAGACAACCTGTGAGCAGGCTTGTATGGTAGCAAGGAAATTATGCTGTGCTTCTCCATGGGAGAAAACACAAGGAGGAAGACTTTAGTTAGCAGAAAAAAAGTGTAAAATGTGTTTGAAAAAAGACATATAAAACCAATTAAAAGTTTTTTCAAAAGAGTAATGGATAAAGTTTTCTTAAAGATAAAGATAAACTTAATATTGAGTCTGCTGATTTAATCCCAAATTTAAATGGACAAAACTTCCATTAATTAAGCTAGTGTAAAAACAAAACTGACTAAATTTTTTCCCTTCATTGCTAAACATTTCTGCTTGTAAGGAAAATCCTGCATTTAAAACATCAAACAATGAAATAAAACTGAACAGATTTATTTTTTATTTGAACATACAAAAATGTATAAAAAACAAAATTAAATAAATATGAAAAATACTCATAATAGAAAAGAATATCACAGACAATTTTACAATAAACATAATTTATTTTATGACTAAAGCTCTATGCACCAAACAGAATCTAATTCCGTGTTTAAAATTTATGTAAATTACACAGACAGTGACTGTTAACGTCAACAATTTTAAATGGGCCTCAATAGCCAAGTGGTCTAAAGCATGCATTTATGGATTACAGTGCCTCTAACCTCCTAGATTCAATTCCCACTAGGGCAGATTCTCATGTGAGAAAGTTTCTTAGTTTACTTGATTTTCTTAAGGAACTTTGGTTTCCTCCACCATCCCAGAACTGAAAGCCTAAAAATCAGTAACAAAGTTCTTGACTGGGATGTAAAAAAAACCATTACAAATCTCAACTCAATGTAAATCAGTCTTCCAGTTTTTTTAAAGAATGGCTTCTGACCTAGGTGTCGACATTTTTAGAATAAATGGGTTCTGTGTAATATTCTTGATATAATCAAAATGATGCTGATATCTAAATATCCTTAAATTTTAAAAAAGTTTTTTTCAATCCAGAACATAAGAGCCTTTTGGGGCTATCAAGTTCATGAATTTTAAAAGTTTATGCCCCAGCAGCAACCTAATTCAAGCTTTTTTATACATTGTCCATATTTTACAATTTGTAAGAAATGAAATCTTTCTGGTCACTTAATTAATCATGTAGCTTAAAAATCAATTCAGCAAGCTTAATAATCTAGCACTTTTCAGGTTAATTTCTTAAATAATGTGAATGTTCAAAAATCTGAGTAAAAACAACAAGTCATAAGAAACGTCTGAATATACTGTAATATAGTCAATTTCCCGTATCATTCAATTTAAAAGTTGTTTGAAAACTGAACAATACTGTTATACAATGCTGAAACAAATTTAGTTGATAATAATACAAGTACAATGTACACATGTATATCATAAATTCTATATCTGCACAACACAACCCATTCTAAAAACCTCATGTAAAAAAAAAAAAAAAAAAAAGTTTTTTAATCACTACCATTAATAAGGCAAATTATACCTACAGTAAAACCTGCCTTAAAAGTCACCTCTCTATAAGGTTCATTTGCTTATCAAAGCCAACAACATTTTAACCCAGCTGCTCTTTCTTAATAATTATTTGAACTTGTATATAAAGGTCACCTGTCCATAAAAGCCACTTCTACTCATTCCCATGGATGGCCTTTGTAGACAGGTTTGACTGCTGTACTACTTTCATTAATATGGCAAATTCTACCTACCAGGCACTCAGATGGAACCTCCAAGGAAAAGAGAGTGAACAACCAAGTTAAAATTTAAAACTGGCATAGCAGAACAATAAAAGAAATGAACTAGTTAATGCCAGATGAAATGTGGTTTTTTGCTTCTGTTCCACAGGTGAATCATAATTGGTTAAATCAATTAACTTATTTGCTACTAAGGATGAGGCATTCATCAAAATAAAATAATTTAGCAGTTTCATTAGCTCAGAAGTTACATTTGTATATATAACTAATTATCAGGTAGTAAAAAGTTGAATTCCAACAAGGGAATCAGTTCACATAAAAAGTGTTTTGGTTCGGCGAATTGTGCATCAGTTATAAAGTTCATTAACTGAAGTTCAATTTTGACTTCACAATCTACACTTTGATTGTCTGCAACATCATCATAGACACTAGAAACAGTGTCTACATCAAAATCTTGTAAATCACTACTGTTTCCATGGTTACCAAAAGATGATGCTCCTTTAGCTAACATGTCCAAACTACTGCTAGAAGACCACCCATCTGAATATGCAGAGCCATCTAAACTCTCAGTTGATGCACCAGATAAATCACCCCTTCTAAGTGATTCAATCATAGTCCTTTTAAACAAACCTGTTCTATTTTTCCCGACTGAAGAAATTTTACTTTTACCAAGGGACAAAGAAGAGGCAGAAGTTGTTGTTTTCCTTGAAATATTTGTTAGGTAGCCCACATTTGGCCGGTTATTGGATTGAGCTGATTTTGTTTGGCTGTCAGTAGATGTAGACTTTATTGATGATCCAGGATATTTCAGAGATCTTGTTTTACCATCAGATTTGGTACTCATAAATCTTTTATCTTCTTTTAAGTCTTTAATCACTTCTGATGGGGTTCTCTGTAACAGAATTTTAAAAAAAGTATATGATTAACTTCAAAAACAGATAAATTAATATCATCAATTCTGACAAGGTTGCCACTTCTAAACAAAAAATTTTAATTTATGTCATCCTCATGTTTCATTTTGTTCCATTATAAAAAATAAACAGACTGTTACAGATTCATTGTTGTTTGTTAATCTATTCATGCACATCTTTTTAATACTTGATATGCAAATTTCCAACCCCACAATAAGCAAATTCTTTTGTATCTGTGTGTGTGTGTGTGTAGGGGAAGCGGTTTTATTTACTGAATATTTATTGTCTGTGTTGCTTTTTTTTTCTTCTTTGAAATGTGGTATTCGAAATTAAATTAATTAAAACCAGACATGCATTTGTAACACCAAGATTTTGCTGTGCTGTACAGGTCTACTTCTTTGGAATGCAAGTGTATGGTAAGGCTAAAAAAAATCATTTGTTTACATAGATACGGTACGTTAGTTACCAAACCATGACATACGTAGAAAAGTCTTTGACTTCCGCACATAACAAGGGAAGAGCAGAAACTGCTCTTTTTTTGCCTTTACCACAGCAGGATATAAATGGAGGTACAGTACACAAAAAAGGCATGTATACAAGATGGAGGGGGTGATAAGAAGGCCATGCTCGGCATATGAACAATAAAGGTTTAAATAAATATCTAATATAATTCCGAAATAGGGTTTAAGTACATTAAAATTTAAATGTAAATGTCATATGGACATACCTTTTGCATACTTGTTAGTTTAGGTTTGGCTCTTCTAGTGTGACTTATATTGTCAATACAAACAAAATTGGCACCTGTTGGAAAATATGAAAAATTTTAACATCAAAATACAAACATATATGTATATATAAAATAAAAAAATATAACAGATAAATGAATAAGGTTTTGATGTTTTATATCAATCACATTTCTTTCTTATAATTTTTTCTTATTTTCTTCTTTTTCACCCATTTCTTTTGCTGAATAAGACCTTAAAGATAGTAATATCCCTGTTATCAAGAACATGATAATTATGGGGTATCTTAATATCTGATAAATTATGTACATGTTATCCTGTATGCATAGTGGTCTCATTGACATAACTGCATTGCTTGGGTATAAATTGTTTCACCATCATCTGTAGCTGGTAACCTCTTGATATAAATAAAATGATCTTAATTAGGGTAAAAAAATATTAATCATCAATTGGTTAATCAGTCTTTGGTCCAAGTTTGTCAGTTGCTTGCTGAAGGCCGGTGGTTTTCTCTGGCACTCTGGTTTCCTCCACCATCCCAGAACTGACTGCCTCAAAATAAGTGAAAGATTCTTCACTGGGGCTTAAAACACCATTACTCAACTCCACTCCAAGTTTTGTTAAAATTAGATGAAAAAGTTGGTTGCAATGTGGTTTTACACAATGATGAGATTGTTTAAGTCAGCAATGTGATTAGGACTAGAATCTTGGAGTAAACTTGAGTACCTTTAATGTCCCTTACTATTAGCTGACCAGCCAATAAATTTTCTCAGATAAGAACTATACTAAATGGAAATTCAACTCAACCTAAATGGTGAGAGGTACTTTAATTTAAAAGCTAAAACTTGAGAAAATTGGATATTTAGCAACTTACAATACCCCTACAACACACACACACACACACACACACACACACACACACACACACACACACTGGAAATACATGACCTGTGGCTGGCATTTATTCTCTTTTTGCATTCCACTCCCTATGGGGTCTTTATAGAATTGTACTTACTTTTAAGTAATTGTGATTGAATATCTTTGCTCAACAAATCCCAGCCTTTTGTTTGTGTAACATGATGTATATGTAGTTCAATAAACTTCTCACATTTATTAAACAATGACTTCATAAATTCTTTATATTCCTATAAAGAAAACAGAGGACTCCTAAACAAACAAACTCCATCACATGGTTTTTATTATGGTGTGTCCCTAGCTGATTGGCTTATCATTTTTTGCAGGTTTCTATGGAATTATGCTACTCAGATTACAAGCTATCTATTTGGATGAGATGCAAGTCCACCATAAAATTAATACCCATCATTTCTGCTGGTTTTCATCACTAGTATGGACAAAGACAATATGAAATAAAATGTTTTTCTTAAAACCACATACATGTAGCAGTCTGAAGTTTAAACCCATAAGACTTTAATCTTGTACCTCCTACTTTATTTACTCTGCCACACATCACCAACATTTGTTGTATAAAGTCAAAATTGTTGGAGTCACATTTAAGTCTTCATATCTACACTTAAGGGGGTTTTCCTCATTTTTACATTTAAATAAAATTACTGTTACAAGCATGTGTGTAAATATGGCTACGAATCATTTCTTGAGTGTGTTGAAAAATATTGAAAATTTTTATCATGTAAATTGATAACTTAGTCAGGTACATGTACCTGGTTTAAAATTTTTTGGGCCAGTCTGCAGTTTACAGACCTGCTATGCTGTAGTCTAACCAGTTACAATTGGTAAGTTTCAAATATGTCCTTAAAAAAAAAAAAGGCCAGTTGAAATTCAGCTTAATATCAGACCGACCCATTTACAAATGGAATTTAATCAATGATCTTAATATTATGTTTATATCCTTTATCTACTTGTATATGTTTTATATACAGTTCAGTTTTGTGATTTTTTTTTACTACTTTTTGTAATTTATGTGAGAAAAAATAGCAATGGAAAATTATATTCATGAAATATTCATAATAGCTAGGATCCTCATTGCAGCTATATTTTACAGTATAACATTATCTGAAATTTTGTGGAACAGGACAGTATTAGACAACACAATTTAATCTGAGCAAACAATTTGCTCTTGTGTCACTAATGCTTTGAGAATTTTAGTGGTCAGATAGATTGAAAACTGTTGAAACCACAACTCTATCGGCTTTTATATTTTTTAAATTTCAAAGGTTCTTTGTTTTTCAAAATAAAGATCAAAAAAATGTACCTCTAAGTAATTATCATCTAAATCTTCTTGTGGCTGACGGTTATATATCTCCAAATAGATCTCACAAGCTGACGAAATAGGTATAGACTTTACTACAATCTCAAATATTTCTTCAAGCAGACCCATCTGATATGCCAGTCCCTATAATATAATAGAAATGAAACACTAAATTAAACCTAAGGGAACCCTAACATCAAGTGGAAAATTACTATGTTTTGTTGAAAGTTCACATTCAGTCAGTAAACTGGAGACCAGGACCCAGTTTCACAATCATCCACTCAATTGAGTGTATACTCAACTCAAATTTGGGAATATTTTAATGTCAATTTCTAAGACATTACACAGTTAAAATTAAATATCTAATGTAGTATTTTAATTGTTTAGTGTAGGTTTGTTCAACAAAACAAAACATTGTCTCATAAGACTTAAATTTTTAAAAATATTAATGAGGGAAAATTGGGAATATTTGAGTTGAGTGTACACTCAGCTGAGTGAATGATTGTGAAACTGGGGCCTGGGCTTGATTCCTAGGCAAGTCAGGACAACAACAGGACAATCTCTCCCTACTCTTTCCCTTTAAAAATTTGTACATGTAATGCCTGTTCTTTTGCCAAAACCTAAAAAAAATGAACAGTAGGTGAAAAGAACATGTTTCAATCCTAAATGCTGTAGATGTATTTTAAAAGTTATAAATTTCTACACCTACAGCTTGTGCAATCTCAATATAAGTGAAATAATCTTGACAGCACCAAAATCACTCACTTACCCACTAAATGTAGTTTCCCAAAAGTTTTTGAACAAAAGACATAACATCAATAACTCTTGCAGCAGACAAAGTTGCTTAGGTAAGATATTATTGGAAACCATGTCAATAAAGCTCTTATTTCTGGATTGAGACTATTCTCTAACTTAAAATCTTGCATGTTAAGACTTTGAACTAGTTAACATTCTTACAGTGAACTAAACAACTTTGTTCATAACTTTGGTGACAACACAAACAAAACAGACCAATTCATCTTATTGGCTATGAAACAAATATAATATATTACTTACCCTGCTTGCATGTACAAATTTTGAGCTGGTTAGCAATTTTATAAAATTCTGACTGGTAAACTCGATGGCTTTGTCCATAACTTTGGTAACAGCACAGAGAGTTGGTTCAGACCATCGCACATGGGGGATAACTCTGTTTAGTTGTTGACAATCCAGCATAACTTCAAGCACATTATTGACAGTCTGAAAAATCAGTTATACCAGTTAGTTAAACTCAAATTTGTCATACAGAAGCCTTTATATATTGGTACTAAAAATTATGAAATATTTACATCAGTTAATATTTATCAGAAGTGACATCTCAATGCATTTGCATGCTATGATTTTTGTGTCATCAGGTGACAGTGTAAAAAGAAGCAGATTACACCTAAAATCAGCTGGAAATCTAAGTCCAAAAAGAAAATATATTACCTTTTGCCCATGTTTGTCCTTTTAGAAGGGTAACAAGGTTTACTGATATATGCCAAAAGTCATGATATGGTACATAATTGAACATCATTTTAGTACCCAAATAAAATTTTAATTTCTTTCCAAAAAAAAGTTTAAAGTGAAATGTCAATAATTTGCAGCCCAAGGACTTCGAATTTTTAGTTCAAAATAATAACAAATTTAACAAAATTACTTTAAGATATCAATGGTTTTCAAGAAAATAAAAGCATAATTAATGTGTTATTAATACACGTATATACCAGTTCAGATATTAAGCTATCACAACAAGAATCTAACATCTCAGGTGGTAAGGATGCAAACGTTTTATTACGCCAGATTTTGGTCATGTACTTGTTAATCCACTTTATACATTTCTCTTTCAGTTCTGGTAGATTGAAGGTGGTTGCCGATGACAACGTATCAACGACTCCTGTCTCACACACTGAACAAGGCTAAAAAATATAGTTGTATTCAACATAAATTTAATATGGTTACTATGACATAATTTTTAACAAATCCTGTTTTACATACTGGGTAAGGCTGTAAAATATAGTTGTACTTAACATAAATTTAACAAGGTTACTATGACAATGTATCAATATTTACCCATAGTTCCAAAAAAGATTGCTAAAATTTGCTAAATTTAAGTTAAGGAAAATCTTAGTTAAGGAATGATTCTAAAACTGGGGTCAGGGGTCAGGACTCGATCTTGCTGACTGAACTTTTGACCTTGGATGCAATTAAAATGACTGTTATATCTATATCTATATATTGAACATTTGCAACCACGAGTCATTTACTTAACTGTGTTTGGACAAATGAATAGTTAATGGTCTTAAATTTACCTTGTGGAAAAAATGGCAGAACTGTTTTGTCAGTGTGAAGTTGACAACATCCTTCATTCCTTCTATACCATACATATCAGCAGCCATGACTAACTCTCCTATAAAACATGTTTCATTTAGTTCTATAACTCCCCCGTATAAATATAGTAGTATCTGCTCCATCACACCTGGTGTTATCCTGGAAACAAAGAAATGCAAGTACAAATATATGATTAAGAAGAATTAAAGTACTGAATACTATAAATGTACTAATTTTAGCAAGTACATATTTTAGCACAATATACATTCCCGACTAATTCATGTGGATTTAAATTAGCGCAAAACAACTTTTGAGAAACAGACCTTCATTACACACTTATTTTAGCAATAAATTGAAATTAGCACTACTGTCCTAGTGCAAAAATCGCTTAAATTAATACACCGTCAAAATCAGTATGTTTACAGTGTTACAATGCATTTCCTCATTTAAAAACATCTCTACACAGGAAATATTTCTAGCTATGGAAAAATATAGAAACCAGACATACTGCAAACCATATGATTAAGAGACCGCATTGTAAACATGATAAGTTCCAGCACTTCCTGGAGACTATCAATGCCCCTTTATATTGAGATGACTCTTAAGGCTTGTATGGATATTGTCCATCAAAATCCTAAAGTTTATCAGGCTATTGCTTATCCTGGTTTTCTGTGGTGTTAATTTATTGAAAGTACATACAAATAAGTGACTGAAAGTACAAATAAGTGAATTAGATGCTTATCCATTGCAAGCATTTCTGAAAGTAAATGTCTCAAAGATATTCCATACAGCACAACTGATGCTGAAATCCATGGCCCTTGAATCAGGAATTCGGGGTCTTCTCTTCACAAATCTACCACATGACTGTACTTTAATGATAATGAAAATGTATACAATGTCAGATCTTTTCATAAAGTTCTTACATGAGTTGAAATCCAAAACAGACAAAAACTCTCTGTGTGTGTGTGTGTGTGTGTGTGTGTGTGTGTGTGTGTGTGTGTGTGTGTGTGTGTGTGAGTGAGAGAGAGAGAGAGTAATTTACCCTTCTAGTGACAGTTCATCAGCACTGCTTTCCACCCATGAACCACTTAACATTGCACTAAAATAGCTGGATCTAACACACAAAATACATCTGAAAATGAATGTACTGGGTAATACCTCGTAAATATACAAGTTCATTTGAATTAAAGTCTTAACAACAAGTTCATGCATACTAAAATCCGTCATTATCTTTTTCAGCATTAAAACCCATACATAGAAATTACATATCTAAATTCTAAATTTTTTGCCACATCAGACCATCCTAGAAACCTAATATTTGAGTTTAAAATCAAAAAGTTGTTTAACAAATTTTCAATAATTTTCAGGTTATATTTGTGACACTTGTTGTCAAGGGTATGGACAGAGAGTTAACTGGCCACTACCTTGCTCAATCAGGCTGATTCTTTTTATATGCTAATGACCATTTTGCATTAGTACAATATCTGTCCAAAGTTTATAGCCCCATCTGGCCAGTGTTTAACCCAATTCCAAAAGCATTATGATGAAGAAAATGTAAGAAGACCCACTAGTCAGGGTGACAATAATTTACAAGTTTAATCATCAGAACACTGGCTGATGCCAATTTATGAAGCAACTAAATAGAATATTCAGCATGCAAAACTATAATTGTAAAATAGGAAAAACACCTGCAACTTAATAACTGTTGCATTTTCAAAATCATCACACATCATTCGTTCAGTCAGATATTTACATTTTGCATAAAATTCAAACCGTTCAGTTAGGAATGATGTGCCAGACATGATTTTCAAACATAAAAAATCTGTGAATTTGGACTTGAAGGTCGTGTGACACAAATGGTCCATGAATGATAATAATTGTTATATTAAGTTGTGTAAATCTATACTGAAACTTTGCCTAAAACTGAAAATTTTATCAAGAAAAATCATTTTTAATAGTTTGATAATTTAGAAAATTAACCACCATTATTCTAAAAATCTTATCTATTTAGAACAAAAAAAAAAAAAAAAAAAAAGAAAAAAAAAATAAGAGGCCCAAGGGCCTTAACGCTCACCTGAAGATATGTCCAATATTGTTTGCAAAGTGCAGTAGACAATATATTACATACAGAAACTTTAAAAGTTTTCTTAATCAGAAATATATCCACTCACATTTCATTCATAAGTAGCTTATATAATATGCATAAAGTAACTGAAGTGCAATGAATAATTTCCAAATCATTAATCAATTTCAGTATCCTAATGCAGCTATGTCCTTGACCTTTCAACATATATGACCTTGAACCATATATGATTGTCATGTCAATACCTATAATATTCTAATATACATGCCTATGCATGAAATTAATAGCTTTCAAGATAATTAATAATCTTAGTATTCCTATGTTGACATGACCTTGACCTTTGAACATATAACCTTGAACCATATATCATAATGATCATTGTCACAATACCTACAATATTCTAATATACATGCCTATACAAAAAATTAATAGTTTTCAAGATAAATAGCTTCAATTTAAGTCTTCTTTTGCAGCTGTGACCTTGACCTTTCAACATATGACCTTGCACCATATATCAAATTAATCGTCATGTCAATACCTACAATATTCAAATATACATGCCTATACAAAATGTTATTAGTTTTCAAGATAATTAGCAATTTAAGTCTTCTTTTGCAGCTGTGACCTTGACCTTTCAACATTTGACCTTGTACTATATATCATAATGATCATAATAACAAAAAAGTAATATTTTTTAAGATAATTAGCAATTTAAGTCTTTTTTGCAGCTGTGACTTGACCTTTCAACATATAACCTTGTACCATGTATCAAAATGAACGTTGCAAAAAGTTAATAGTTTTCAAGATAATTAGCAATTTAATTCTTTTTTTGCAGCTGTGACCTTGACCTTTCAACATATGCCCTTGAACCATATATCAAAATGATCATAATGTCAATACCTACAATATTCTAATATACATGCCTATACAAAATGTTAATAGGTTTTAAGATAATTAGAAATTTCAGTCTTTTTTTTGCATCTGTGACCTTGACCTTTCAATATATGACCTTGGATCATATATCAAAATGAACGTTGTCGCAATACCTACAATATTCTAATATACATGCCTATACAAAAGATAATGGTTTTCAAGATAGTAGCAAATTAAGTCTTTTATGCAGCTGTGACCTTGACCCTTAAACATATGACCTTGAACCATGTATCAAAATGATCGTTGTCGCAATACCTACAATATTTTAATATACATGCCTATACAAATAGTTAATAGTTTTCAAGATAATTAGCAATTTAATTCTTTTTTTGTGGCTGTGACCTTGACCTTTCAACATATGACCTTGAACCATATATCAAAATGATTGTCATGTCAATACCTACAATATTCTAATATACATGCCTATACAAAATGTTAATAGTTTTTAAGATAATTAGCAATTTATGTCTTCTTTTGCAGCTGTGACCTTGACCTTTCAACAAATGACCTTGATCCATATATCAAAATGATCATTATGTCAATATCTACTACATTCTAATATACATGCCTATACAAAAAGTTAATCGTTTTCAAGATATAATGACAAATATATAATTTTTAGCAATTTCCCCACTCAGAGCCTTACAATTTCCCCATTTTGAGCCCCATGGCTACCATTTGTGCAAATTTGAAAATAGATGACCTAAGGATGTTATAAATGAAATAACTAAGGTATATCTCTTGTAGATTCAGAGGAGAAGACTTTCAAAGTTTTTCACTCTTCCCCCCCCCTTTTTCGGGCCCCAAGGGGACATAACTCCTTCATTTGTGCAAATCTGAAAGGACTTCACCTAGGCATGATAGTTACCAAGTTTCATTAAATTTGGCCCAGTGGTTTTGGAGGAGAAGATTAAAATGTAAAAAGTTTACGCACGACCCACGACACACGACAGACGATGGACGGTGAACCATCGCAATAGCTCATCTGAGCTAAAAAAACAAAAGAAACAAAAGAAACAAAACAAGAGGCCCATGGGCCTTAACACTCACCTGAAGATATTGTCCAATGCTGTTTGCGAAGTGCAATAGACAATATATTAAGTACAGAAACTTTAAAAGTTTTCTCAAGTTAAGAACTCCCACAAAACTTAATCAGAAATATATCCACTCACATTTCATTTATAAGTAGCTTATATAATGTGCATGAAGTAACTGTAGTGCAATGAATAATATCCAAATCATAAATCAATTTCAGTATACTTATGCAGCTATGTTCTTGACCTTTGAACATATATGACCTCAAACTATATATGATTGTCATGTCAATACCTACAATATTCTAATTTACATGCCTATACAAAAAGTTAATAGTTTTCAAGATAGTAGCAAATTAAGTCTTTTTTTGCAGCTGTGACCTTGACCTTTCAACATATGACCTTGAACCATATATCAAAATGATTGTCATGTCAATACCTACAATATTCTAATATACATGCCTATACAAAACATAAGTAGTTTTCAAGATAATTAGCAATTTAAGTCTTCTTTTGCAGTTGTGACCTTGACCTTTCAACATATGACCTTGAACCATATATCAAAATGATCATCATGTCAATACCTACAATATTCTAATATACATGCCTATACAAAAAGTTAATAATTTTCAAGACAATTAGCAATTTAAGTCTTCTTTTGCAGCTGTGACCTTGACCTTTCAACATATAACCTTGAACCATATATCAAAATGATCGTCATGTCAATACCTACAATATTCTAATATACATGCCTATACAAAACATTAATAGTTTTCAAGATAAATAGCTTCAATTTAAGTCTTCTTTTGCAGCTGTGACCTTGACCTTTCAACATATGACCTTGAACCATATATCAAAATGATCGTCATGTCAATACCTACAATATTCTAATATACATGCCTATACAAAAAGTTAATAGTTTTCAAGATATAGTGACAAATATATAATTTTTATCAATTTCCCCACTCAGTGCCTCACAATTTCCCCATTTTGAGTCTCATGGCTACCATTTGTGCAAATCTGAAAAAAGATGACCTAAGGATGTTATAAATAAAATAACTAAGGTATATCTCTTGTAGATTCAGAGGAGAAGACTTTTAAAGTTTTTCACTATTTCCCCCCTTATGGAGCCCCAAGGGGACATAACTCCTTCATTTGTGCAAATTTGAAAGGGCTTCACCCAGGCATGATGGTTACTAAGTTTCATTAAATTTGGCCCAGTGGTTTTGGAGGAGATGATTAAAATGTAAAAAGTTTACGCACGACGCACACCGGACGACGCACGACGCATGACGGACGAAGATGGATAGCAATAGCTCATCTGAGCTTTCAGCTCAGGTGAGCTTAAAAAAAAAAAAAAATCAGCATTAAAAGTGATGGGTTTAGACAGACTTCCTGTAATACAAGTGAAAAACCTGACCAATCAAAACTACTTACTTGTGGGCTTTGAAGTGTGTACCGGACACGTTTATCACACAATCATAGTCCATTTCCTGTAAATATCCTCTAAGTAAATCCTCTCCCAGCTCACTGCAAGTCTCATAAGGTATGGATATATTATATGATAGTTTAATGATATCACACAAGGATGGCTGTAAGTCTCCTGATTCTGTTTGGTCCACAGTGTCATCTGACTTTAAATCATATTTACCCTTTTCACTATTTATTTTTTGAATATTTGAATTATCAGTAACCATGGTAACATTATCATTTACTATGCATGTATTATCTGCTCTACTTGGTAAAACCATATCAATGTTGTTGTTTCCCTCAATTTTATCAACCCCGGCAGTATCACTGCCAACAGCAGAATTGTCAACTGGAACTTCAGGAATATCATGACCACTGTACATGCTGACATTTGAATTTTGATTTAAAACACAAGAATTTTCTTTGCTTTTTGTTTCTACTTCTATGTTGCCTGTTAAATGTTCATTTTGAACTGCATGTGTATCTCCATGACTATTAGGGGTAATTATATTTTCATTATCAATACCATTACTATTATCCTCTCTATTTTGAATCATGTTGTCATGGTTACAAGAATCTGTATTTTGGACTGAATCAATTGGTTTAGTAGTGTCACTTTGGACATTATCAGGATTTACGGTTTCTGAAAATAAAAATTTATTAAAATTTACAGTTTCTGAAAATTAAAATTCATCAGAAGTAAGTTTCTGAAGATGAAAATTTATCAGAATTTACAGTTTCTGAAAATGAAAATACATCAGAATTTAGTTTCTGAAAATGAAAATTCATCAGAATTTAGTTTCTGAAATTGATAAATTCATAAAAATATCAGAATCTACAGTTTCTGAAAATAAAATCTGAAAATAAAAATTTTGCTAACACAAATGAAAACAAACTAAGAATATATGGACAGACAGATTAAAATTCTGAACACATGCAGAATAAATTCTACAGTATGGAAATAAACATGTGAAAATTTAGAAGTTTTATTTCAAAATCTAAGGAGGAGTTCAATGTAAAAACTATATGAATCGATTTAACAAGAATATTATTTCATATAACAAGAATAACAAAAGTGGTAAATGGCATATCAAGACATATGAAAACTCTTTGTGATTAAACACTGTCAATCTAGAAGCTGACCTTAAACAAAATTCTGACCCTAAATCTAATCTAGAAGTCTGGCCTAAAAAAAATTCTGGCCCTAAAAAAATACTGTCTTGGGCCAACCTCTGTGCTTTTTTTCAATCTTGGTCAAATGTTAAGGAAATCTGACTATATTTTTAATATTTATTTCTGGTCCATATTAAAATTGTATAGGTTTGTACAAAGTAGAGTTATGTTTATTTTTTGCCCCTGTCATGTGTTTTACAAAAACAAATACAAAAATTCAAAATTCTGCACATGACACCCTTTTTATCACTTCAAACAAGATGGTAAGTTCCACAATAGTGTAGATAGAACTTTTAAAATAGTGTTAATGGAATCTTGGTGGCGAGACATGCTGGATCTGTTAGCCAGCACTGTAGACCACTTGGTTGCAAGATCTCTTGTTTGATAGGAAAAATGTACCAATAAATAATGTGAGATAATATGAACTACATATGTTAATATCTTTACAAACAAAACAGACCAATACCCATGTAGTAAAATGTCAAGCCTGATTTTTTGGAAATATGGACAGTTATTTTGCCAGGATGACCTACATAACTTTATTTTTGAATTGCACTGAGTGTTGGAAACAAATATTCTGTAAAATTAAATTCAAATTGTAATTATATCTATCATAGATTTATAGTTCTATATTTTTCTGTACAGCACATATATATTTATTTGATTACCTGCATGAAAAGGAGTTTGTTTCCGTGGCAACAATTGTTCTAATAAGTTATCTTTCAGTAAGGTTTCATATTTTTCATCAACTTCATCCACGAAAGTGTCTAATGGCATTGCTGTGTACAGCTGTCTGAAAAAATATCAATAATAAAATGAAGATATAACACAGACAAAAAAAACAAACAGAAACAAGAATATGTCAATGGGGTTGGTGACTGCGTTGATTGGGTGAACCATGAGGAATAGTGTTTTTATTTATTGCCCAAGTCAAGATGATTCCAAAATATTGAGGTGATCAGTTCTGGTATGGTGGAGAATATCAAATGTGACCTTGAAATACCACATAGATTTGGCAAATAAATTGACAGACTTTTACACACACACACACACACACACACACACACACACACACACACACACACAAAAAAAAACAACAAAAAAACAAAAACTCAACATTGATGAATATTCATAAACAGACAAACAATACTCTGAACATGTCTTTTTACTGATACATCAATCATTGCAAAATTATCAGCAAGTGTGATAGAGATCTATTTATCAGCAAAATCCAAGATGTCTGCTGATGGCATCTTCATCATATATTTTTGTACTCTGTGTATCTTCTCATTCCCTTCATTCTATGTGCAAAATCTGGTATCATATTATTACTTGTATGTTTGATAAATTAATTATGCTCCTGACAAAACAAAATTAATGGACAGAAATATAAATGTGGTATATCAATATTTTTGCATCTTTTTATGAAAATTAAATATTGATTATGATAAAACTTTTTTTTAAAAAAATCCTTTGATGAATATTTGTTTTCAGGGTGCTTTTGAAATTTACCTCAAAATATAACAAATTAAATTGTTGGAACAAAACAATGATTTCTGATGTTTCCATGGTAGTGGAAATGGTCTCTAGGGTCAAGTGGTCAAAAGTGTGTGCTTACAGATCACAGTGCCTCTCACTGCCTAGGTTTAGTCTCTGCTTGGGCATATCTTAATATGAGAAAGTTTGTCAATTTTTTGCTGAAGGTTGGTGTTTTTTCCCCTCCAGTTTCCTCCACCATCCCAGAACTGAATGCCTCCATATTATAAATAAAAGAATCTTGACTTAGATATAAAACACAATTACTCCACTCCAGTCCATGGTACTAAAGAAAATGTTATTTGATTTATCCAAGCGCTATTGTATTCTAAGGGAGATAATTGTATTCTAAGGCAGATAATTTACCTAAAGAGTTCCTTCATGGTATTGTACTCTAGCCATTCTGGCATGTTCAATATGCTAACATTGTCTTCCTGGTCTGAAATGCCAGCCAACTCTAAAAGACGGCTATATATGTTCATACTCCTGAAGAAAAGATAATCAAAGTACTGAAAGAACTTTATGTACACCAGTCAGTTGATTCTTGCTGATCTAACTTCTAAGCAGAACCCTAACAATTTGTAACATGAAATTGTTTTGATACTTAAGTTAGCAATGGCTGATAGTTACTTAAAAACATTCAAGAACAATGCCTCAAAAAGTTACATATTTTTAAATTATAATTCAAACTTTCCATCCATCATTGTGAAAGCAAATCAACCGATACTATCCCATAGCAAAGAAATAATGTAGTTAAGTATGCAGTTGGTGCCAATTTATCACACATCATTGAAAACAAAAATGTGACATAGGATTCAAACGCTGACACTCTAACAACTCAGAGACACCACTGTCTCTGACTTATATGAGGGAAAAAAATACCTTTCCCAAGTGTTGCCTAGAGAGGTATAAGAAGCAAGCCATTAAGCAATAAACATTTTTTTTAAAAATCACACAAAATATTGATGATTTGATTGATCTCCATAGTTCATCATCAATTTTCCTTTAAACTTATTCTTAAATAATTACCAAGTACTTTGAAGCCTCTGTATTAATATTTGTGATCAAGTCATTCATATCTTCTGAATTTGCATTTGAAATATCAGACCTTAAAAGATACCATTTTGTATTAAACAACAATTGAACAGTGTAACCTGAACAAAAGTTATTCACTTGATTTAGTTTGGCAGGGGGGGGAGGGGGGGGTTGTCACACGAGGGACTATTATTGGATGTCAGGGGACTTACCTAGTATAGTCCTGTTGCAATGTACTGTCAATGACAGAAGTCAAAAAATAGTATTCATGTAGTTATCAAATACTAGTGATTATTAGGCAAATTAACATGTGATGTACCAAATGACTAAAGCCACTGTTGTCTTGTCATGGGATTAGATTAGTGTAAAATTTTTGATTTCACTATCAAAATCTGTATCACAAAGAAATCAATAAAAATCTGATAAACCAAATGAAAGCAATATCTGGGACAAAATAACAAGGAACACAAATACCAACATCGGTAAAAACTATCAGAGATTTCAAACACGATTTGTAGGCCCTATGGAATTTAAAAGCCAGAACTATAGGACTGAAAAACACAACATATAGCTGGAATTAAAAGAAGAAGCAAGTTACATAATAAAAATCAGTACCTTGTTTTAATGATGAATTTATGAATATTGATGTCTCTGCCTTGTATTCTGATGATCAGATCTGTACATGTCTCTTCCTTGAATAATCTGTTTGTATAAAATAAACAAATGTAACCAAATATATAAATCAAAGTATCAAAAGTACTGAAAGCACAAAACTTGTTATTTTATTTTACGTTCATGTTTTTATATATATATATATATATATATATATATATATACAGTTAAAACTCATTATAAAACTTGTCCACATACTGTGCTATCTTTTTTATTGCCAAAGGAGTGGAATGAAGTTGATATGTAACAATGTTTAACAATCAAGACAATGCTATTTTGTAAGATTAAAAACTTCAGAACCAGCAGGTATAAAGGACACAAAATGTTGATTTACAGATACAAATGTAGAAAATATTTATTTTCAAAAAATGTAAATCACTTTTTTTGTGAGCACTTTATTTTTATGATATTCATATGTTGTCCAAGAACCATTAAAATAAAGTACACCAAAATAAAAATTCATAAATTGGATAAAAGCCAAATAACATATCTTATTTATGGGCAAGTTTGGATTATTCAACGAAGCTTTTTCATATTATTAATCTAAAAGAAACAATGAACACTATGTATTATACTTTATTAAAAATATTTATTGTAATAAAAACTTTTGGAGTTTCACATGGAGTATCACGAAAACTTCATGGAACAAAATTGTTTTTATCATGGGATTGTGAAAAAAAGGTGCCGCAAAATTAAAGGGATTTATAGTATAAAAATCAACATTACCTTCCAATGTCATTCCGTAGTTGTGTTGCTAAAGCTATTTTGATTTTATTTTTTGTTCTGTTTCCTCTATCCTCTAAATTCCTGGTCTGATCTTTGATGGCCTTTTCCTTTGGTCTTGCCATATTTGAAAACTATTTAGAAAATAAAAATAATAGATCATACATCATCTTGAATTCATTATAATTAATGTTACATAAAAAAGATTATTCACTTCTCCACTCTTCCAAGTGGACAGGCCTTGGTGGCCGAGTGGTCTAAAGTACATTCTTACAGAACACTGTGGTTCTCACCACCTGGGTTTAAATCCCACTCAGGACAGATCCTTATATGAGAAAGTTTGTCAGTTTGCTTGCCGAAGGTTAGTGGTTTCTTCAGGCACTCCAGTTTCCTCCACCATCCCAGAACTGATGGAAAGAATCCTGACTGGGGCGAAAAACACCATTAATCCACTCCACTCTCTCAAATGGACAAGTAAGACACTGGAGGATAGAATTTTTTTTGTTTATGTCACTCATCATAGTATTGGGGTATTTCTTCTATTATAGCATTTAGAGACTTGTCTCAATATTCTTTTAATTCTAAGCAAATAATGCAAGATTTTTTTAGAAATGAATTAAATATTAAGTTGATAAAAAAAAACTAATATGATTTTGCTTTAGGGGAAATGGTAAAAAAGTTCAAAGATATTAGGCACTGAATGAATTTAATTTGTAAACAAAACATTATGGGTGGAAAAAGAAATATTTTTCCAAAAAGAAATGACACATTTAAATAAATTAGGTCAAAAATAATAAATCAACCTACTTTTTCTTCCTATAACTACATGTATAAGGAATAATAAAATTTTGACATAATGCTGTAATTTTTTATGATAAAACCTAATAAAAGGGGTTCACATCATGACCTAATGAAGAAACTTAAAACCATACCTCTAGATCTTGGTCCTAATAAGGCACTGGTGGCCAATGACTAAAGTGGGCACTTATGAAACACAGTACCTATAACTGCCTTTGTTTGAATCCCACTGGGCTTATGTGAGAGTTTGTCTGTTCATTTGCCAAAGGTCAGCGATTTACTCTGAGTGCTCCAGTTTCCTCCAATTTCTTAGTACTGACTGTCTCAATATAAGTGAAAGAATCTTGAATGGCAAGTTAAACACAGGAGTTATCTCCCTTGTCTATAGAAATCCCCATAAGAAATTAAAACTTCTCAGAAACTTGTTTCCCCTTGTCAGATTTTGGAAGACTTTTTACTATAAACATTTCATGTATTTGAGAGCATACTAGTAACAAAATTTGTTCTGTTGCAATTAGTTTGAGGTCAAACTGTAGATTGACCAGACTATAAGTTAAACACTATTACTCCAATCCATTCATGATCTTGATTACCGGTAGTGCTTTTTAAATTTATGCCTTTAATTTTAACCCCGCCATTGATTAAACTATTATAGGCAGCTTGAATTTTATGGAAGTGATCCCAGTTTTTTTGCTTTGATGTAAGCCTTGCTTATTTTCATACTCCATTTATCTGATTTTGAGAATGTTTTGGTCGCACTAACTTTGGCTGAATCGACTGAAAGCACACACAGGTGATACATGCATGATGATAGCTACATGTATGGCACACTCTTGATAGTGTAGGGTGTTTAGTTATAGCTATTGGATATCATTGAACATCATTCCAGGTTTCACTAGTAGTTATTAAATTAGACTTGGAATAGGTAAAAAGTCTTCTTATGTGTTTCCACAATTGTTGTACATGTACAATGTTACTGCATTATAGTCATTTAGTTTGATTAGAGCCATCCTTCTGTTGGCAAGAAATTATCTAATTGTTGCAAATATATATCACCAGAGAATGTGATGGGAATGTGGAACAGGACTATTGTTGGTCAACACATAAAATTCACACCACAGGAACTATTTTTTACTCTTGAGATTTAAAAAAAATTGTGTGGATCGATGTGTTGGCATAGGCAGCTGTCATGTACATCGTCGTACTTCACCTGTACAACGATCTACGGTTCAGTGTCTTACTATCGGTATATGGAAATATAGAACAGGTGTACGGTTTTTATTCTGTTAAAAAGAAACAAAAAACGATATAAAAACTGTGCATATATAATTAAGTTCCTTATGAAATCCCGGTTATTTCAATATTTTTTGTAAAATTTTAGGACGCCGGGAAGTTTCGTCCATTTTAAGTTAAAAATATAGCAGTTTTATCCCAACTATATCTTATAGTTGTATATTGTTGAAATAAAAATGTGACAAACGACCGTTAGTTATTGGCTTATTTTTCATGCTAAAGTGATTTTTTTTCAAAATGTGCACGTCTACAGTGTTAGAGCACACTTTTATAAAGATAAAAATGTAAAAATCAAATGTTAGTTTTATCGACAAATTACATCCAATTTCATTTAAAGATAGGAGAATTCGTAAATTTTCATCTGCTAGTCAAGAAATATCCAATATGGCCGACATCTGGGACTTTATCATATATATTATGTAATACCGTTATGTTGTTTTATTTTCTTCACTAATTAAAATGTAACATATTGAAAGGTTTTATTTTCTTTCAATTAAATTAAATAAGAAAGATATACATAAAAAGGCAAAAATAAATAAATAAATAAACTTAACAATGAATTAAATAAAGAATTAAACTAAACCATCAATGAAACAAAGAAATAACTAAATAAAAATTAAAAAATTAATGAAAATTTAATTAAAATTTAATTATCGCATACAGAAATAAATGAAAAAATACTTAACAATAGAATAAATAAATAAATAAAATAAATTTAAAAAGATTGTCGAAGAGAAATAAATGAAAAAATACATAACAAAAGAGTAAGTAAATAGATAGATAGATAGATAGATAAATTTTAAAAGATTGTCGAAGAAAATGCACCAATAAGGTAAAAAAAAAGTTCAAAAGTAATTATCGAATATGAAAATAAAAAGATAAAAAAAAAGATAACTATAAAAAGCAAAAATAAATAAATAAATAATCTTATGTGGCAAACAGTTGCAAATAATTTTTTGACTCTTGCAATAATATTGAGAAACTATTGGTAATTAATGAAAATATTTCTAAATTGCAAGTATCAAAATTTTGTCTGATGCAAACTTGGACACTTGCAAATTTAGAAATATTTTCATGTTTTTGATGTAGTTAATCACCAAGTACACTCATTAGCAAATTAATCGTTTGCGGGACAGTTTGGTTATTTCCATTCAACAAACTGTCAACAAACTTACCTGTTAATACTAGAACTAATTAATTAAAAATCTTATCATCAATGAATGCATGAATGAATAATATACACTAAGTGAAAAAGAAACCGTAGGCAAATCACATTTAGAGAGAGAGAGAGAGAGAGAGAGAGAGAGAGAGAGAGAGAGAGAGAGAGAGAGAGAGAGAGAGAGAAATTTCTTCGTTTTCAAAACAAATTAATTGTAATAATAATTAAAATAATAATAAAATTTAAAATATTTTTTTTTGTTTTTTGTCTTCCTTGTATTCGGTTTATGCTTTCCCTTATGCATCAGGCTAAAGTTCAATCTTCTACACGTACCCTATTGCAAGTTCATATTATACGCTGTACAGACAGTAACGACAACTCTGAATAGCACAGGTAAACTACTGATCAGAGTTACACCGCCTGATCATAGTACATGATAGCTGAAGATGCATAAAAATCATGTGCTATGTAGCAGTAAAAGCTTGATATGTGGTTGGCTAGATCAGTTGGTCGAACATTTTGTGGCTTTGTAAGGTTCTTGGTTCAAGTCCTGGTTTGGCCACTGCATTTTTTCCCCTTTTCCTGTTACAACCTGGAGCTTGTCCAACCATGAATGTGGCTGGCCAACAGGTTGGCCCCAGGTTAAAACCTGGTAGTTTAAATTTGGTTCAAAGTTGAATCTAAAGAATGAAAGGAATGTAATGGACCAGGCTGGAAGGTTGGCTAAGTAGCTCATTCGGTTCAGTGTCTCGCCAGAATTTGGAAGGTTGTGGGTTCGAGTCACCGTTATCGGCCGAAGCCGCTGTGTTTTTTCCCTTTCGTGTTGCATTTGTTATTTTTCACAATCCTTGTAGCTGCAACCAGAGACATATATTACAGGGATTGGCAACTCGGCCCACTCTATTGATCTTCACGCGGCGGCTATTCATATGCAAATTAGCTACCTACACCGGTGAAGTCATAAGGGAGTCTGCGCGTCGCCAGGGAAGCCAATTCACTTAAGGTACATCCGGGATTGGATTGACCTGTGAGGTGTCGGTGGATTATTGTTTTGATTGCAATAATATATTTGTACTGACATCCCGTTTATTGAGAATTAAATAATGAGAATGTAACAGGAGGTTCCTTAATATTCCTCAACTTGTGTCGTACTAAAGTTAACTTTAAATTAAATAGCTCAGTGGTTAAGGAAACCTGTTATATTAAGGTTAGGAGTCAAATTATAAATTAATAGAAAAGTACAAACAGTTGTCACAATAGTCAATATACTCTGTATAAGAGACTAGTAGTAACAATGTTAACTGTACATGTTATGTTTTGGTGTCCATTATAACCGACATGATGTAAAACACCAAGCTTGACTATCTCGCGGGACCAGTCACTTATGTGACAAATTAGAACTCCCAAAACCTCTAGTAATTGTGGTATTTAATCTATGGCTATGATCCAAAGTCAGTTTTATATTTCAAAAATATTATTAAGAATACTAAAACTCAAGCTATTACTTGCTGTTTATTTATAACAAAATGTAAATTTGTATAATAATAATACTGAACAGATATATTTAAAATAAACGAAAATTATTTGTAAAAAACAAAAACAAACAGCCAGGAGAATGCACTGGTGATGGTTCCTACTTAAAGATAAAGTAAACCCTACATATCAATATTTCCTAAAAATTCACGAAGAAAAGGTGTAGATTTCCATATAAAAAAAATACAAATCTTACAAAAAAAAAAAATCCCTAATGAAACATGTTTTAAGAACTATAGTTGAATGAAAAGTAACGCCAAAATTATAAGGGACCCCCCCAATTTTAACCTAAACACGTGTTTACTTGACCATCTAAGTCCTACATTCGGACTTATAAAAAGAGAAAGATTTAGACTTACATTCAGTCTAATGTATAGTGGGCCGAACGGGTAGAATCACCCCGTTTATATAGGCCGCTACGAGAGGGTGTGTGCCTAAATAACCAATGAAAAACGCGAAAGTAAATAACCAATCAAATTTCAAGATACAAATCCGCGAAGAAAAATAACAAAGATGGTGGCGACGAGAGGTAAATATGAAAGTGAAACTGATAAAAACATAAAATATAAAGAATCTGAAGGTCTAAGATGGCTAAAAATGAAATGTGATACAAACGGAAGTAAGTGAAAAGCGGTAAATACGATGAGAACAGTTGTCAAGTTTATCTAAAAATACTGCTAATAGAAATAATATGTAGTGAGAATCCGTAAATATAATAATTATAATAAGAGTTTTTTTTTTTAAAAAAAAAAACATCACCGTTACAAGAATTTTACGGTTTTTTTTTTTTTTCTTTGGCCAGTAAGTCGGTTAAAGACATCGAAATTTTACATGGAAAGGTATGCAGAGATCATTATGTTTCGTCTCAGTATCAATACAAGATGTCGGAATCATCGGACTTTCTTTCCTGAGACGATGATATAGATTTGGACTTTTTACTGGAAGATTATACCGATTTTGAAACTGGTTATGAAGACGTTAACGATCCTTATTTTAATTGCAGTAATGACGGATTGGACGTAGCCAAAAAAAAGTCCATCAAAACGTAAAGTTGATGATGAAAACAGATCCCTTGTGTAAAAAAAAGCAAACATAGACGACTCGTGTTCCAACCGTTTTTTTTTACTTGTGGTTTTTTCTATTGTAATAAAACAATTAAAAATTTTCACAGCAAAAAGTCTGCAGAATTTATAAATATGAAATATGACTATGAAACTGTCGTAAACTACGAGTCCATAAACTTTACCCGAGGGAATGTTCAATTTTTTTCAATTATTCACAACTACGGCCCGCCATTTTCCCTACCGAAATTATCAATTTTAAAAACGTTATTTTTCTTACTTGTGGTTTTTCTATTTTAATAAAACAAATAAATTTACACAGCAAAAAGTCTGCAGAATTTAAAAATATGTTATATGACTATAAAACTGTCGTAAACTACGAGTCCATAAACTTTACCCGAGGGAATGTTCAATTTTTTTCAATTATTCACAACTACGGTCCGCCATTTTCCCTACCGAAATTATCAATTTTAAAAACGTTATTTTTCTTACTTGTGGTTTTTCTATTTTAATAAAACAAATACATTTGCACAGCAAAAAGTCTGCAGAATTTAAAAATATGTTATATGACTATGAAACTGTCGTAAACTACGAGTCCATAAACTTTACCCGAGGGAATGTTCAATTTTTTTCAATTATTCACAACTACGGTCCGCCATTTTCCCTACCGAAATTATCAATTTTAAAAACGTTATTTTTCTTACTTGTGGTTTTTCTATTTTAATAAAACAAATACATTTGCACAGCAAAAAGTCTGCAGAATTTAAAAATATGAAATATGACTATGAAACTGTCGTAAACTACGAGTCCATAAACTTTACCCGAGGGAATGTTCAATTTTTTTTCGATTATTCACAACTACGGTCCGCCATTTTCCCTACCGAAATTATCAATTTTTAAAACGTTATTTTTCTTACTTGTGGTTTTTCTATTTTAATAAAACAAATACATTTGCACAGAAAAAAGTCTGCAGAATTTAAAAATATGTTATATGACTATGAAACTGTCCTAAGCTACGAGTCCATAAACTTTTCCCGAGGGAATGTTAGATTTTAATTTTTCTCCTGGTTTTTTCTTTCTGTCGATGGGAAATTTATTGAAATTATACCCCGTTTATCTACTTAAAACTTATGAGATTACAATCCGATAATCGTAGATCGATATCCTTATTTCCAATGTCAATGAATTTACAGAATACTCAGCTTGATTGCTATCAAAACATTTTTTAATCAAGTTTTATCGGAAAGTCGAAATTTTTCAATATGGCCGATGGTTACTTTCTTCAGATCACGCGAGATTTTTTTACCGCCACGAGAATTAACAGGCTCCCTTCTGTAAAATGCTGTACTTGCCAATCCCTGTAATATATGTCTCTGCTGCAACAAGTTCATGGTATACTAAAAAAAAAAAAAAAAAAAAAAAAAAAAAAAAAAAAAAAAATGCATTAATCCGCTCTTTTCGTTAGTGAAACATAATGGTCCATTTGACTGACTGGTAAATTTTTGATAAACGATCAACAGTGGATCAAAGCAGAGAAATAAATGGCCACGGCAGCGAACAAGTAACCATTTAGCATGTCTGGTTTTGCCTTTTACCTGAAATGTTAAGGTTGATATGAAACACGAATTACCTGGAATAGTTTAGCACTGTCACCAACCTAGAATCTGAAAAACCATCATAAATTATGACAAATCATGATCAGCTGACGATCCTCATGGGCGCTGACATTTTGATTCTTTGATTGATTGTATATTTTCTCCCAATATAAGGCGCACCGATGTAGTGATCAAGTGTTGTCTGCCTCTTTTAACATAGGGTTTTCTTAAAGTAAAGTGTGTAGCCTACGATAAAATCAAGATAATCTTTCCATAGAACAAAACTCTACATAAGAGCATTTAAATATTGTTAAAAATTTGCTGATCGTCGAAATCCAGTTATAATATATCATCTCATATGAAGCGATGTTTATTCTATTGTGTTGGGTAGTATAGGAATATAACAATTGGTGAATCTTTAATAATAATTACAAGTTTCTGTGACCAAAGCCTAGATATGAAATATCTACGTATTCAATTTTATCTCACTTTGATTTTCAAACCTGACCCAGTGTGATTCAATTTTTATCAGACTTATTTTACACTACAGTAAGCATTGCACATAATGCACATCTTTTTTTTTTGTTGATTTTCCATCTTCATATATTTTAATGCTGTACACAACAGGTTACCTACAGCTTGGTAATTTAGTCAGCTAGCTGAAATGATAACTGTAAGGCACTACTGTACTGTGTGTCTGTAACGTCATACTTCCATGAGCTGGAAATAAATTACAGAAGTGGGATGTAATTATATAACATAGTACTTTAGTGAGCTAGCACTTCAATGACAAGTCAGCATAACAGACCAAATGGACAGAGATGCTAACCACTGGATATGGTTTTTCATAATGGCTGGTGCCCATTCTAATTCAAAAATTTTACAATAAATGATATTACTCTTGACATGGCAGATTCTATTTTGCTTGTTTTGTTGAAGCTTATTGTTTGACAACGTCAAAGCACAGACTTTTTTTTTGCTTTTGAATAGTTTTTACATGCTTACACAATGTAGAGATTAATTCTAGGTAAATTTGTTTTATTGTTGCATTATAATGCTAGTTACTGTACATCATTTTGGCTACCCAGTGTCCATGACTTCCATCAAGTTATGCCTGGGTCTATTTATACCAACACTCTTTCAAGTTTTTATGAAGTAGCTCATCAAGACATCATTTACAGAAGGTGAGGCCCCATGGTTTTTTAATCTAGATGCTAGATGTTAAGCAAGTCAGCAGCAGTGCTAAAAAGTGACTTGCGAAAGGTCACATCATACCTCTTTTAATGCAGAATATATATTATGGCCTTAATAATGTATTGTGTAACAATGATTTATATTATATATATATATATATATATTGTATATCTATCTATTTATTTATATATATATATATATATATGATATTGGTTTGATATTAATACTGTATGTGTATTGTCTGACCTTAATGCTGTATATGTACTATACAACATTTATGGAAATGTATCTTCATTGAGAGTAAGAAGTTGTAGGTTTGAACCCCAGCCAGGTCATACATAAGACTTAAAAATTTTTAATATTGCTTCCTTGCCTTGTGCTCAGCATTATGAGGATAGAGTTACAAGTGGTTCATGCGACGACAAGTTAATTAACTTGGGGAGTGGTATGCTTGTCTGCAGCATACTGACTCAGTGAGCTAGCACCTTAACAAAAAGTCTCCCCAAGTACAAACTAGTATAGCAGAACATACTAAACACATACATGAACTTTTTCTTACTAATAGGTGCTTCCATAGAAATTAATAACCTTGCTCTTATCATGAATAGCTGAAAAATTGCTGATGCGACGTTAAGCAGCTATCACATAAGTCTTTGCTACTGTGTGGGGGGCTATAAATAAACTACGAATGATTGTATATTAGTATGATTGAATCTCTTTTCATAAAGATCTTCTATTAATTATAAACAAATAACATTTTTTATTCTTTTTTAATTTAATTGTAATAAATACAAACTACCGTAGTAAATATATCATATTTTCTGTCACTCATACATTCAAATCATGTTAATTTAAATTCATACGTGTAAGTGGTATTTCTATATGATATTTGCATTGATAAACATTGTAATTCATATATATGATTTTTAATACATTTCTAGTGCATATTATTAAAATACTTTAACTAACCCAAGTAACAAGAACATCAAACAGTATCAACCTTTTTAACCACCCTGTACAATCAAAAATTAGAATTACTGGTAATACATGTATATAAATAGATTTGCCTTTTTAAATAATTAATAAGTATCATGAATAGTTTGTAAATAAAGCTGCAGAAATATGTTATAATCCTTAATAATAAAAAAAACAAACAGTATTATCCTTTTCAATCACCCTGTACATTCAAAAACCAGAATTGTTACATGTATAAAAGTTTTGCCTTTTCAAAAATTGTTACTATGGCAATTATAATTGTTATGAATAGTTTGTAAATGCAACTGTAGTTATATGTTTTAAGACTGAACAATAAGAATACGAAACATTTTCAACACCCTGTAGTTTCTATTTTTATGGTTATTATTAACTCATTAACTTCTTTTTAAATGGAGAACAGTAAATGTCGTCAAACTGTATGTGTATATATTCTATTTAAAATGAATCACATGTAAGCTTATAGCACTGGTAATACTGTTTTTGAAAACACACCTTCTCCAGATAAATATTTTACATAAGATGGTTATGTAACAGATATATATTATTGTTGAGACAATGTTTATTTTTATATAGCCATTCCTGGGAAGTTCTGTATATCAGAATTCTATTTACAAATCCACATGGTTTAGTCAGCAAAATAACTTAAACACAGAATCATCCAACAAAATGCATGAACAAGGAATAAATTACTGGTATTGAATTTTCTCACAACTTTAGAGACTGCTGAAACTATTAAAAGACAAACACCTTAGAAATTAAATTAACATGGAATTGATAATCGAATTTTCTTTTAAATATCTGTTCAAATTAACTTTTAACAAATAAACTTATAAATAAATGTTTTTTGAATAAATTCTATAATCTGTTTCTTGCCATTTTTTCAGCACTTATTAATAATAAAAATTCCACTTTTCCAAGTTTTTTCTTAATTTTGTAAATGTTATACATTTCTTGATGTTGATTTGACACTTGGTGAGTATAAAAGACAGATTAAGCATCACCAGTTGTTTGGTTAGTGACTCATTTGTTGAGCTTTTGTGAGATGTTCCCTGGATATGATCAGTCTTTGAATCTGAGCTGTCCCTTCATAAATCTAAAATTAAAACAAAGACATATGTATTTCAAGTTTATATCAAATGAAAACATAGTCCTACCTACCTAATATCTTGAAAATTCTTTGACAGTAAAACCTGTATGTCAGAACCTAAACCAGAGTACATGTAAACAAAAACTGTCTTAAATGACTAATTTTTTAAGACCTACAACTTACTTCCTTTTGTTTTTGTATAAACTGATATGTCCAATAGCTAACATATGGCATGCCAATCTATGCAAAATTCAGCAAACCCTAGGATAGCTCAGCTATCTATAAGATAGCTGGCTGCTATCTATATGATTGCTAATTTAACTCCCAATATCTGTAGCTATTGGGGGTTAAATCAGCCATCTATGGGTTTCCTCCGAGCTATCCCATAGAAAGCTGGTGTGATACGATGTATACTGAAAAATAACCCCCAATATCTCCTGATATTTTGAGTTACAGAATAATATTTCACTGAAAGCTGAGGTTTTTATGAATTAGTAAATTCAATCCCATTTTTGCAACAGCTGATGCAAAATGAGGTTTTATGTTTTTCATTAAATCCTCAGCTTTCAGTGAAATACTTTGTAACTCAAAATATCAAGAGATATAGGGGTTTTATAACTTTTATTCGGGTATCTATGGGATCACAGCAGCTATCTATGAGATAGCAGTCAGCTATTTTATAGATAGTCAATTAATAACCCCCAATATCTGGAGCTATTTGTCAGTTACGGCCAGGTATTTATGGGATAGAGTTATCCTAGGGTTTGCTGATTTTTGCATATATTGGCATGCCATACGTACACCATTGTACCATGTGACATTTATTCTGCAATGGAAACATTTTCTAAAACATTCTGCACACACATTATGCATGACACTCAACAAATTAAACCCGAAATGCAGGTCATGATTTGAAAAAAATTATTTCATAAGTCTGTACAACCCAACCAAGTTTAAATTGCTTATTTTTTTTAAATTGTGAGGTACAATGTATTTATCATTTTTTAAATTTCCAGGTCAATAAGGATCATTTGCAAAATTTACAAAGCTCTCTGGATGATTTTTTTTTGCGAGTGATAATCAATATTTCTGGATGGGACTGGCTCATTTTAGGTGATTTGAGAGTCCTGATTATAGGATATTGATAAGATGTTATTTTAATGTACCCCATTCAAACAATACCTAAATATTTGCTGTTCCATAGTTAAAACAGGTACCACTATATTTATTATGTAAAAGTTCATATAGAATGAGCTTTTTGACATGCTCTGTATACACTTATAAGGAGTGTAATAAAGTATTAGTACACTGATTCAATATGTGGCAGATCAACATCATAAACCACTCATTCCTTCATAACAAAGTCTAGCCAACCAATAAAGACTACTTTATCACATGTGGTTTGTGGAACATCAATTGTACCTTTCAGCAAAGCCCTATATTTCTGAGCCCAGTTGTTCAAAGGTCTGTTAGCTAAACCAAATGGTAAGTGAAATGGCCCAAAATGATAATTATTTTCAAAATTATATGGAATTTTCTCCTGATTTTTATTTTAAATTACAAAACCTTGAAATTTTAACCCATGATTTTTAATAAATCTGCATCATAAATTAAAACTCTTTTAACTCAAACAAAGATTTTTAAATGATCTTATTCTCCTAAATTTGTTGATTACAAACAATAAATTACCTGATATATTTTAGCATCACGCATCAATTTTTCGACTGGATAATCAGAGTTAAATCCATTACCACCAAATATCTGTAACAAAAGACTCATATATTAAATATTGCTCATTATTATATGACTGCATAACTTTCTTCCATTTCATTGGCCAAAATTAAAAATTCGGATCATGACAACTGCAATGTGCATCGCGCCAAATCATACGCAAGGTTAACATTGTCCAAGAATAGAACCAAAGCCATCCTAAGTTTTTGATAAGCCAATCAAAACTGACCATTTGATTTCATTGTATTTTCTGAAAATCATGACGGAAGCTGTTGCAAATTGTTTTGAAAGACGCCTGTCTGTCATTTATATAATATAACAATTATTGACTTTAAATTTAGGTTAATACAAGGATTTATGACCCCAAAAGAAATGTTATATTCACCTCGGCCTACGGCCTTGGTAAATATAAAATTTCTTTTGGGGTAATAAATCCTTGTATTAATCTCATCAAAAGTCAATAATTGTAAAATAACAAAATAAATGAAACAAGAAACAAGATGTATATATAAAGTCACAAAATGTATATTTAAGACAAAACCTTTTTTTTCAATGAAATTTCACCAAATAATCAAGCTATACACTTAAGTCTTTTAAACTTTAAGTATACAAAAACTTAGAAAAATTGGAAACAATCATAAGGTCATTGTCACTATAGCCAAGATATAACAGTTTTAAGTTTATTTAAAAAACAAAGTCATAAACCAGACCTTAGCTATAAGTAGACAAAGGGAAAAAATCAAATTCTGTTTAGGTAGTAGCAAAAACTCATTTTGAAGACATTTCAAGAAAAACATCAAAACTGAAGAAAAAAAACTGTTATTATCTTTAAAAACAGTCAAGCTATGGCATTTTAAGGTAATTTTATGACTTTTTTACAATTTTACTAAAATAGAAATGTATCACCAACTTTCGAATGAAATTACATAAAAAGATAATATGTAGACTAAAAACAATGGAGAAGTCATGTCATTTCTTTAAGAGTAGAAAATTTTTAAAAGTTTTTAGACAAAGGGGAACAACTCCTAAGATAATCAAAGACTGACAAAGTATATGACTAAAAATTCAAAAGTGCACAAAAATATTTGCCCTTGAAACTGTATATCAAATCAAATAAATTAAATCAGTGAGTGAGTTATTATTCAAAGCCATATCAGCATTACTGCAGTATTCGTGGCTACATAATATTAAAGATACAACAGCAAAGATAAAACAAGAGGCCCATGGGCCTTAACGCTCACCTGAAGATATTGTCCAATACTGTTTGCAAAGTGCAATAGACAATATATTAAGTAGAGAAACTTTAAAAGTTTTCTCAAGTTAAGAACTACCACAAATCAGAAATACAGTCGACTCCAGTTATAACGAAATTGTAGGGGCTAATCGATCACCTCGTTATAGCCGATATTCGTTATATCCGAAACCAGAAGTCGGGGAAGTAAAATGACTTTAACTAATGAGTTATAACAAACTTAAGACATTAACTTACTTTATTGTTGATTTAATATCCTTATTATCCTGACTTAAGTCCTATAAAATGTTTATTCCAGGTTATTTTACACATTATTTACATATTTCACACATTATTTACATCACAAATAAAACAGTTACTCTTCTTGTCATAATAAATGTTTAGGCCCTATTTGAAAAAGTCGGTTATCCGACCTTGTTTTTCGGTATCATCATCATGAGTAATGAATTTTCTCATATCCACGAGAGAACTGAACAGTTCAGTCGGTACATTACCTCTCTTTTGCATAAAAAGTTTCAGAGAGTCTATACAGTTTATAGCGTCAGTGCAGGAGACATTTTTTTCTTGTACAGGAATTTGATCATCATCGTTATCATCACTGCACTACTCAGTGTCATTTTTGTGCAAAATTAGAGGAAGATCTTCATCCGGGTCATCATCCGATTGACGATTATCAAACACAAACCCCGCCTTCTAAAAAACAATGTTGCATGCGGATGAGTGAAACCTCGTGCCAAGCCCTATGCAGCCAATCGATTGCCAATTTTAAATTAATAACAGGGTCACTAATATTCTCATCATAGTTTTTCAACAGGTTATTGATAAGACACTTGCGATATGACACTTTGTGGTTTCGAATTACACCTTGGTCCATCGGTTGCAGAATGGAAGTGGTATTAAGGGGGAAAAACAATCTTTACTGATTTTAGTCCATTAATGACAGGATGAGCTGGGCAAAAAAGTAGAATTTTTCTTTTTTTCTTAGTCATGGTTTTTATCAAGAGTTCGAACCCACTTTTTTGAATTCATTCCGTTAGACATTTTAAAACACAAGTAAAAACTTCATTCATTAATAGAATAATATTTACTACAACATAAATACTACTCATTATTAGTTCCAGTTGATTGACTTTATTATCAGCGTTGGGACATAAGCAAACAACCGGTAAATATTACATCGGTATTATGTATGTGCCGTCACAGCTTATTGACTTCTGAGCACTTGTTATAACAGGTGATTTTCACATACTTTAAGTTGCGAAGGGGCAAGTATTTTGCCTTGCTATTAGCGATATTTCTTTGTAACCTATCTCGCTATATGCGGTAAGAAATAAACAAAAAATAAAGACACCACGGACGGGGAAATAAAATGACCTCGTTAAATGCGATATCTCGTAGTAACCGATCTTGTAATAGCCGGAGTTGACTGTATATCCACTCACATTTCAGAAATATATCCACTCACATTACATTTATAAGAAGCTTATATAATATGCATGAAGTAACTGTAGTGCAATGAATAATTTCCAAATCATTAATCAATTTCAGTATACTTATGCAGCTATGTCCTTGACCTTTGAACATATATGACCTTGAACCATATATGATAGGCAAGTCAATACCTACAATATTCTAATATACATGCCTATGCATGAATTTTATAGCTTTCAAGATAATTAATAACTTTAGTATTCCTATGTTGTTATGACATTGACCTTTGAACATATAACCTTGAACCATATATCAACATGATTGTCATGTCAATAGCTTCAATATTCTTACATACATGCCTATACAAAAAGTTAATAGTTTTCAAGATAATTAGCAATTTAAGTCTTCTTTTGCAGCTGTGACCTTGACCTTTCAACATATGACCTTGAACCATATATCAAAATGATCGTCATGTCAATACCTAGAATATTCTAATATACATGCCTATACAAAAAGTTAATAGTTTTCAAGATATAGTGACAAATATATAATTTTTATCAATTTCCCCATTCAGTGCCTTACAATTTCCCCATTTTGAGCCCCATGGCTACCATTTGTGCAAATCTGAAACTACATGACCAAAGGATGTTATAAATGAAATAACTAAGGTATATCTCTTGTACATTCAGAGGAGAAGATTTTTAAAGTTCTTCACCATTTCCCCCCTTATGGGACCCCAAGGGGACATAACTCCTTTATTTGTGCAAATCTGAAAGAGCTTAACCAAGGCATGATGGTTACCAAGTTTCATTAAATTTGGCCCAGTGGTTTTGGAGGAAAAGATTAAAATGTAAAAAGTTTACGCATGACGCACGACGGATGACGCACGGCGGACGAAGATGGATAGCAATAGCTCGTCTGAGCTTTCAGCTCAGGTGAGCTAACAATAAACTGATGTAAAACTAAATACAGTAGAAGAAAATTAAATGGGGATCAAGGGCTTCATTAGTCATTTTACAACTATCCTGGTATAGGCAGATGGACAGCCCTCTAACAGAACACAACATATAAAGACTTAAAAACATTAGAAGTGTCTGACATTAACACTACTATAAGGGTTATCTTATTGCATCGGTGTGACAAAAAAAACCAAAAAAACAAAACACAACATTACCTGGACGGCATCAGTGGCACATTTATTTGCTACGTCTCCAGCCATGGCTTTAGCAATAGACGCAAAGTATGTGTTACGTCGACCCTGATCTATCTCCCATGCTGACTTGTACATCACTAATCTGGATGCTTCAATACCCATTGCCATTTCTGCTAACATGAAGGCCACTGCTTGATGCTGATATTAAAATAGATATTGCAATAAGTTTTAATACAACTTTTTACCAATCAAAAACTGTTGATTGAGCCTAGAAAATTTACGAGTGCATACATACATTTTACTATGATCCCAGATGTTTGACAATCTATATTCTTGACTACCATAATTTATCAATGAAAACTGAAAATGGAAAAAGTGTTTTTATATCTAAATCTTATCAGTGAGACCAGTTGCTAAAAAATTTACATGTCTGAGCATAGATTTCATTAACCTTGATGTTTGACATCTTTCACTTTGCAATTAGTGGAATGAAAAATAAAGGGTATTTGTTAAACCTTGCTTGATGTCATCAGCAAATTAGAAGACAATTAAACAAAAAAAATTTGGCCCTTTCTTCATTTCGAAAGTATCAAGCATTCAGGTGATTTGTAATGGAGAAGTTTTGCTGTATAAAGTATGCTTACCTCACAAATCATTTTACCCATTGTTTTCCTCTCCATGGAATATTTAGTAGCTTCATCTAGTGCCCTCTGTGCAAGACCAACAGCTCCTGCAGCCACCTAAACAAAACAAATTGGGATTGAAAATATGGTAAGTTAACCAGCCTGACACCTGTCTCCTTTAATTTCAGTTAGACAATAATTTGTCTTAGGTTCTTATACAAAACATCAGAATTGATGTTTTTACCAGTTAAAAGTTTTAGTAAAATAAAAAGGGGAAAAATTACTGTAACTAAAAAAAAAAAAAAAAAAAAAAAGAAGAAGAAGTTTAAAATATCTTGTCAGTGAAATTGTACAATCTCGGAAACATGTGAAGGGGTATGAACACCATGTCCTGCTTTCAATATTGTCTTCCACTAAATACATGTATATTATTATTGCCACTCATCCAATTGCCAAAATTTGACAGGACAGTACATCTTTTCAGTACATCTAACTACATGTGTATAAAGACTACAATTTGTTATTTTTCTAGGTGGTCTTTATATACAGGTTTTACTGTTCTTTGTTTTGTTTACTTACAGGTGGTCTTGTCTTGTCAAAGGCTCCCATGGCAATTTTAAAACCTATTCCTTCCTGTCCAAGAACATTCTACAATTGTAAAGAAGCTTAAGTTACACACCATATCATATCAAAATATAATCTTAAGAAATACTCACAGGGAAAACTTTTACATGAATATTTTGCAGTAAAAAGTTCATTTCCATAACCTAGTCCGAATTCACTTTGACCCTAATGCACAATATGCCTGATGGCTGTGTGTAGGCATAGTTTGTTTGGGTCAGAGGAAATTCAGACTATTCTATAAACATACATCTTCACATGGAAAATAGTGATCAAGACTGCAAAAGACTGACTCTCATTACTTATTCCAAGTAATGTAATACATGTACATTACAATTTGTTGGTGACCTATATTGCAAATTTTTTACCGCACTGGTAAATTTTATATCAGGTGATTTTATTTGATTGAATTAATGGAGCTTAACATCAAAGTCTAGAATATTTCACTTATACCAAGACGTCACCAGCTTTAGATGAAGTGGAAGAAGTTTTGACCATTGCAGCCTAGGATGGTGTGCAGAGAGGTTCTTCAGCATGCCACACCTGTCGTTACATGGGGCATAAGTTTTTCAGGTTTCTTCCGAAGGATCCCATGACCTTCATTTCTAAATGCTGAGTGCCTTGTGAAGAACACTCACTACCTTATTTCAAGTCTTGGTCAGACCTGACCACCTTCGAATCCCAACCTCCCGATTACAAAGCATGCACTCTACCAACTGAGCTACTGTAGTTGTATTTATATCAGGTGAGATATAGAATTTACTGACACCATACTAATCATTCAAGATTTATTAGAAATTAGTAAGAAGTAAGCTACACAGTATCTCACTGAGGCAAAAAATTATGTTGCTGAGTTACAGCTCTAAAATTATTGGAATAAATTCCTTATCACTGATTAAAAATTTTTTGAAATTAACATCCCCTCCCCCTCAAAAAAAAAAAAAAAAAAAAAAAAATACATGTACATGTGTTTATGGAAAATAAAATCATTTATGCTATTTGAACTACATGTGTTATAAATTAACATTTCGTTAATTTAAACTTAACACTGTAATTGTTATTAATAAGGAACCCCTAAAAAATGCAGCAAAAAATCGCCTTTACTTTCATTTAAATATGACATGTTTATGTGTAAAACAAAAGCTTAAATCATAACTTACCTCTTCTGGAACAACAACATCCTCAAATGTAATTCCACGTGTATCTGATGCTCTTTGGCCCATGTTCCATTCCTAGAAAAGACAAAACAGTTACAGAAACCAACTCTATCTATGACCAGAATTGTCTGAAAGGAACCTTTACCCTTTCTCCCTCAATAGCTGTTATACTTTATTCTATTATTATTCTATTTATTATTAAAAAAAAATAAAGGGGAATCATTCTGCAAACATTGGGTTTTAGATATAATCAAGAAAGTGTTAATGGAGTCGCTAAATATTTGAAAGTAAAAATTTTGAAATATTTTGTATAAGTGTTGCAACAATGGTTTAACATTATAACTGATCAAAAGTTGGTACTTTTGTTGTAATATTAACACTAATGAGACTGAGCCTTTTTATTTAATAGATTACAGTATATTGTATGTCTTTTTTGTGTGTATTTGTGTTAGTGGTGTGTGTTTAACTTTTCAAGAAATTTTAGCAACACTGTAATAAGTACACATTTATTTCATCTCAAGATAAACATACACATGTATATTATTTTGGGATTGTTAACCTGCAATATATAAGGACTAACGATGTAAGTATTATGCCCCAAGGCCATCTGAAACAGGTGGCTTAAAATCTGTTGAGGAAAATTCAGTGTCAAGAGAAAATCAACAACTTTTAGAAAGTCTACAAGCAAACATCCAAAAGGATCTGTCCAAGATGATTCAAAGCTCCATTTATGTGGTAAGAAGCACTGTTATTTGTCCTTTAGGCCACTCAGGCCAAAGTGACCAGATATAAAATGACTTAATTGGAGGTGGTCAGAAAAACAAGTATGAATGATAAAATACCTTCCTGCCGACAGTTATACCAGGTGAATCTGCATCCACAATGAATCCAGTAAATGCTCTTCCAGCAGAGGCCTTAGGATCTGGGTCAGTACGTGCCAACACAAAATACCAGTTAGCCACACTCCCATTTGTGATCCACATTTTATTTCCATTGATAACATACTTGTTACCTTTCTTCTCAGCTCTCGTTTTGATACCTGCCACATCTGACCCTGCTCCTGGTTCTGTAACACAGTATGCCTGTAGATAGTGGAATATGAAAGAGGTAAGTTGTTTAAGTGACTATAAGTATAATATACAAAGTAGAATTTGGTTTTATAAAACATGCTTTCACTGAGCAAGATCTTCAATTTTTAACAAGAGTTAGAAATTTATATCAAAATATATTCAAATGCATTGAAAAAACCACTACTTTACATCTAATACCAGGTACCATACTTACACACAAAATTGGTTCTTACACATACATGTATGTTCTAAATAATCAACCACAACTTCCACATTTAAAATGGGGTAGTGTACTTACACACATGTGCAGTTCTTCCTTGATTTTGATCTAAGTAACCAATAACTACTATTACATGTATGTAAAATTAGGTATCATACTTACACACATAAGTGGTTCTTCCATCATACGTCCAAGGTATTTCTGTTTTTGTTCTTTGTTCCCTGCTATGATTACTGGCATTTGCTATGAAAAACAAACAAACATAAATTTATTAATAACATCTGCTGTCTACTTACTATGGTCAATAATTATCATTTTTATTATTATCAAGTAGACAACCACAAGTAAATGTTTAATTTCTGAAGTTTAAGATTCATCTATAATTAGCCAATAAATTTCAGTTGTTTCTTAATACCATAAGGAGTGATTAGTGACCTTAGTACTATGGTAAGTGATTTGTGATCTCAAGTTTATTGTGTGTGATGACTGATTATACTTTATGTCCAAGACAAGAAAATTTTACGGAAATCGAAATAGTAAGACTTCCTTTTGTAACCCCACCAATTAAATTCTATGTAAAATTTTTGAATTTTTTTTTTTTGAAATATACAAAATGACTTGATTTATGCATTTTTGGCCATTTTACTCAAAATTAAAATTTTAGTTGAAGGTACAAAAGGAAGTCTTTCCATGAAAATACCACCAGCTATAATTAACATAGCAGTGTGAGTTATTTTCAGTGATGCTCCCATCAATATTTCCTGATTATTAAAGAAACATAAAAACAGGCATTACTTCTATGTTCTTTTTCTGGATAATAACTTCCTTTAACAAAATTAAGATAATGTTATTTTGTGGTGGTGTGTATCAGGACAAATTCTTGATAAAAAAAAGCTTTAAAGCAAGAAAAAAAGATTTTGAAGTGCAGATAGTAGATCTCTAAAAATATCTAGTGACTCTGCACTTGTAATGTCTAGTGACTGAGCATCCCATCCCTTCACCTAACATAACAAGATCTTTACTTTGGAATAAGATAATTTAATACAGTTTTTTTTTCAGAATAAATAGTTCTGATAAAAAATTGATTATTTACAAAAGATTTTACATGCCATTTCAAGTTAAATTGATTTATTGAAATTGGATAACATCCCTGTCCAAATTGATTCACTTACTTCAAGATGCCACTGGCTATAGGTTAATGCTTATCATGAAAATGGGAAATTTTTTAGTTCTTGTCTGAAATACAATTCAACTTTTATTTTTTAAATTTAAAGGCACACAAAAACTCCTGTCAATTTTGAACCTTCTTGCCCAGCTCGGCTTGGAACTAAAGTTAATGCTATCCAAATTCAGAGCAATACATTCTACTCACGCCAAGAGAGTTGGCTTCAATGGCTGTCTGGATTCCAGTACAGCCATATGCCAATTCTTCTGTTACTAAACAGGCATCAAATATTCCAAGACCAGGACCACCTGAAAAACAGTACTAGTAATTATTTATACAAGATCTGTGTCAGTGGAGATCTATGTAAAAAGACCACCTACTTATATTTACAATCAAAATGTTTTTGTTTTAATCAGGCATTTGAAAAACAGAATCTCCTTTATAATGAAGTAGAGTTGAGTTGAGTAATGGTGTTTAATGTCCCAGTCAAGAATATTTCACTTATAACAAGACGTCACCAGCTATAGGAGGAAGTTCAGAAATTTTGTCTGTGCACTGTGCTGATCACATTATACAGCAGGGTTCTTTATCATGCCACAGCTACCTGACATAGGACCTCATTTTAAATTCCATTCTTAAAGATCCGTGACTTTCATTTTGTAATGACGAGTGCTTGGCAATAGAACAGTCATTACCCACTTTCAAATTTTGAGTCAGACTTGGTTGGGGTTGGAACCAATGACCTCCAACTTATGTAGCGAGCACTCTACCAACTGAACTACTGCAGTGGTATTTAATGAAGTAGAGGCAATAGGTCACTGGCTTGATTGACAATACACTGTTTATTTTTATGAAGGCTAGAACAGCACTAGGTTAAAAATTATTATTTAAAATGAGAAAGAAATACTTTCAAAAGTTAGAAAAATTACTGTAAATACTGTAGATAAAAAAAAAATTTCCACTAACTTATAACTTATAAAGCATAATGACTCAATTTTTTTAACAAAAGACTTTTAGCATGAGATATAGTCCATTACTTTTTGCCAGTTTACACTGACAATGAAAAATCACTTGTTTCTTTAAAAAAGACAAGAAATGTTTGATACCATTTTTAAGTACATAAACATGCTAAATATACCACATCTAAAAATATATTCATGTACAAAGGCTTTCTGCTTACAAAATATACTTTAAACATGTTCCCTTAAGAAAGGTTATCTATTTACTTGAATTCCTGTGTTATAAAAAAGACAACAGATAAGTTAATTATAAACAAGTACTAGTGATAAAGAAGTCTAGAACCCATTGCAGACCACAATGATTCTTAGGTTGGAATCCACTAGGAAAAGATCCTAGTGTGAGAAAGTTTGTCAGTTTCTTTGCAAAAGGTAAGTGATTTTTTCTGAGTATTCTCTGGTTTCCAGCACCAGATAAAAACTGACCACTTCAAAATAAGTGTAAGAATTTTGATGGGAATGTAAAACACCATTACTCCACTCAGTCTTTTCCAAACTTATTTGTAGTGGAGATAACATTTGAAATCAAAGGTCTACTATCAAGAGGAATGTACATGTACAACAGCTATTGTTGTCAATGATGTATTATGTTTCAATATACTTACCATTTTCTACTGGGATATGTGTATTTATCAGTCCTAAATTCCATACTTTCTTTATTATATCCCAAGGATACTGAAATCAATGCAAATTAAAACTATTATACAATAAGTAAAAGGCTATAGCATTATTAAGCTTTGTATAACTTCTCTATATTAGCATTTCTGAATTATCCTCCACTTGAATCTGAGGCCTGTTTCAGAGACTGGTTGCTATCAATTTCATTCACACATACAGTTCTTATGTCTATTGAATAGGTGAGAGCAATAACACTGAATCTAAGTCATCATAATCATCCAGATGCTGTAGATTTGGACATGGCCTCACACGTCTGGAGAAAAAATGTCAAAATACAAATAAAACCGGGTATCGATTCATACGTTTTAACCAATTTTATCATTCAAATCCCTTTTAGCAAGATACCACACACTTGCATTGAAAAATATCAATCAAAATGCATGTTGGTTTCAAAATTTAGCAAAACACTTCTTATAAACTTTGTCCAATGGACACCATCTTGAATCTAAGGTGATAGCCGTCACTTGTGTGCACTTGGTCCCGGTTTCACAATTTTTCCTTAAGTAAGATTTTCCTTAACTTAAATCTTGCAAATTTGAATCCTTTATAAATTTGATAATATTTGAGATATTTAGTAATTTCAGATGTAACATCTACAAAATTTTCACTTCATGTAGTTAAAAAGAATAGCTTTTAGGAAAACAACATAGCTCAACAGTAATTTAGTCCATTAAAAGACTTTTAGCATTGGAGGCAGATACGTGCAACAGAATAATGCAAAAAGACCATGATCTAAATAAAATGTATTTAAACAACAGTTATATTCAGCAAACATATCAACATGATGACTTATGACATGCAACATCTTCTACTATTCTATACTGGCAAGCTAAGAATAGCAACTTTTTCTATTTCATACAGAGATTTTGCTATAGTTTTTAAGAACTACCTTCCTCCTTTCAGATTGGGAAAATTTGGACCCTTTTTAAGTCACATGTTATGCTCAGAATTTTGAAATTCATTGCAAAGATTTTATATTGTGATAATATCTTACATTTTTTGTCTGTTAGAACAGTTTTGGACAACTGGATTTAACTTTAACTATTCGATTGTTTGTCACTGTTGCCTTTTGGGAAATTTTAGTTGTCAAATTGGGAAATTTTAGTCTTATTTCTCAAGGGGAAACTACCTTTAATTGGTAGTAATTTTAGGCAAATAAAACCACTGTCATATACATGTATATATATATTTTTTCAAATTACCTCCCCTGTTTTATCATGTTCAGCTGCTACTGGAATGATTTCTTCTCTTGCAAACTTCCTTGCCAATTGTTGGTATTCTTTTTGTTCTTCTGACAAATCTAGAAAACAAATATAAATTATTTAAGTGGCTAACATAATCATAACTGTTGTCTTTATAATCAGTTGTCTAGCTGGCTAGTCACCAACCAACCTCTAATTCCATTTTACAACAATATTCCAATACTCTCTGGATTTCATAGCTTTGAGCAGGCAAAATTTTTTGTATCTTGTTTAAACAGAATAACTACATTCATTTAGCATCTGACTAGGGACAAAAAGAGTGAAACCTATTATGAAAGCAAAGTAAATGCACAAACTATTTCAAGTAAAACATTTGTTTTAGCATTGAAATTCCAAAATCACTAAAAAAAAAAAAAGGTTGGAAAAATTAAAATTCCCAAATCATTATCCAGGACTTCAACAAAATTCTTCTGCAAGTCAATCTGATTCTGATGTAAATTTTCCTTTAAACAATAAACCAATTTTTTACTTGATTAATCCACTTACCAAAACATATCCCTCCTGAAGATTCTGGCTGTTTATCACTTGTTGCTGTGCTTGGTGCTGTTGCCAAAGCTCTGAGTCCCGATCTTGCAACAACACCTGTTCTCCGACAAACCTTTAAAAACAATAATAGAAAAACTCTCTTCATCAAAAGGAGTCACAAGTTAGCTATTGTCAAATTTTTCAATGCATTACATATTTTTAAAAAAATGCAAAATTGAATTTTCAAAGAATGTATTATAAAATTAAATTAAGTATTAATCGCTTATTTTATCCACTATTGCACCTTTCATTACCATAAAATACCTCTATTGAGATTGTTGCTTCAAAACTTACTTTGTCACAAGTTTGTGAACAATGCCAAAATTTATTTAACACTGTAAAGTTGCACTTTATATATATATATATATATATATATTATATATATATAATTTACAATTTTTATTTTACATAACCTCCTACCCCCCCCCCCCCCTTTTCCGGCATCTTCCGCCATAGCTGTCATTACAGTCGCAGGGTTCAAATAGACCTCACATTTAGTTCATAAAAGTAGGGTTCAAAAAAATATTGCACTGTCACGTGCAAAAATAAACAAACACGCTTCTAAATTAGTTTACACCATATAAAACTTGCAGGATTACCTGCGATATGAGAGACGCCATTTTTCTTCCTTTCCAATTGAAGAGTTTATCAATCGGTCCAAAGTCCAAAATCACAATAAATGCTCCCGTGTTTGCATAAAACTTTTTATTCGTCAAAAATTCATTCGAAATTTTAAAACAAATATTTCTATACAAATTTGTACTCCAGTTAATAATATTCATATATTTTATTTTATTTATTTATTTATTGGAATGCCATCTTACATCATCATAACTTTATTTCCTCTTTTAAAGAGATTACAATGATTATAAGAAAATTAACTTAATTAATAAATAAATAGAACAGTAACAGCTAAACTTATATACATGAGAGAAAACACAAAAATATATTGAAAGAGATAATAATAATAATAATAATAATAATAATAATAATAATAATAATCTTTATTGCACAAACTCAATTACATTAATTGGTTATGGCAGATATAAATACAACAAACAATGAACACGAATCAAAATTAAATGATACAATTACAAATATTACTAAATTAACGTTTAGCAAAAAGGGATGTAATATTGCAAGGTGCATGTTATGTGATGTTGGTATTTCGTATTTCTAGACAGTCGTTAATAAAATTTAAAGTTATTTTTAGTATTTCTCTTTTATCACTGTTGAGAAGCAATTGAATTTTTATTTTTGAATTTAGTTGATGGAAAGAAGGGTGAAAGTTCCTGATTTTAGAGAAGAAGATGAGTCTATTTTGTGTATAAAGAGGGCAGTGAAATAAAAAATGTATTTCATCTTGTACGCAATTCATATTGCAACAAGTGCATAACCTGTTGTCATAGTCTATATAAGTGTATCTCCCAGTTCAAGTTCAATCATAAGTTTGTGGGCACTTGTTCTGAATTTAGCAATGGTAGATCTATCAGAGAAATTAAATAATATATTCATGTATTCTGAATTAGTTTTTGAATCGAGAATTTCATTTAGTATTTTTAATTTACTTGACGATTTTATCTGATTGATTTGCTCTATTTCAGCTATATCATTTATTCTTTGTTTGATATATGGTAAATGTTGTTGAATTAAAGAGGGATTGGTAAATAGATAGGAGTATCCTAGATGATCTAATATTAATTTAAGTTTTTTGGTCCAACTATTAGTAGCCATTGTATGTTCGAAGACTTTGTAGAGTAAACTTGATTTATTTTCTGTTACATGGTTCAGATATTTTATCATAGTAAAGATGATTTTTGTTTTTAAAGGTAATCGTTTAAGTTCGTGTCTTACTGCATTATTACTAGTTTTTGAATGGACTCCTAGAATTTCTTTTAAAAATTTAGAATGTAGTAATTCCAATGGTTCGGAGTCCTTGTCTGAGCTGTATGCTCCCCATATTTCACTACAATATAATAGAATAGGTGAAATTAACGTATCAAAAAGTTTTTCATAGATATTAAATGAGTTATTTATTCCTAACGTTTTTTTAATTTTGAAGAACGCTTTTTGTGCTTTGTCTTTCAGATCAAGTTTTGCTTGTAGGAATGATCCATTGGATTTTAGGTTTATACCAAGATAAGTTACGGAATTAGTGATTGTTATTAATTTCAAAGTGGTGTGAACCACTTTTACCATTTGAATTAAAGATTATGACATTCGCTTTTTCGTTGTTAATTTTTAATTTCCATGTTTCACAATAATTGTATAGTGCATCTAAACAGTTTTGTAATCCTTGAGGTGTCTTTGAAATCAAAACGTGTGTGTGTGTGTGTGTGTGTGTGTGTGTGTGTGTGACACTCAATGGATAGTGAGAACAACAGGGGCGCAAGTGATTGGGTAACCCCTACCTACAAGACTCCTGTTTTTCCCAATATCCATTCATTTGATGTGGTATATAATATTTATATTAACAAAGTCAGACGTATTTACAGAGGCATGTGATACAACGTACAGAAGTCAAACCTTGCCGGGTATAGCACTATAAATGAAGTGTATGAGCCTGAGACATAAACATTGCTGCCACATATTTGATAAAGCAGAAACTATGTATTCTAAACTGTCGTAGAGAATTCGCACTGATGTCTGTGAGCGGTTTTTTGTCCAGAAGAATGTTTGTGAAATCGCGGTCATTGTAAAACGTGAGTTCCACGCTCAGATTAATTTCAAAAAGTGATAGTAACATCGACTAAAAATTATTCCTGAATGATTCGGTATATAGACAAGTACATAGTAAATGTTGAAGTAAGTCTGTATATTGTAAACGACATATACTGCAGATATTGTGATCTTTTGGTGGCGGCACTGTCCAGAGTTTTGCTATGTATCTACATAAAGATAGCTCTTTAGCTGTTTTTGGAATAGCCCATACAACAGCTGGGCAGATAGTAGAATGAAGCTGTTTGAAATTGTCGAATGCTTGATCTTGTTCCGTTCGTTGACACCACTGTATGTTTTCATATTGTAAAATACTTCCACGTACTGTTCGTTTCCAAGTGTGTTTGCTAATGACTGTACCATTGCTGATGAACTGTGCAAGATGCAGAAGTAACTCGTATTTGTCAAGCAGAATTACTGAAATGTTACTGCAAAATCCTTTATTGTTTTGATCCGAATGAAGAATACATTTATATAAACGACGTATGAAGATTTTCTTCGTTAAAGTACTTGGATCTAGACTACATAAACGGTTAAAGAAGAGTAATTGTCTACGATGTACTTCAGATGTCAGGCGATATAGACCAACCATACTTTCGCTCATATCAGATCTGGTTAACTTTGGGAAGTGTTGGATATATTTTGTTACAAAATGTTGAAATTTTTCAAGAAGCTGATAATCTGATTGCTTTAGTCCGTTCCATACTTCGCAACCATATAACACAGAGGGTTTTATAACTTTGTTGTATAATGATACATATGTGAGTGGGTTCATAATGTTTATACCATTAATTGCAAAAAATGTTTTTCGTCCTTTTTCACATGCTTGGCGGGTTCGATTATCTGTTTTGAAACCAGAGTCTAAAACAATACCTAAGTGAGTTACCGATGTATCGACAGGAATTTCGCAAAGGCCTAGTCTCCATTGAAGGCGATGAGTTAGCTTCTGTCGAGAGTTGTCACCAAAAACAAGAATTGAGGATTTCTTAGGATTAAAGCTGAATCTCCATTTCACTGAATATTCATAGCAGATATTCAGCATTTCTTGTAGACCGTTTGGGGTAACACTAATGCAACAGATATCGTCTGCTAGACTTGGGTTTCCGCATTTAACGTCCAAAATTTTGGCAGAAGCATCACAATCTTCTAGATTAGCAAGTAATCCGTTAATGAAAACCAGATAAAGAAACGATGAAGTAACACCACCCTGGCGAACACCCTGTTTTATATTAAACCAACGAGATTGTTTTGTGTTTACAACAACAGCACTTTGATCGTCAATGTGATAATCGTCTTTTAGCATCCAAAGCTTGCCTTTACATCCAAAGTTATGTAGTTTTGTCATAAGACCTTTTCTCCAAACGGTGTTGAAAGCCTTGCGACTATCAAGGAATGCAACAAATGATTTGCTACCAAGTTCAATATTATGATAAATTGTTTCCTGAAGTTGAAACGAAGCAGTTGTGGGGCTGAGACCTTGTTGAAATCCATGTTGTTGTTGGCTAAATGTTGATAAATGAATTTTCAATTCTCTGCACTAGAAGTTTTTCAAATAGTTTGGACATTGTGGGAAGTAGAGACACTGGGCGATAACTATCGGGAGAAGATTTGATTTTACCATTGCCTTTATAGATAGGTACAATCAGTCCTTTTTCCAACAGCTCGGAATTTTACCAACACCGATGACCTGATTAAATATTTTAGTAATGTTGATAATTAGAGTCTTTCCTCCAAACAAAAGATGTTTATTTTGTATCCGATCGTAACCAGGCGCTTTTTGACGCTTTAGAGACTGAATCAGTTTTGTTACTTCGTCATTTGTTACTTCCCCTCCGGGTAACTGTTCCTTGCAGTTATCGACCGATGAACGTATGTTGTCATATTCCTGTAAAATATTTTGATAGAACTCATTATCAAATTAATGATTGATTTTTGGGGTATAAACGTCTTCATAGTAGTCTGCAAAGGCATTGGAGACACTATCTGGGCTATTATTTATTTTGTTGTTATGGATAATTTCCGGATAAATCTTGTTTTCTGGTTTTTTGGCGTTTTGTGAGTTTCCAAAATAATCTAATGTCACAGTCTGCTGCGGAGTCTATATCGGAAAACATTTTTGAATTATAGTCCTGGGCGGCGTTATCCATCACTGTTCTGAAATGTCTTTTGGCTCGTTTGTATTCATAATATGATTGGTGTTGCATTCCTCTCGGACGTCCTTCGTTTATCCATATCGTGCGTTTGTGTCTTTCGTTTTTGTGTGCTGTTTTGACTTCTGATGTCCAGTACGGTTTGGTGTTACTGTTGAATTTTGATGATGGTATAGTAGCGGATGAGACTTTCATGAGTATTTTTGATAGCTTATTACACACATTATTTATTTTGTCGATATCGTCCTTATCCCAATGAAGGTATGACAGTTCACTGCTTAGTTGATCTTGATATGCCTTAATTATATTGCTGTTTGCCTTGTTCCATGCTGGCCATCTGATACTAGATTGGACAAGAACATGTGCACATATCTCAGGCTTAAACACAGCAATTAAAACAAGTGATCTGATGTATTACTAATATGACCATCATGTATAATATTACAAGAAGTTACAGAGGAAAGCATAACATTATCTGTTAAAACATAATCTACCATAGTTCTAGTTGGAATAAAACTAAACCCATCACCTGTACAAAAATTGCTATCATTTACAGCAAATAAATTGTTACTTTTAATAAACCTTTTGAACTCATTTGATTTATTATAATTAACCTTTGTGTGATCTTCGTCCCTACAACTTGCATTAAAATCACCACAAAGTATGTCATGACCATATTGACTGTATGTACTATATAGTTGATTTACCTGTGACAATATTTCTCTGTACACTTCTTTATCGTTTTCAGCTGGCATATATATAATGAATAAATAATAAATACCAGAGCCAGTTTTTACCATTATACCTGTAATTCTGTTACCTTCAATGTTTTCAACTTCACTCACGCTAAATTGGAGTGACTTTTTATATAATACAGCAACTTTGCCACGGTGGGTTCAAAATGTCAGCATTTAACAGAATACTATTTGTAAACGGGTTATTCTTAATATTATTCACCGTATATATTTCTGACGTAAATTTATATATTTATTACAAAATAGTATGAAGTGACTTTCGTCCTCATCTGAATTTGAACAAAATTTACAAATTCTTTTTGAACGTTCAATCTTGGTATATGTACGAGTCTCTATATGTTAAGAGTGAGCACTCAGTATTCTAAATTTTGTAATCAACATCCTCTCTTGTTTTGGTAATGGTTTATTTAAATAATATCAGAAGTCCATGAATTACATGGACTTCTGATAATATGGAATTTGAAAATTATTAAAACTAAAACTATAGAGAAATACTTTTCCTTCACCAGTTACTTTTATATTTTCAAACACGAGTTTTATTTTATTGATATAAAAATTTCTTCTTACTGGCCATTGAAATATTTCATTGAGTTTCCTTCTTTTTTCCCCGCATGCCATTGGTGTGGAATGATAGTAGATCTACTTTGGACAGTGTCTAACATTCTTACATATTGTTCAATCAATGTTGAACAAATAAAAACATAAAAAAAATAAGGATTAAATTATTGAACAACTAGACAACAACCACTCCAAGTATTTGTTATAATTATCCATAATTGAAAAGAAAACATAACTTTTTATGCCACCAACGGTTATGTTTCATTTCATTATGTTTTTTTTCCCTCAAATATAAAATTTGACAATTTCGCCCAAGTTAGAGAACAGGGCTTATTTAAGGCCTATAGCTGATTTAGTGTTGAATAATTGAGTACTGCCTTCTGATGTTGCCAGCGCCGGGCAGGAAAACAATATATTATTATCGACAATTTGTACTCGGAATAATACATCCACGGATGTTCCTTTAAAATCATAAATATCTTCAATATAGCCAAGGAGGTTTCTCGGTTTCTCTTCCAGGAATGCAATAAATCTGTATGGGCGTTATAAAAAACCATTTAACACGACTTTGAGAATTTACAGTTTTCTGCTAATCTACTCAACCGTTGGCATCCGAGTCAGTTCACACAGGTCGGAACATATGCGTGCATAGATGGGGGAGGGGGAGGGGCATGATGATTTAGTCACCACTAAATAAATGTATTCCATATTTAACCAGTTTTTATATCGTTGAAATTTTATATCCGTAAAATTGAGCGAAAGACATTTCTGGTTATGGTTTACGCATACACTGCCATGTTATTTTACGTGCACTGTTTCTTTTTAACTATGTTTTTTTTTACCACAGCAATACAATATTAAAGTACTAACGTTCGACTGATCCAGAAAGCCAGTCACACGTCTTTCTTAAGATAGTTTAACTTTGGCTTACTACTATGTTATATTACATGTATCACAAACTATTAAAAAATTATATCATCTAATACACCCAAAAATGGTAAATGACAATGTATAATGTATTGCCGATTAGATCTCCAATATTTTATGTTTTGCAGTAAAAACTAGTTAAATAAGGCCGTTAAGACACGATTTGCACGTTTGAATCACAAATTCTAGGAACCATGGACTTTAAAAAAATCACGAGTTACATAAATTCAGTACCGGTAACTACCTATTAGGCAACAGAGGCAACTGCCTCAGAAAGTACTTTTTCTCACAGAAGTGATATTTTGATTAAACTTTTAAACTATCCTCTAACCTGGATTACGAGGTTTAGTGATGTGGTTAAACTAGTTTTCATGGCACAATACCATCTCACTTATTTTACAACAGCTGGTCTAATTTTTAGCTTTCCTATTGTACTGTATTACATTACCTTCCTTACATGTGAAAGATGTAAAATTGAGACTGTTGATACTGTATGTCATTATATATTTAGACTGATCTTCAATTTTTGCCTCAGTTTATTTCAGGGCCTAGTTACGGTACTGAAATTATAAGTTGTCTCAAATGAGTTGATGCAATTCTTATATCAAACTTTATTGCAGCATGTTCTTCTTAGTTAGCTTTTGCGAAGTACTGGTTATTCAGCTTGTTTATAATTTATTTGACACAAGTAACTGAACATCAAATACTTAAGAACGTTGTACGTAGATATGTATATTGCATTGCACAACAATGGAATGTGAAACAGTATTACGTTCCGGTAAAACAAGATATTCCATTCGAAAGTTTCGACAAAAACGTTTGTATAAATGTAAGTGTTCCGCATTAAAGAAAATTTTCGATAGTAAAGTGACACATTTTGCCAACAAATTAAGAAATTATTTTAAAGATCATTTTACTACGCCAAAACATTTAGTTTTACTACGCAAGTAGCACAAATAAAAGAGGGAATGAGTGAGTGCGTGAATTATTTCTTAAAGCCGTATCAGCATTAAATTGCAGCTATTCGCGGCTAATATCATGTTAAAAATATAACTGTATAAATTAAATAGATGTAAAATTGCATAATCAGTTTGTTTGTCATACGTTTTTTGACAACATGCAGCGTCCGTCCCTCTGCTATACTCCCGATATCTTTTATTATCGAGATAATCTCCGTTTTATTCCCTTAACATATATACATCTATAAACATCAATAAGCCACATGTCTAAACCAAAATAAAGTCAATAAAACAATCTTGACTGGGCCACAATTTTGGACATATCGAGAAAAGAAATCCGTGGACCACAAATTTTATATCAAAAGTTTTGGTTTCATTATGTTGTTGCACGGCGATGATAACCTCGTAACTGCAACATGTAGTTCTCAATTTTCGAGGGACATCTAGCACCCAATAGTCTAAAGAGCGTACCTAGCGTTGCCAACTGTATATATGCCTTTTCAGTATTTCTTGCAATTTTTCGTGCTGAAGTGGTCTCATGAGCTCACTTGATGATTACAACGATAGCATCGGCTTAAATTCGAATCATGCTTACGCAGGTCATATAGTGTGAGAAAGTAAATATCAATTCTACTTGATCCGGGTACAGCCATCATTCTTGAACCAACCCCCCTCGATATAAGTGAAACAATTTTGACTGGTCGTGAAACTCTCAATTCAAACGTTTTAGTCACAATGTTAGGCAAAATGGACTTCAATAATCACGAGTTACAGAAGAGACAAAAACAATAAATTATGTGATGTTATCTTTATTTATCACACATTGAAATCCTTTGGACTGACTTGGGCACCAGGTAACAACGATTTTGAGCACAATGGCATAACACAGAAAAGGATAACTTTCTCAAAAACCTCAAAGTTCAATTACAGTTTTAGTGGTATCAGCAATTAAATGTAAAACTCATCAATGGATATCGGATAATTTACGTCTCAAACTTCGACCCAGATACGCGTCTTCTTTTTTTAGGTAACCATACTGTACTTTCATGCAATAGAAATATACCAAACACAGCATACACACAGAGCATACCATCTCAAACTGACTTTTTGACATGGCTGGTCAGTCCCGTTTTTATCTATGGTTTTTCTAGAAATAGTCGTTTAGTGAGTGTTGTCCAGACACACGGCATTTGACAACCTCCGGCATTGGTTCTATAATGTTTTCCATAAGCAATCTTTTCTCTAACCGAGATTAACATTTCTTCAAGGTGGTCCTCTCCGTAACTATCCTTACAGACCTCTATAAACGCATCTATAAACCACGCACCTACGTCACCATGTCTACGGAATGCTTTAGTACCTGTAGAGAACATAGAATGACGTCATTTTCATTTGTGATTTAATCTGAAATATCAAACATCTGGCCATCCTTTAAAAATATTTGATCAAAATTTATTTTCAACCCAATATTTCCCAGATATGACTGAACCAACATAGACAGCATATCTTAATTTGAATAATAAACACAAATATTCATAACTTTTCTCATTTCTTTTAAAAAATTCCGTTTTACGACTTTTTTAGATATCAATTTGAAAACATTATTCTTAAATGGTATGTTTCTAAGTTAAGCTTGACAATAACATCAAAATAAGTGTTTATCAAATTAAATTATTAAAATTTTAAGGTGAAAAATCCATTTCTAAAAAATCAGGAGAAAGTATTTCTTAAAACCAGTACTTTGTTAATGAAATAGAAACTAAAAATCATATTTGATGTTACAAGGTCATTTTTTGCAACCAACTGGTTCAACAATATTCGGCAATGACAACAACAAACTCCACGATTTGAGATAAACGATAAAACATATTTAAAAATCAAAAACAGTTTGAAATTATGAAAATGAATAAACTAAAAAATTATCCAATTTTGTTAAATGTCCTATACAGATATTAACATGGACTGATTTTATTCTATGTAGGTACTAAGCATTTCCTACTTACCAGGTGTTGTTGCATGGGCAATAAGCGTGTCGGAGTCGATTGGTATGGTTAACTTTTCAACAATGACTTCCGGTGGATGAATTTCATCTTCAGGGGGTTCATCAGGGAGATCAACAGTTTTCTGGGTCACAGCACCCCGGCATGACTGGATCAAAAATACACGTGGCTTTCCTGGGAAGTGAGTGATTGAAATTTGAAAATATTATCTACAGTGAAATCAAGACTTACCAAAAAAAAAAGTTAAAACCTTTTACAAGTCTAAATACTTTAGGTTTCGCCATTGATGTTTAGCACCTTTTATAAAACATGCGAATGTTAAGCGAATGTGAACTTCTAGAAAAGACAATTGCAAATGTGCAAAAATATCCGTCAGTTCTCATTCCTCATGCAAGTTTAAACATCATGCTTTCTCAGCTGGCTTAGTTTTAGACAGCTAACAATCAACTAACCAACCAACCAACAGTTTATGAAGGCATGAAATTTTTAAGCCACGCCCTTTAAATAAAAGAACTGTCATTTACAGTGTAACCCGAAAAGTACCACACAAATGCTGACAGAATTAAGATGTTACTGGGATTGTAAATATACTTGTATGGGAAATATAAGGGAAAATGTAAAAGGTCGATGATAATATTCTTGAATAAATAAATACATGTACATGTTCTTGTATTAAAAGTTTAAATAGAATGAAATTATTCTTTTCTTATTGAGGTCAATCCTTTTTTGTGTATTAAAAAAATTCAGTCTTAAATATGCGAGAATTAGATAATGCATAGACAAATGGTCAAATGTAGTAGTTACTGCAGTGGGAATTTTGTGAATTTTTTTTATCACATTATAGATTTATATGAAAAAAAATTCTATTGATTTCATTGGTTGAGAAGCGAAAATTTGCTCGGTTCATTTCTAAATAACTAAATGCCAATGTAAAACTTGCATAAAGTTTAACTGTTAACTGATTTTGATGTCTTTAAAATTAATTTTAAGCATTGAATTACACAGGGTGCACAGGTCCATTCAGATTATTAATTTCTCAATGACCTGAATAAAAAATCAGATTGAATGCTTCAACAGTTCGTTACTAGATTTAAACAAGAGGGCCTTGGGCTTAACGCTCACCTGTAGATATGTCCAATATTGTTTGCAAAGTGCAATAGACAATATATTAAGTACAGAAACTTTAAAAGTTTTCTCAAGTTAAGAACTCCCGCAAAACTTAATCCGAAATATATCCACTCACATTTCAATTATAAAAAGCTTATATAATATGCATGAAGTAACTGTGGTGCAATAAATAATTTCCAAATCATTAACCAATTTCAGTATACTTTTGCAGCTATGTCCTTGACCTTTGAACATATATTACCTCAAACCATATATCATTGTCATGTCAATACCTACAATATTCTAATATACATGCCTATGCATGAAATTAATAGCTTTCAAGATAATTAATAATTTTAGTGTTCCGATGTTGATATGACCTTGACCTTTCAACATATGACCTTGACAATATATCAAAATGATCATCATGTCAATACCTACAATATTCTAATATACATGCACATGCCTATACAAAAAATTAATAGTTTTCAAGATAATAAGCAATTTAAGTCTTCTTCTGCAGCTGTGACCTTGACCTTTCAACATATGACCTTGTACCATGTATCAAAATGATCGTTGTCACAATTCCTAAAATATTCTAATATACATGCATATACAAAAAGTTGATAGTTTTCAAGATAATTAGTAATTTCAGTTTTGTTCTGCAGCTGTGACCTTGACCTTTGAACATATGACCTTGAACCATATATCAAAATGATCATTGTCCCACTACCAACAATATTTTTATATACATGCCTTACAAAAAGTTAATAGTTTTCAAGATAATTAGTAATTTAAGTCTCCTTCTGCAGCTGTGACCTTGACCTGTCAATATATGACCTTGGCCCATATATCAAAAAGATTGTCATGTCAATACCTACAATATTCTAATATACATGCCTATACAAAAAGTTGATAGTTTTCAAGATAATTCGCAATTTAAGTCTTCTTCTGCAGCTGTGACCTTGACCTGTCAATATATGACCTTGGCCCATATATCAAAAAGATTGTCATGTCAATACCTACAATATTCTAATATACATGCCTATACAAAAAGTTGATAGTTTTCAAGATAATTCGCAATTTAAGTCTTCTTTTGGAGCTGTGACATTGACATTTTAACATATGACCTTGTACCATATATAAAAGTGATCAACATGTCAATACCTAAAATTTTCTAATATACATGCCTATACAAAAAGTTTATAGTTTTCAAGATAATAAGCAATTTAAGTCTTGTTCTGCAGCTGTGACCTTGACCTTTCAACATATGACCTTGAACCATATATCAAATGATCGTTGTCCCACTACCTACAATATTCTAATATAAATGCCTATACAAAAAGTTAATAGTTTTCAAGATAATTAGCAATTTAAGTCTTCTTCTGCAGCTGTGACCTTGACCTTTAAACATATGACCTTGATCTATATATCAAAATGATTGTCATATCAATACCTACAATATTCCAATATACATGCCTATACATAAAGTTAATGGTTTTTAAGATATAGTGACAAATATATAATTTTTAGCAATTTCCCCATTCAGTGCCTTACAATTTCCCCATTTTGAGCCCCATGGCTACCATTTGTGCAAATCTGAAAATAGATGACCTAAGGATGTTAAAAATGAAATGACTTAGGTATATCTCTTGTAGATTTAGAGGAGAAGATTTTTAAAGTCTTTCACTATTTCCCCCCTTTTGGGGCCCCAAGGGGACATGACTCCTTCATTTGTGCAAATCTGAAAGGGCTTCACCAAGGCATGATGGTTACCAAGTTTCATTAAATTTGGCCCAGTGGTTTTGGAGGAGAAGTTTAAAATGTAAAAAGTTTACGCACGATGGACGACGCACTACGGACAAAGATGGATAGCAATAGCTCATCTGAGCTTTCAGCTCAGGTGAGCTAAAAATAGACAAAATAGAAAATAAATACTATGGCACTGATACCTACCTGCAAACGCATTTATTTTGTCGTTCTTGAAGCAGGAAAATACTGTATCAAATTCTAGGTATGTATTGTTATCATCATCAGCAGTCATAATATGATCCTGTGAAAGAAATACATTACATAAATATTATAACACTGTTCAGTTTGTAGGCAAGCATTAAGTTTATCTTTATTCTCAATTATAGTTACTGTAGCTACGATAGGAACACGCTCTCTACAGGTTCAAACCTCTTAGTTCAAAAACATTGGTGACTTAACAGACTGCAATAAATAAATCATGATAGAAACTTGCTTCATTAAAGCTGCATTAAGTTTTCCAAAGAAAAAATTAAAACAGTGCTAATTTAATTAATGTTTTCTTAATGAACAAATTTACATTTGGTTCAAAGATAAAAGTTCAAATAAATGAATGCAGAAACAACAATAATTTCCCAGCGAGATGTAGCATGTGGAATCTAATATTAGAACGTGGTTACGTCATGAAAAAACTGGGTCATTTAAACACAACTGTCAAAACGGCGAAATACGATAAATAAAACACAGAAATTCGTTGAGTTTGTCATTTGTAACTTAGTAAGGGGTAAATAACACCATTTCAAATACATCTGAATATTAATGACGGACAATTTATGCAATTTGTCATGTTTCACCCTCGATTGATGGGTTTTTTCCGTACATCCGTGCGCATGCTTCAAGCTCATAAATAATCATCGTTAAACATTGACCAACCGGTTAGAGGATTCCGTTTATTTACAGCTAAAAGGAATGAAATTTTAGAAAATGAATCTCACGGATCGTGATTAGAAGTTATCTATTTTAAAAAAATATATATTTTAGAAAAAAAAAATAAAATAAAAAATAAAATAAAATTCAGAAAATTGAAAAACTTAATGCAGTTTTAACACACCAGATATCAGATTTAGTTCATAATCTTTACACTCGACACTCGAGATGTCATTTGACAAATTGATTGTTTCTGTCGTGTTTGTAATGTTTCAATATCCGTTTATTTATGCACTATATGTAATCAAACTTAAAATACCATCCCATATCCTAATCACAACCCCAAAAGCAAAGTAAAAAATTGACTAATTCAGTTAAACAGGTGAACTTTTGATCAGGGAAGTGACCACCCCATATCCTAATCACAACCTCAAAAGCTTTAAATTGGCTGATCCCGTTTACACGTGAACTTTCACCAAAGTGAGCCCGTGTGCTCCGGAAGGGTAAACATCTGTCTATTTGATTTTATACGAATAATAATTATTATTTTGCCTTGAACTACTCAAGAGAATTAATAAATCAGCCCGTCTTGGCCTCAAACAAGCACCTGTGAAAATCGAGTCGTCAAATTTAACATTTTGTTTATTTATTTGTCTTTACAAAAACATATAATACCTCTTTCCCATGACCCATCATTACGATGAAGAAACAATAGTATCCCTTTGCGGTCCTATTGGATGAGAGATCTTTTTTGTATTCTTCAAGTTTATCTATAACTTGTTGTTTGTTAAAATCTTCACAAAGTTCAAATTCAAATTTCAAGTCGGTCTCAAAAAAACATCGTATCTTCTCTACATCCAGATCCGTTCCTTTGAATAATAATAATAATAATAATCATCATAATGGCAATGATGATGATTAGGTTTTTCCCGTCAGCAGATTATTATACCAAGCTGTTCACATGTATAATTTTAATATCTCAATGTCAAACTTGAGGCTAGGCGGTGTCTAGTCGCTTTTATGCATAAACGTTTATACATCTATTCAAAGTGGCTTATAAGATAAACATCTCAATTAAACCGGATATTTAAACTGTATAGTTTACTTAATTAGCTGTGGTGCTGGTTCATAACTTTTTCAGAACCTTATCAATAAAGTACCTATCAAAACTATCGCGAAGAAAACTGTAAAAATGAATCGTTTTCAATACCAAGTAGCCAGAATTTAAAATCAAAGGATGTGAAATGGTAAGTTGAAAGATCCTCTAAAATTTTGAGAATCGTTTAAGATGTATTTTTATTAACACCAGAGCAGCATAAAAATGAGCACAATTTTAAACTATACACTCCGATTATTATTATTTAAAAGGCTGATAATTCTGTCAATTATTGTGCATCTGATAAAAATCATCAATAAAATAGAATGTTAAAATTTTATTTCATCTCAGATTTTCTTGAAACTTATACGAAACATTTAGTTCCGTAACCTCTGGTTCTACTTAATTATTGAGTCGCATTGCTACTACAACAGCAAGACCTCGACTATTTAAGCCAAATTAATAAAAAAGAAAAGAAAAGAAAAGAAAAGAAAGAAAAGAAAAAAAGAAAAGAAAACAGTGATCAATTATCAGTTTAAAATAATTGCGACTTTTATTCAGATATGTTGTCCAGCCTGTTTCTCTGTATAATTGTTTTTTATGTTTCCGACTAAATTAGATGCTTCACAAAACTGAAACTAATAACTTCAAGGTTAGATGCTGTGAAAAACTTACAACAAAACTTTGGACATCAGCATTTATGCTTGAGACCGCTGAAATCATAACTGAAACCAATTACCTCAAGATAAGATGCTGTGAAAAACTTACAACAAAACTTTGGACATCAGCATTTATGCTTGAGACCGCTAAAATCTTAACAAACCAATTACCCCAAGGTAAGATGCTGTGAAAAACTTACAACAAAACTTTGGACATCAGCATTTATGCTGGAGACCTAATATCTTAACTGAAACCAATTACCTCACGATAAGACGCTGTCAAAAACTTGAAAACAAAACTTCAAATGTCAGCATTTATGCTGGTGATCAATATCCTATCTGAAACCAATAACTTCAAGATAAGATGCTGTGAAAATCTAAAAACAAAAAATTGGGCGTCAGCATTTATGCTAGAGACCGCTAATATCTTAACTGAAACCAATAACTTCAAGATAAGATGCTGTGAAAAATTAAAAAACAAAAATTTAGACGTCAGCATTTACGCTGGGGAGCGCTGGTATCTTACATTAGTCTTCTGCATTACTTTTCAATCATTCTCTCTCTCTCTCTCTCTCTCTCTCACACACACACACACACGTAGTATACCGTATCTGTCTTTTTTGAAATTAAACACTAGTATTAATCCTCTTTGGTTGTCTTCACAGTCGTACTTTGGTTTCCCTACAAAAAATAGTTCACTGTTTGGTAAAATATGAATTATTTTTTCACATTTAAAGGTAAAGTAAAACCTTGTTATGCCTTTCGAAATTTTTGCCATGGCGCTTATTTGCAAAGTATTTTGAAGTTCCAAATTCTACTTCTTTGATAGTGTTTTTTGTTAAAACCTGTCATCTTCGATTATTCGCTAAACCTTCTTTTAATGCCAAAAAGAACTAACCAAATTATGTCAAGACATCGATGTTTCAGAGTACATGTTTATTGTTTACAGCCTGTCGGTTCTTTGTTGTTTTGATTTGACTGTCAATGTTTTTCCCCAGCTTATTCGGCCTCAGTGAACAAATGGACAGACACCGGTTAATAATCACAGGACCTTTCATCGGGTTAGGTTCCAAATTCAGTTCGGAGTTCGAAGAAAGATCCTAAAAGTTAATTAGATTTCTTGACGACAGAAGAGTTAAATCTCGATTTTTGAATCTTGTCTGGGGTCTAAGTATCTCGTGTGTGTCATTTTTTTTATTTTTGTACATTTTGTGATTGAGTGATTGAAAATTCAAATATGTAACCAATTTGTAAAAATATTGAACTTATCTATATTTTCATGAAACGTAGTGTATTTAAGCACAATTTTAGCCGTACAACAACACAAATGCTCGTAGATAATAAACCAACAATTTTACAATTTCTACATAATACTAGTAATAAAAACCCGTTTTGTTGCGTTTTAAATAGATCAACAAAGACTTTTAAAAAGTTGAATACCATATTGAACTATTGAAAATTTGTTTGGATATTATTGCATGTGTGAACTTGATGAAAAGCTGTTTAGTTTGGAAGTTGATCCTGCGTCTTTTTCAACCTAAGACGGCGGCAATCAATTCACAATTGTATTCATGATGATCAGTAAGGCTAACTATTGTGTCCCTTTAACAGATTTTTTCACATGATGATGCTTTAAATAACGTTTTATACTGCATTATCATCAATGGTCACGCAATTTTATGTGATTCAATGTAAAATATAGAAGTGTTGGATTTATCCATTGGTACACGTTAATTTATGTTGTAACGTAATAACTTTTCTGAACAGGAATATTGTGTGTTCTTAATCTTTTTTTTACATTGTGCAGCTTTTGTTTGCTTTAGCCTGTGCATATTGGTGGAGTCTAAAATTTAAAGAAAACGTCATGTACCAGTCATTTTTAAAGGGTAACCGTCCCTGGTTACAGAATCAAATAAGTGTGATCAATTTTTACCTAGTTTTGATCGCTTTTTCGGACTGTCGCTGCCTACACGATACCTGAAATATGATCAATTGTTACCTAGTTTTGATGGCTTTTCGGACTGGCGCCACCTATATGATACCTGAAATATGATCAATTTTTACCTAGTTTTGATCGCATTTCGGACTGGCGCCGCCTATATGATACATGAAATATGATCAATTTTACCTAGTTTTGATGGCTTTTCGGACTGGCGCCGCCTATATGATACCTGAAATATGATCAATTTTTACCTAGTTTTGATCCCTTCTTCGGACTGGCGCCGCCTATATGATACCTGAAATATGATCAATTTTACCTAGTTTTGATCCCTTCTTCGGACTAGCGCCGATTATATGATACCTGAAATATGATCAATTCTTACCTAGTTTTGATCGCTTCTTCGGACTGGCGCCGCCTACATGATCCTCTGAATCTTTCTTCTCTTTATGCTCTGTTGTCGAAGAAAATTTTCAGACATTATAATTCAATAATCGGGTTATGTTTGGTTACAAAAAAATTGCTACTTGTTTAAGTGGAAAGGTTTGATGTATAAGATATATAACTAACTATGCAATCCAAAAGGCTTACCATGTATAATGAAATAATTAGAAATGATGAAAGTAGTTATGAGTGAAATAGTTCTATTTATGTCTTGATCCCAAACTTGTTCTGTTTCTTTATTCTGTTCCTCGTCTTCTCGTGTGTTCTCGTGTTCCCATGTCTGTATGTCTATCTGCTATAGTGTGTTTGAAACGTCGGAAAATTTGCCTTGAAACTGCAACACATGGTTTCGTCTTGGGTCTTACGTCCCAATCTCTCTCTCTCTCTTTGTATGTGTGTGTGTGCAAAGCTCCCCTTTTTCTATACTTAACTCTTTTAGATGATAACCGTGATTGGTTTTATTGGAGGTGTTTATCTTGGTATGAAATTATCGATGCTTGTTTACAAATATACATAAAAAGTAAACAATGTATACAGTCAAGAATAGTATTTACAGTTACAAATACTCAAATACTTGTATAATTTTCGTATGTAATGATACATAATCACTTTTTTTCGCAAGCTTCAGATGCAATTTGAAAAAAAAAATTGTTTTTATTTGGTAAATTTGGTTAAAAGCCAGCGTTTTGCATACATATATGTATGTAAGCAGAGTATGTAATGAGGCTTCTTAATTTTTCCTTCCAATGTAAAAAGGCTATATTTGACAAACACTCACCCATAATTCATTCAAGAGAAGGATGTGTTCATAATCGCAGACAGTACAAATGTACCAATTTGAGAGAGAGAGAGAGAGAGAGAGAGAGAGAGAGAGAGAGAGAGAGAGAGAGAGAGAGAGAGAATCAACTATATAAATTTTCTTGTTAGCGCAAAGCTGGAAAATACCTCAAAACTTTTTATCAAACAGTTGTGTAGAACAAAGATTACGTCTTCAAAGATCTGACCCCAGTTTCACAATCATTCATTCAATTCAGTGTACACTCAACTCAAATATTCCCATTTTCTCTCAACAATATTTTTTTTACAAAATGAGATTTTATGAGACAATATTTTGTTTTGTTTTGTTCAACAAACCTACACTAAACATTTCAATTAAAACATTAAATATTTAATTTTAACTGTTGTTTTGTTCAACAAACCTACACTAAACATTTCAATTAAAACATTAAATATTTAATTTTAACTGTAATGACTTAAAAAATTCACATTGAAATATTCCCTAATTTGAGTTGAGTGTAAACTCAACTGAGTGAATAATTGTGAAACTTGGGCCTGAAATGTGAACCTCATATTTTCAAATTACCTTCACTATTAATTCAAAGTATCTACACATTACTAAATAAAGAATGGGAAAATTTTCAGTTTTCTCTAAAATATTGGATTGGCATGTTTTTTATTGTTATGTTGTACAACGTTGCATAAGGTTTTATGTTTTTCAGATGATCGCGACAGAGGCAATAATAATAATAATAATAATTTATTGCTCAAACACAATTTACATTATTGGTTAAGGCAATACTAACAAACATACAAATTTAAAATTAAAAAAGCCCAGATGTTTGGGGTAAGTCTCAAATAATATATTTAAGTATATATAAGTTATAATAAATCAATGTGCAACATCCAAAGGGTTTTGATTACATGTAACAATACAATGTATTTTTATTTCTCAATTTGCAGTTCACCCGTTCTTTCTGATGTCAAGGCTACAAGTTATGAAGTTTATTATTTCTCTTAATATTTTTTTTTTTATCTTTATTATTTAATAAATATTTTATTTTTGATATATCTGACATATTCATAAATAAAGGATTGTGATTGGTAATTTCTTTAAATAACATATTCCTATTCTGATTATATTGTTCGCAAGATAACAAGAAATGAATTTCAGTTTCAATTTGGTTTTTATTACAATTTAAGCATACTCTGGAGTTAACATCTAAACTATCATATCTGCCCGCTTCAATAGCCAGTTTATGAGCACTTAATCGGAGTTAAGCAATAGTGGATCTGTCTTTACGGGTATGAAGGACATTAAGATATGGGGGTTCAGATTGTGATTTTATTAATTGATTAAATGATTTCAGTTTATGGGTCATTGTTATCATTTTGATTTGTTCTTGGTTTTCTATATCAATGATTCTTAGTTTAATGTTGGTAAGATGCAAATTTATAAGTTCTAGGATTAATTATGATAAAAGAGTAGCCGAATCGATTTAAGATATTTTTCACATGTGTTGTCCACGCATTTGTGTTATAAGATTCTTTATATATTTTATATAACAGGAGTATTTTCTTTTGAAACTATATGGGCCCAGTATTTAATTATGTTAAATTTTATTTTTGCTGTTAAGGGTATTCGATTAAGCTCTGCTCTACAGGCATTGTTGCAGGATTTAGAATGTACACCCAGTATTTCTTTAAGGAATTTGGTATGAATATGCTCGTGTGGTTCAGAGTCTTTATAGTTACTGAATGCACCCCATATTTCACTGCAATAAAGAAGAACGGGTATAACTAATTAATCAGATAACTTTGTAAGTAGATAACATGACTGATTCAAACCTATTGTTTTCTTAATTTTGAAGTATGCTTTTTGCGCTTTATTGGCTAAATTGATTTGTGTTAGATTGAAATTGCCATTATATTTTAAGTCTATACCAAGACAGGAGGCAGCATTTTAGTGTTTTTATTGTGGAATTTTTAAAATGAAATGCATCAGTATATGTTCTACGGTTTGAGTTGAATACAATAATGTTGGATTTTGCTGTATTTACTTACAGTTTCCTAAAGATTACAGTATAATGATAAAGCGTTCAAACAGTTTTGAAGTCCATTTGGGCTTTAGATATTAATACAATGTCATCAGCGTAAGTAAATATTGATCTTGTTATCGCCTACATTAATAGGATCACCTTGATAATTTTCTATAAATGAACAATGTCGTTTATGTATATGTTGAATAATGTTGGACTAAGATTATCGCCCTGTTT
>CM056606.1:24653584-24656999 GCA_029721355.1 Tegillarca granosa
GAATTTTGAACATTTCTTTTCATGTGCAGAATTTTGAACATTTCTTTTAATGTGCAGAATTTTGAATATATTTTTTGTAAAAATTCAAAATTCTGCACATGACAGTAGGAATGGTACACCTAGTATTTCCGATAAATATGTTATTAATTACAAAAATTGCAGAATTAAATGCATTTAAGGGTTTTAAAATTCAGAAAAGTGCAGAGACGTTTAAAATCTTATTAATTTCACTGGAAGAAGAGCGACTCGGGGTTGTGTTCAGATAATACCGTTTCGACTTTTCGCGAAAAAAAATCACGAAAAAAAAGCGTGTCTTATTGGATAAAGTTAAAAAATTACATTGTCAGATTTTTAATGTACCACTACAAACTGAATTTCAATCCTATGTTGTTGTTGTTTGTGTTTTTTTTTTTACATTTATGGATTAGCCCATATTAATCGCTAATAATTGATCACCAAAAAGGCGCGAACGCGAAAACCAATCAAATTTTAGTTTACAGAAACTGGCGGAATTTTCAAGCGCCATGTTCATAATTCGGTCGACAGGAAGGTAAGATAGATTTGTTTTTTATTATCTATTTATTTTTGTCTCGTTTTAAATGGATTTTACAGTGAACTTGTGTATTCTGAATCACTTCAAAAAAATCGGCACTGCATTTTTTAAAAATTTTGGGTGTCCACTTAATTAAATTTAACTCATTTTGAATTTTTCATAACAAAAACAAACTTCCCCTAAAATGACCTCGGTTGATGTTTATAATCATACTTTTTTCATTCAGAATTCTGGATAGTTATTCATTTAAGATGAAAGAATTTGTAAAAATATTCAACATTTTACATTTAGAGAAAAAAGATGGGAATTATCTTGTATAATTTAAATGTGTAATTTAAGAAAAAAAACTTTTTTTTTAGAATTTTTATTTTTAATTTTTTAATTTTTTTTTACAAGGGGGAACAATAGTCTGGTAGCAAATTTTAAATTTTGAACAACATGATATTTTTATTACTGAAGTGGAAATTTTTACATGTGTATGTCAATCTTTTATTAGAACTGTTTTGGTAGATTTTAACTACTTTCACCAGATACAAATAGCTTCAGAATGAAGTAATGGTACTGAAATCCTTAAAAAAAATGAACAGCTTTAAATGTAGTTTCAATTATAACAATTATTGATTACAGAAAAGTTTTAACAATATTAAGTAATTAAATTGCAAAAATCATGTCATACATATACAAGAAAACATTTTTGTTTTATTTTGATACATTTTCAAACATTATTTCTACCCTAATGTATGACACAATTGTGAATTTCAACAATTTTAGCAAACATTTTGTTACCATGGCAACTACACAGAAAATTGTAAAATGTTACCTCAATATTGACCACTTTCATAGAAGCAGATGGTGAACAACAACAAATCTAGAACTACACATATTGGCACAAATTTTTTCTGAATTTTCAAATATCCCTTCTATATCAAAGAAAACCAGTATATTTATAGATTTCTTTTTTTTTTCTTTGGAAATTTGGAAAATGTATCAACCATGAAAAGCATATGGCAATTTTTACTGCCATAAGGGTAATGGGAGATTTTAAAACTTGTAATTTTATTTCATATTCTGAAAGAAGATAGTTTTACTAAATAAATGCTATACATGATGATAATATTTGCAAAAACTCTCAAATTAGCTACAATCAATTGATAGGTATGCATTCTTTAGTGCGATCAATTTAAAATCATTTTTACTAATTTTAGCCATTTTTCACCAAATTTTTCAAGCCAATTTGAGTTGTGCTATGTTAAATGTGCAATATTTCAGGAAATTTTGAATTTCTGTATCCCTTTCTACTTATTATTCTTTTTTTTTTCATAAAATAAATTTTTAACTGCAATATAGATATAAAGGGAGATAACTCTAGATACCTTATTTGATAATATTATAATGGGGGAACTAAGATGTCATGGTTGTATGGTACATCAAAATTTAAACTTTATACAGAATCATGTAGTTAAATTGATAACTATTCATTGCCTAAATTAAATTCATGCAATTGGCAAAGATTTTTGCAATGATTATGCTTCCAATGATGGCACATAATATCAAACAGAGCACAAATTAAAATTCATTCAGATTGGGGAAACTGGTCAGTTCATGTTGATACAGTTTCCATGGAATTTTAATGTTTAAATATATATAAATATATATAACATCTGTAGATTTTTCAATCCAACTCCTGTTAAACCTTGTAAAGATTGGACAATTCAACTTTTTTGCACTTTAAATGACCTTTGACCTCATTTATTGAAAAATATTGCAGATGAAATCATTCTGCATTTTTCCAATATCACTGATTTTCAGCAACATAAAAACAACTTGAAGTCAGAAATTTTTCAGAAGTTTTTCATGTTTTTGTCTCTTGATCTCAGTATTGTATGTTTTTAATCACTATCTAATATTTTCAGTTTTTTTAATTTGTCAATTATCCAGAGACTGGTTCATGATAATTATTTTAAACCCATGCTTGTCCATATTAAAATTATTATTGACTAGCATGCACCTTTTAATATATTGTTGTATATATTTTAGATGCAGCCACAAAATGTGTAATTATAGACTGAAGATATTGGACTAGTACATGTTTGGATACCTTGCAGTTTAATTGTTAATAAAGTTATACTTTCAAAAATTCTTTTTTCTTTTTTTTCTTATTTTTTCCTTTTTTCTTTTTTTTTTCCTTTTTCCTTTTTTCCCTTCCTTTTTTTCTTTCATTGTACTTTTTTAGGGTGTTTTCGGTTTTTTTTGGCATGTTCAGGTTTTGTTTTATTGTTTTGTATGGTAAGGGGTGTGTGTTTGAGGTGTTTTGTGTTGGTAACGTTTTTGGTTATTGTGTTTTTGGATTTTATGAGTGTTGGGTGTGTATGGTGGTTGGTTTGTGGTTGTGTTTGGGTTTTTTGTGTGTTGGGTGTTCCATGGTTGGTTTTGTGGTTGTTTGGGTTTTATGTGGTTTGTTGGTGGTTTCTCTTTGTTGTTTGGTAGGTTGTGGGTGGTTTGGCCACTGCAGTCAGTTGTTGGTGGTTGTTGTTTTGTGTCAATTGTTTTTTTTTTGTGTGTGTGTTTGGGTGTTTTGTGTTGGGAGTGTTTTTTAGTGTTTGTGTTTTTTGGATTTTTGTGTGTTAGGTGTTTTTAGTGGTTGGTTTTGTGGTTGTGTTTGGGTTTTTTTGTATGTTGGGTGTGTTTGGTGGTTGATTTTGTGGTTGTTCGGTTTTTTTTGTGGTTGTTGTGTTTTCTCTGTTGTTTGGTAGGTTGTGGGTGGTGTGGCCACTGCAGTCAGTTTGTGGTTGGTGTGTTGTGTCAATTGTTTTTTTTGTGTGTTTTGGGGGTGTTTTGTGTTGGGAGTGTTTTTTGTGTTTG
>CM056606.1:24657099-24865783 GCA_029721355.1 Tegillarca granosa
AGAATATCGACAAATTAATGACTATATGTGTTAAAGCATAACGCAGTAAGCTTGTACAATGTCAAAAATATAGATTTCACTCTTCGTGCTGCAATAAATTGAAAAACTAACTTTCAGGAAGAATGCTGTGTGTCAAATGATAGGATTTCAAAATCGGAAAACGATTTAGACACATTCCAAAAATCGTAATTCGCAGTTTTAGGAGTAAAAAGGACACTAAAAATGAGTTTTATATCAAATTTTCAAAAATATTTAGTTTTTGAATTATACAAAGACTAGACTTAGTTTAACAAACTTAAGGAGTCAGAAAATATTTTTGACATGTCATTTTGAAAGTTAGAATATATAAATAGCAATTTAAAAAGTAAACCCGTAGGGGAGACCATCCTTTCCATATCTCGAAAAAGATCTTCCCATATCACCGTGCCGACAGGGAATCCATCGACATTCCTATCTACATCAACTTAATTGACAAATATTCTTGCCGTAGGACTTCCCTGAGCTGGATTAGCGGCTAGGCAATCACGGAGATGCGCTGTTACCGTATGCTTTATACCACTAGGCCCTGGGGCTCTCTGATTATTAGGGTCTCACTGTTGGGTTGCGATTGAGAAGGGACTACCCCATGTCAAACTCTTTCCGACCTGTTTTTTGTTCACAGTCTCATGGAATGTGATGTTTATCTGTGGCATTGCGGGTAAGGGTACTACCATTCTACAGTCCGCCCGATTGTTTGCATTATAAAACAATAATTTAATTTCTAAATTCTGTTATATCATACTGCAATAGTAACACAATGTAAATGCACGTGCTCGTTTTTCATGTTATACTCCAATAAAATACGCAACCATAGCAACGCTAAACGTCAATGGCGTGACGTAATGACTCTTTCCATTTCAATGGCTGAAATTGTTTGTTGATAACGCAGAGGATTTTTTTTAATTTATAAAAAAAATCAAGAAAAATAAAACAAAACAGTGCATTTTGTTTTATGTTTCAGTTTAACTGTTTAAAATTAAATTATAAGGAATAACTTGAATGCTACGCGCATTATGAAGTGTGCACACCGTTTTTCATGTTGGACTCAATAAACTTGTTAAAAAAACAAGTTATTCTTTAGGTAGATCCAAAACAGCTACAAAATTCACACGTGCTTGATGGTTCTGGTTGTTCGGTTAAGTACTGTATATATCTTTGTATTTTTTGTTGCGATATTTTTTTTTTCTTATCAAGACTTTTATAAAGAAGTTTGCATGTTTTTTTAAGATGTGTTCTTGATTGTTCTGACCATTGCCAAGTACTGTTTCTTAGTTTGTATGTTTTTGTGATGTATTCTCGATAGCTCTTGCAATTGTCAAGCACTGGTCTTTGAGTGTTTTGTTGTAATGTGTTCCTAACTGTTCTGACTTTCTGATGTACTGTTTCTTTGTTTGTATGTTTTGTTGTAATGTGTTCCTAATGACATTCTCCAGCACGTGGTATTTCATAACACCCAGGAGAGACAATTATTTCTATTGGCATGGGGACTGCATAAGATGGGTTATGACGACGTTTTTTGGGAATTTTTTGCGTAAACGTTGTACAGGGTGTCCCAAAACATGTGTTACACTTTTAAACTGTTGTAAAATTTTAATACCTTCAGTTATATTTATGAAATTTAAAAAATATAACAAAAAGGTTTTAAATTTTTTGTTCAGCATACATTTGTCACAGTTTTCTTATTAATGTCCAAAACCTTTCTTTAGAGAAAAATTAAAAAAATGTATGAAATTTTACAATAAATGTTCCAAATGACATCCTTTTGCCTTCAGCATTGTTTGAACACGATTTCTAAAGTTTTTTATCACAGCTTTACATGTATCAACAGAGATAGATCTACTTTCTCGTGTAATTGCTGTTTTAGGTCCTCTGTTGTTTGTGTGGAAGGATATTACACTTTGTCTTTCAGGTAACCCCACAAAAAGAAATCAAGGGGGTTCAGATCGGGGGAGTTCGGTGACCAAAAATTTGCGGTACGATAAGAAATGTATTGACCACCAAACGTTTTCTCAAGCCACTGAAGAACACAACCTGCAGTGTGTGGCGTAGCACCGTCCTGTTGATACCACACATTATCCAAATTTTCAACTTCCCGTCTAAGGGCTGGCAGAAATTTAGACTTCATTAACCTTAAATATCGTTCAGAATTTACGGTCACTACATGACCTTCGGAGTCTTCGAAGAAAAAAGGGCCAATTATTCCGCTTGAACTTAACGCAGCCCATACAGTAACTTTCTCACAGTTTAAAGGTTTTTCCACATAAAAATTAGGTTTCTCAGAACCCCAGAATCTAAAATTCTGTTTATTGACAACATTATTAAAATGGAAGTGGGCTTCATCGAAAAACCAGATGGAATCTGTTAAATTCTCGGAGTCGGGTCGACTTAAAATCCAATGGCCAAAGTCTAAACGACTTCTTATGTCCGTCTCTTTTAAATGCTGCATCACACTTATCTTGTAAGGAACCAGTTTTAAATCAAATTTGAGCATTCTATGAACACTAGATTTGCTAGCAGTGATAATACCCGCCTAACTGATTTTTGTGGAGTTTCAGTGATAACTCTGTCAATGGCATCAATGTTCTCTTTGGTATGGGCACTCTTTGGTCTGCCAATGCCAGAATTGTGCCTTCTGTCATTTACCGTGCCTTTAACTTCAAACTTCCTCACAAGTCTGTAAATTAGCATTCTGTTGAGCACTTTCATTCCTGGATGTCGTTTTCTCATGGTTCTGATGACTTAAGCAGCAGATTTATACTCATAGTAAAGTTTGACAGTTTCTGCCATCTGGCCCCAGTTTCACAATCATTCACTCAGCTGAGTGTACACTCAACTCAAATATTCCCTTTTTTTTTCTCACCAATATTTTTTAAAATTAAGTTTTATGAGACAATATTTTGTTTTATTAAACAAAACTACATTAAACAATTTAAATATAACATTAGATAATCAATATTAACTGAGTAATGTCTTAAAAATTGACATTGAAATATTCCTGAATTTGAGTTGAGTGTATACTCAGTTGAGTGAATGATTGTGAAACTGGGGCCTGATCACTAGAGGTTCCATCTTGAAAATGTGATGACGTCATTGTGACGTAAAACTACTTGGATGTTTAACAGATTTTCCCGAAGTTTTGTGAAAAAAAATTCTACTACTATACTAGACGTTGACAAGATACATTTGTAATTGCTTTTGATTTGACAAAGTTATAGATGATTAATAGTGTAACACATGTTTTGGGACACCCTGTACTTTTCATTCCGCACAAACACTAAGAGGTTTTGATAACATGGTGCTTTGACGAGTTCTATTGTTCCGATTTTTCTTAGTTTGTATGTTTGTTGAGATGTGTAATCATAATCCCCCACATCCAAAAAGCATCTGTGATGTGATTGATGAGGCAGATTCTCTGTAAGAAGCCCGAAGGCTGTAGAGGATTAACCATTGCAGTTGCTTCATTGACCAAACACGTGATTCTGTGTGCATTCAAGCGATAAGAATTCATTTTATAGCGTGCTTTATTTCAAAGTCTAACTTGTTAACAACCAAATAAACTAACCAGGGAGGGATACCCGTAGACACAGGGAGGGAAGTTAAACTTCAGCATTCGGGCTTCTTACAAATCAGCAATGCTTGGATGAGATGGGGGTAATCTCTTCTATCAGCCTTTTGGCTGCTTATCAGCCCTCCGGCTGTCTCGGGTTAACTAATGCAGATTAAAAAGGTGTTGGCAACAATTTTGAAATAATAATAAAACTAAGCAAGTAAACACTATTAACGCTTTATAACGTTTTTTACAAAAAATTATGAAAAATTAAACTTGATTCTCCACCAAAGTCCATCACAAATTCTTTAAGAATACATGCTCATCATAAAAAAAACATCGACGATTCAAAACAATCGCTATATGATGAAAAAGGAAGATGACATTTTGTTCGTTTTAATAGTATTGCTTTTGCAAAAGACTCCCCTATTTTTGTATTTTCTTTTTAGTAAAAGTTTTGAAAGTTTTAGCAGAGATCCAGTTTGCTGTAGTCAGTATGATTTTATAGATATACTATAGCCGTGTGTAGCCGATGAAGATGCACCCCTTATAGAGTGAGGTTTAAAGGTGTTTTCTTTATTACAAGCAACACTTTTTACCTGATTTATCCATCTTGATATTGTAGAAGTACCTACAGATTTACCTGTTTTAAACAATACAATTAACTGCTTGTTTTTCCTTATTTTAGCTGAAGCTTTGATTTACTTATTAAGAGTTATGATCACAGTCTTACATCCTTAAATGCAAAAAATTCAACAGTATAAAAAGAAAAAAAATGGCCAAGAAGACTTCACCAAATCAGAAATTTTTAAGACTACTTTGTTACAAAATCTTGCATATAATCTAAATAAAGACCCACAATACTTTGCGATCTTTGAGTTAAGGCTAGCAGGCAAACCAATTTTCTTGACAGTGTAGTCAATGTCAATAAATCAAAAACGTCCCATGTAAATAAATCATGTTCTGGAGAGAGGTCTTTCTTATTCATCACAAAACCACATTTTTGAAAAGCATCTTTCAAAACAAGATAGTTCTTCCCATAAGCAATTAGAAAACCATCTATGTGGTAATATGCAAAGATTCCGAGACTTCGAACTTGAGCAAAAAATGTGTTTTAATATCTTTGTGATATATGAGGTGCAGGTGAAAATCCAAACGCGAATAATGTTAATTGCCAAAATTTATTTCTCCAATAAAAAACAAAGAAATTTTCTATCATTCCCATGAATTAAAATCATTAGTGAATGAAATTTAACCAGTCAGTTTTTCTTGCTTTGCTATCTAGTCAAAATCTAGTTTCAGTCTAACACCCATTTGTCATTGGTTAAAGTTTACCAATAATCAAGAATCAAGATGAAACTTTATTCTACCAGATTGGCAACCTACCTGATCTACTCGTCTATTGAGTCTAAGAATTCTGGGTAGGCTTCTGACCTATGCTGCCAAAGTCCTTGACTCGTGCTCGGCCACTTCTTGATGGAAACTGCCTCTGCTGATTTTGAGTTTGAGTACGGCGTAAAAACACCCCTGGGATAAATTACCAGAATACATGTATATCTGTTCCGTTCTCGATGACCAAGGATTTCGAACATTTTGTTCGCATCGGATGACTCCTTTACTCTCTTGGTGAGATCATCAACAAAAAACTGGGATGTTATGAGACCAACCTACAAAGAGTACTATAAAACTTTGGTAAAACTTTCTCATCTTACATAAGAATTGCTGTAAAACATTGCCAAGCAAACTTAGAGCGTCAGAACATATGGAACGCAAGCCCTGTTTAAAATTTCGGAGAGAACTTAATTTCTCTGTTTAGTTGGCAACTACAGATACTTCATGAAGTTAAAACATTTTGAGAATCTTGGATTAAAGAATCTTTTAACTAAGACTGCTTAAGCAGTTCATTTCAAATTTCTCGTTACACTGGTGAAACATGATCTTTACAATTATCAGTAACTTAAGATTCATCTGTTGATTTATTGCAAGCTTTTTAATAAAATTTACAAAGTTATAATTTATATTTGGACAAAATTTACTCTCGGCAAATATTAGACATGTCAGAAATATCTTGATTTGTGTCATTTGAAGTCTTAGATAAAGGAAAATTAGTGGTAAAATCCTCATCCGCCAAAATTCCAACTTCACTCTTATCCATATTATTGGACAAGATCGAAACTATTGAGTTCATTATAGCCATCGACTTCATCTGCAAGTTACCGTCATCGACGGAAAAGTATTGTTTTCGTAGATGAAAGTATTGTTTTTGTAAAAAAAAAAAAACCCCTCCTTTTCCGGGCGATTACTTTTGTCAAAATTTTGAACCACGAATAAGTTTGTGGTTTGCATTTCAATCAAGTTAGAGTTATATTCCAAATGATTACGACCAGCAGTCGAAACTTAAATATAATTTTCAAAGACACTTGATACTTTGTCAAATCTATCTTCTAAACTACAGTTTTGTTACAGAATTATCATCATTGGACCTTTTCATCTAATTTATTTACAACTACTGATTTTAAGTTTTAATTTGGCCTACTGACATCGTCAGAGCTAAGACTGGCTATGTTTACTAGGCCTAATATTTGCGGAAAGCGCTGATGTGACTCCTCTCTGAATATCAACTTCCGGGACTACGTCATCGGCATGTACAATCCGAGTTTTGACTTTAAAAAAATCCATTAATATTAAAATCATATTCAACTATTTCCGACAGGATGAATAGAAGTTATATCATCGTAATCATCGTTGTATGAGCCTAAAGGAATCACTTGTCTAGGGCGTGTCTGACCCGGCGTGGGCATATCAAGACTACCTTAACTAACCGCAGTTTCACTGCGTGAAATACTACTATTATTAGTAGTTTACTTTTTTTTGGTTTTTGGTTTACGCGATACCGAAACTGGTTTAGAGCGCAATTTAGATATCTTTAAATAATATACAAAAAAAAAAAAAAAAAAAAAAAATACCTCAATAGGGGTTTTGAAAAAACCCCATAAAATCCCTTACTCCAAGCGATGTACACACCATTTGCCCGTGAATCAAAAAGCACGCTATGGGCTTTGAGTAGCGTATTTATAGGCAAGTAGGTATCAGGGTATAGTTCCCCGTATGCAGCAAGAATTTGTATTGCTTGAATAAACACAAGACCACGTGTCTGGTCAGTGAAACATCTTTATAGTTAACCTGAGACAGTCGGAGGGCTGATGGAAGAGATTGTATTTAATATTTATAAATTATTAAAATTATGCTACTACAACCGAATTGAATGTATTCCAGTTACCTTGACCTTGCTAGAAGTACATTCAACCTAAGCAGTACAATACTATTATTTTATTCCACATGCATCTTAACATCTTTATTATGGAACAAATCATTCATTTTGCCACCTTGTTATTATGCCCAGCATACTGAGAGTTTTATAAACAGTGATCATGATTCAAATTTCTCTTGTTTGGTCTTTTATGGATGTCAAAATCTGGTTGTGGCTATTGCAAAATGTTCAGTTGCACTGCACTACTGCAAGTTTTTTAATAATGTGAAAATTGAGTGACAAATTTCATAATAAATGAGATGATAAGCATCTTTTAACTACCGGTATATGTACACCACTGATAATGATTTGACATTTAATGTCTCATGACATTAGTAGCTCAGTTGGTAAAGTGCTCACTCCGTAAGTGGAAAGTCGTGGGTTCAAACCCCAGCTGGGTCTGCCCAACGACTTGAAAGTGGGTAGTGACTGTTCTTTCGCCAAGCACTTGGCATTATGAAATGAAAGTCGCAGTTCTTCCAGATGGGAACTTCAAATAAACGAGGTCCCGTGTCATGGCGTGGCATGATAAAGAACCCTGCTGTAAAATCGATCAGCGCAATGCATAGGCAAAATTTCTGCACTTTCGCCTATAGCTGGGGACGACTTGATGTCAGTGAAAAATTCTTGACTGGGACGTTCAACACCATTACTCAACTCTCTCATGACATTAAAATGTGCCAGTTTATTTTCATTTCCCTCAATATTGGTATTTATACTTTATTAGATGTTTTATTTCTTTACCTTTATAAGGGTAATTTATTTTTTGTGACATGTTCCTCATTGCTCCTAATGTTGCCAAATACACTTATTCAGCTGCAAAGTAACATGACAAATTGATTAAAAAGCTTAGTGTTGTGAAGTGATTTGAAACATGCTCTGTGGGTTGCTTGTTCACAGAGGGTTTGAAAAATATTTATATTTCCTAAACAATGGGATTAAATACCATGAACTGAATGCTAAAAATCCTGTTGCAACTACATGTATATCAAATATATACAACATAGTAGGACAGTAGGTTTCTTTTATTTAAGTTTAAGAAGTGTTACTGTTGAACACAAGATGTCTCAGAGAGAGAGAGAGAGAGAGAGAGAGAGAGAGAGAGAGAGAGAGAGAGAGAGAGAGAACAACAACTTCCTTACTTTGTTTCTTATTTTTATTTACATACAATACATTCTATTAAAACTTGACTGAATTTAATGTATAATATTATTTATCTATGATAATATAGAAGGTACTCCATGCGTAATAAAATCTGCAACATATTCTGTGAAGAACAGCACATTTAAAACTTGTGTTTCAAACCATGGAGTTATCAAACTTCTCTTTGAGCTAAGCTACCTTACGTGAAATTGAACAAAATGAAACAGACATAAAATAATCAAATTTTTACTTATGGTTGCAAAGGTGGTACTAGTCAGAATATTAGGATATAACCATTTTACTTGATAAAATCTACATTGTGAAGGTACATGTATTTTCCATGCCATTTAAAATATTTTATAGTTTCCATGTTTTTAAAAGGCATTTACATGTTCTGTGTTTTAAGTAATCTTTACTAAAAAGATTATTCCACTAAATTTTTGATATATCAAATCAAAAGATACTTAAGACTTGTAACAAATTAAGTATATTTTATTTTTAAAAACAAAAAATTTAAATTTACAAATAACAATTTATTTTTTTAACTGAGTATTTTTATCCTTCGATTCAAAGAATTTTTTTATTTATGAGATAATAAAAAAATCAAAGTAAAGCATAAATATGAGTGTTTCCCTCAACAAAAAGGTAACGGATTTAAGAAGAATTCCAAAGGGTTTTAAAAGTTAATTTTTGGAAAGCTAAAACTTGACATATTGCATTGCTTAAATAAGCGAAAAAATAGTACATCTGTTTCATTTTGTTATTTTTCGATCTATAATTCACATATTATATCAGCAAAACAAAATGAGATGATAATCACAATACAAAGACAATAACAGAAAGTTTTATTCTAAAACAAACTAGAACTGGCCCTTTTTTATTCTTGTTTTGTCATTGTTTTATTTGCTGTTTGAAATATAGAAATTACAAAAATAAAAAATAAGTATAAAGTCCAAGAACTGTATTTACAGGAAGTACAAACAGAGTTTTTGTTTCATGGTTATTTGTGTATTTAACAATTGTCAACAGAAATTGGAGGATTTTTTTAATCAGTAAATCAAATACTTTGAAAAGTTTCAAAATAATAATAATGTTTATGCTTTTGAACCCTACCCCCTTAAAAAACAATAAATGCATTTGAAAGAATTTTTTTTCTTGAAAAATTGCAAAATTTTAAACCCAGTAACCACGTTTTTCAAAAGTGCAAAAATGTAACTGCAATTAACATTTTTAAGAATTAAATTCCTGTCAGCAATCAAAAATTCAAATACTTTATAAATAAAGTACTTAAATATCAATCTTCTCACTTTCCTTTTCATTTAAAATTTGTCATTCAAGTGTTATCATAAACATCAACTAACTGACCATAATTAAGTAGCAGTAATAATTATTATTGCAAAAGCAGGAGGTAGGTGGCGCTGACAATATGATGTGAACAGGAAGTAGATGGCGCTAACAGTATACTTTAAACAAGAAGAAGATGGCTCTGTATTATACACAGGAAGCAGATAGCACTAAAAAGTGTGGAGAACATTATTAATAGAGATTGCATTGAAAAAACTTGACAATGCTTTTTTCATTCATGAAATTAGATGCTTTTAGAAATGCGAACATGAAAAATATGTGGGGCTGAAAAACAAAACGCAGACATGTAACTCATAACAATAATCATGTATAATCATGCTTACAACTGTAACATGCTAATGACATAAAAATGGTGTTGTAACAACTCTTACAAACTGGAATGAAGAACATGAAAAACATGATTCTTTTTTGAAAAAAAAAAGAAAAAAAAAAAGAAAAAAGAAAAAAGAAAAAAAAAAAAAAAAAAGAAAAGAAAATTACATGGTGATAATAATACAATTTACATCAATCTTAAATAAATGACACCCTGTTTTTAAAAGAATTGAAAAAAATGTCTTCATAATAATACATAACTTTAAAGACATATTTACATTTTAATATTTAATAATAATAATAATAATAATTAAATTACAATGACTCTTTCAATAATAAATTGTAGTCTTCTTAAATTTTTTCAAATCTTGAGATAAAAAATTATTTCAGTGAAAAAGCACTTTTCAATTTTTTTAACAATTCAATTTTAATTATTTTTTGTATCTTCATATTAAGCAATGAAAACAAAATTCATAGGACAGATGCTGTCAATTTTGTTCAACTTTACTGCTGACAAGATTAGAAGCTAGTCCCTGCTGTATTCTTTTGCTTAGGTTATGCAGTTTAAAATGATCAAGCTTCGAAATAACAGTGTGTATACTGGCATCATCACGCTAATGTTTAAAACATTGCAAAACAATTGATCCTTTGTCTTAACTGATGGCAAAAACTGTTATCTCTGATGTCAAATTATACCTAAGTCAATCCCTAAACCAATGAGCAAATTTTCTGAAGAACAGCAAAATAAACTCTTTCCATTTAAACTTTCAAGCAAAGAACCATACCTCATATCAAATGTCTGAATGAAAGAATACAATGAATGGGTTCCTAAATTGTATTCTGCTTTTAGTTTTGTGAACTTAGATTCACCTCTTTAAAATTTTATCTTAAGATAACAGTTAACATTTAAAAAGTTTACATTTTATTATTTTTTAATATTTTTGTTAAAAATCACTAAAAATGATAATCATAAATAATTAATACAGCACCTTGTCTAACACAGAAGCATGAATGACATTATCAATTAATATGCACAGTGTACATTAATATGTAAATTATATGTAAATCAAATGCAAATTTGGTTCTCATTTACATATATAGCTAACATCATCACTTTTGGTATAAAAATAAAGCCTCAACAACTGTAGAGGCATTTTTTTCTGTATGTAAAAGGATACTGTCAGTTGAAAACATTTCAAAATCAAAATTTAATTTTGCTGCTTTTTATACAGTTGTGAAAATCTTTTACTTATGGAGATAATATTATATGCTTGTTGAGGGGCGAGCTCTTGCAATGAAACAGAAAAATTATTTTCAATTGGTTGACAAAGCATTGGGTTGAGTAGAATAATGGCATTTTATGCCACAGTCAAATTTTTTTTACCTTCCAAGTGGTCAGATCTTGGGTAGGAAACCAGAGTACTGACGAAAACAACCACAGCTTCGGCAAGTGAACTCAACAACTGCAACTAAATGATGACCACAGACATCAAATTAAGGCTTGGACTCATCAGTGATATTTGAGAAAATATCATTTTTAATATTATAATGTTTTTTTGAAGGACAGTTTTGATTTTAAGTTCTGAATCAGTATCCTCAAATATTTATTTATAAAAAATATTCTTTGATGGGGAATCTGCCAGAGCCATGCACTAGCTCTGTGAAGTGAGCAAGTGGTTTAGAAAATTTGCTTGTCAGTTTTTAATGTTTATTTCAACTGACAGAATCCTTTTATTTATGTTTCACAACCTAAAAAGGACCATTCTGTGAATTTTACGTCAAGCACATTCATTTCTTTACTATACTGACTAGTCATTTTGCAAAAATGACTTATGAGACACATTTTATAATATTAACTTTAAAATCATATTCCAATATCTAAACATTTTAATTTTACTTAAAAATACAACCTTTTACTACCTTCCAAAAATAAAAATACTATTAACTTCTTAATCTAAAATATCCACACACAGACCTTGAACTTTGACATTATTTGTGAGGACTTATCTATTCTTTCATTCTATATATAAATTGTGAATGTGTTGTCACATGATTTAAATGTCATAACCTTTGAACTTTGATCACATGACAACACTTAGCCAATAGACCAATTGAAAACTGTTTTACAACATATATATTTGATCTCTATCGTTGGAGTTCTTGATATGACTATAACATGATATGATAAGCACAAGTAAAATTCTAGATACTGATGTCTGATTTTAAATCTTTATGCGTTGAATAATTTTTTTTTCTCTAAAAATCAATAAACAACTTCTGTGTAAGTCTAATTATTAATGTTTAGTGAATTTTATAGAATTGGCGCAGTAATTGTTTAAAATCATTTTACGCAAACCTAAGATTCCAACAAACATCTGGAACCACATTTAAAGGCTTTTTTCCCTACAGTGGTGCTCGTTTGTGAAAATGCAATAGAGAAATTTTCCATTAAGACTATAATAAATCAAATTTATAATTAGTTTTTAAATTTGGTTAGTTGGTGGGGGTAGGGGGGAGGAGGAGGCAAAGTTCAGCTTTAGTTTCTTATAAACCTCATAATTTATTATTACCTAGAACACATCTAGTTTTATATTACCGCTTTGTGATTTTCTGATACTTCCACAATATTGGTAAGTGATAAAAATGATAAAATATAAAAATTTGCCACAAAATAACACTGAGAATACTTGGCAATGGGTTCACCAGTCCTACCATATGGTACTCTTTATGGTGTCCTCGTAGAACTACCCCTTTTACACGATATGTAAAAGCAAAAAAACAAAAAGCATTTTTACCAAAAATTAATATTTTTTCTGGAAATATATTTCATAAATGTTCTCCATATAACTCCATATGCGGTATATGATTTTTATGAGGCATAAATATGTTGTACACTTGTGGCACAGCCACTAAGAATATGCCACAACATTTGAAATGAAAACATGCAATATGAATGAAATCAACGATGATTGGCATTTTCGAACATTCCTTGTAATACAGTAATTAAAATGTAAAATCTTATCATTGCACTTTACATCTTCATAAGGAGCGTGATATACATATATGTATATGGCACAATTTGCGTTCATATCAAATTGCTAAAAATAGATGGGTTCAAGGTAATAATGAAAGGAAAGCACCAATCAAGTGTTAGAAATAGCCCCTTTACTATATATAGTGACTCATTAGCATAATTTCTCTTTTGGATATTTTACTTGAAAGATACAAGAAATCTTGTAAATTATTGCAGATATGAAATTCCCATTAATTTAATTAAAAGCATTATACTGTAATTAATATTTGAATTATAAATAAAGTAAACAAATTATTGTTGAATTGTAAAAGAAATTTTTAACAACTGTGTTTAATACAATTTAAAAATTATTTTTAAAATAAAAGCATAAAAAGTCTTTTGGTCATTTTGACTGTGCTATTAATAGATATTAAATATATATGTCGTAACTTAAAAACTTGAATGAAGAATGTCAACATCATTTTAATTTAAAAACTTGGTAAAAAATTTGATCATGTTAACAATACTAAAATCTGTTTACATATATATGTAAAATTGGATGAAAAAAAAAATTATTTTATAATTTAAATGAAAAAAAAAAACTTTAAAAAATTAAAGATTTTTAACAATAAAACTATGAACAACCAGATAACTGTTTTTAATGTTTCACAAACTTTATTGTAAAATTTTATTATGAATTCAAAATATCAAATAATGTGGTTCCAAATCATTTTCCATGAACATTTAGTTTCACAGGTTACACTGGCAAAGCCTACTGTATGATAAAAGTACATGTGTTAGACAGAAGTTAACATCAAGACCAAAAATTAACATGATCTTTCTGATCCAGGGGTTCAATTATTATAACAAATCATGAACAAACATTTATCTGGTTGCAGGGAGTGAATAACAATTTATGAATACATATCATCATGAACATCTTATATGTGTACGAAATCAGTACATATACTTTTTATTATTCTATTGCACTACTTTATGCAAAACATGTATTTAATAACAATCATAACAAAACAAAAGTTTGAACTCTTGGTATCAAATGCTATTTTAATCAATCATACAAATGATGCAGATTATAAATGTTGCTGTAATAATCTATGTAAAAAAAACTTAACTTAAGTAATAAACTATATATTATTTTTATTTCATAAGTAAAAAAAAATGCGAACTGTAAATGCTGGTATTTTTATTACAAATAATGAAATATTCACTTTCGAAAAAACTAATTACCGGTACATAATAATAACAATGATCAAATGATGATTGCAAAAATATTGCCTTTTCTAAATTCCTCCATGAAAACTGTGTGATCAATGGTAATATCTAAATTTTTCTTCATATTTTACAAACTTGGACAATTTTAGATATGTTTTATTAAATTTTGAAGAAATTTACAAATAAATCTGAAAATAAATTGATGCATTTTGATATTATCCAGCAGTTTTGAACAAAATAAACATATAATTAAAATAATAATTATGAAATAAATATAAAACCATTCAGCAGAAGAATTATCAAAACTTTAAATCTAGGAAAATCTAAACTTTCAAAAATTATTTCAGTTCTTTTGAGTCAGCTAACGTCATTTTATTACCAGTAGTCCATCGTCGACAACTTTTTGAAGTAACAAAATTTTGGTTCATTGGATTCACCAGCTGACCCATATGAAAATACCTCCTAACATTTGTGACGAACAATTATTTCCATTGGAAATGGAATCACAAAAAAGGTGATGTTTTCCTGTAATGACATTATTCCAGGAATTTTTAACGTAAACTTTCTCAAATCATTCCTTATAAAAACTAAGAGGTATTGATCATGAGGAAGGCTGGCATATTCCCATTTTTACCATAAAATTAATTATCAGTTTTAACAATCTGCTGTATCATTAAATGACTAAAAAGTGACTATTCATAATACAAAACATCAGGATTCAACATTTAACATGATTACTAATACTGAAATACACAGATTCATTCATTCTTTTAAAGACACAAATCACCAATTCATACTATTTGAAGTAATGTATGGCTACACACTTTTGTAGTCCATACAAGCTACACATTATGACAGCCTTACATAAGTCATATGTTGTTACACATCTGTGTAACCAATATTAGCTAAACAATATTTCAGGCTTACACTTTTTAGATGTATGGCCACACATTTTTGTAGCCCATATCAGTGACAAATTTTTGTAGCATTACACTATTTAAATGTACCACTATCAATTTTTTAGCTGTACATAATATAAATATAAAGCTACACATTTTTGTATCATTGCACTATTTTAATGTACAGCCATACATTTTTGTAGCCCATAAGAGTTACACATTTTTGTAGCTTTACAAAATTTAATGTACAGCCATATATTATTGTAGCCCATATGAGTTACACATTTTTTCGCCTTACACTATATACATTTTTGTAGCCATACACTACAACATAACAACCTGTGAACAATCACTCACAGTGAACATAGAATATACTCTTACACAATAATAATAATAGTAATAATAAAAACACTGACTTGGAACAAAAATATCCATTACAACCATCAATGTGCAAAACATTAATCTGAGAACAATAAGAAAATTCAAACTAGCCCAAAGAACACAACTCTTGTTTTCCACAACTCTTGTTTTCCAACGAGCAATCAACTATCATAGTCATCTCCATTGGAACAAACAATCGGCATTCTCTAACGAAGCAGGGTAAGTCATCAAAGATCCTCTTCATTTGTTATTCTTTGACGATCAAAGAATTATCAAAGTGCTTCCCTTTTGAAGTGTGTTCTGCATCAGACTTTTCAACTGATCCATTCTTCTATAGACCAGAACAACTGAATCAATCTACCTCATATGTTGTAGTATTCTGTTTATAAAATAATTATGAATTTAATGAAATCTTAATCACATCAGTATTTCCTGCAATCTGCCATTAGATGGCGCCATTTTTCCATGTTATTCTCATATTTCATTACAAAAAACTGCTTGTATGGTACCATTTAGCACATTTCATTTTACTGATTCAATCTTGGACCTTTCAAGTCTTGTAGGGCTACAAAGATGAAATGACCTTTAAACCCTTATCACTAGGTCCAACCATAAAGTATAAAACAACATGGATAGTTTTCTAAATGATCAGATCTTATTTGGCAAGAAATTGTAAGAGTTATAAATAACTGTGGCTAAATAATGAACCTCCTGATCATAATCTCTTGTTTGGATTTCAAAATAATTTATTATACATTAGATTAGCACATATATCTGGGTAATTATATCATCACAACCCCAGTCCATAACAACATGGCACAACAAAAAATTTCCAAATGTTTAAGAACTTTCCTTTAAAATCTGTTACTCCTATATTTATTATACATAGAGTTTATCTCGTATTTAAACAGTCAGTCATAGCACTGATAAAAATTATATAAAGATACTCCAAAGTCATTGTAACCAGGTATTTTCCTGTCAATGTTACCATGGCAACCACATGGTTTTAGTTGCTCTCCTGTAAAACTGAGCCCATTGTACAGCTTCGATGCTAAGAGTGATATCACAACTTTTCATGTACATCAATATATAAATGTAAAGTATCACTTCTTTTAAAACATTCAAATAACACTGATTTGGGGTATAAATTCCGAATCACCGGAAAGTTTTTAAATGACTAGCTTGGATTCTCCACCGGAAATGGTCCGGCAGTCACATGAAAAATGACTTATAATTTGAATATAGTCAGCAAATTGGCACCTTAATTTGGTTCATCCTATCATCTTTAGGATTGTAACCCATATTTTTCCGTTGAAGGAACATATGAATTTCTCGGAATGTTGGACGATCACTTTCCTGTCTGTTCCAACATTCAACCATTAAGTCATAAATTTCCTTTGGACAATTTGGCGGCTGAGAGAGGTACATCTGTTTGTTGTTATTCCGATAATAATGTCCAGCATTCTCAATAACTTGTTCATCAGTCAATGTGTCGTAGGGCTGATCCTTGGCAAATGTCAAAACCTCCCACAGTGTTACCGCAAATGACCACACATCGCTTTTAGTTGTAAATTTTCCCTAATATAAAGTAAAATATGAAAATTTTGTACAATTTGTTTGTTTGTTATTTTTAAAAATCAGTTTTTACTTTTAAATTTTCCTTAAAAAAACTTAAAATATAATACATAAATTGAGTTAAAACTTTGTACATTCAGAAATTTTGAAACTGCTTTTAAAATGTATATACTTTTAAATCTTATGTTTTTTGGACTAAAAATTTACAACTCATAACACAGCCTGACCATTCTTTCTGAACAGCACTATAAGGACTTATTCTAAAATTTGACAAATCAGGTAGTTGGATGGGTGGGTGGCTTATTCGATGCAAGCATTTGTTACTTACCAGTAAAATACTTTCCCATGCCATCCATCTGATCGGCAACACTGCCCGGCCTTCAATTCTATAATAATCGGCACTGTAAAGACTTCTACTCATTCCAAAATCCGATATTTTAATGGTGTAATTAGTTCCTACTAAACAGTTCCGCGTTGCAAGATCTCGATGAACCATGTTAAGAGATTCCAAATATTTCATTCCTGATGCTATCTGTGATGCCATACAAATCAGAGCCCCATAACTGTTGTAATTAGAAAAAAGATAATGCGATCAAAATTCAGCCATTTTGAACTTAAGTCTTAACCGATAGGGAAATAAGTCGAGGTTAGCAAGGTTATGCTTGGCTGGAAGTGGAAGAATTTAAAACTGGATAAAAAAGGATACAGTATGTACTATTAATAATGACTTCCTTTTTTATCTATTATATTCCTTCCAGAAAATTCTATAATAAAATTTATTTTAGTTATTATAGATCATCAAGTTACAAAAAAAGATGTTGCCACTTCCCACAGCAAGTTCAAAGTAATCAGTTTCAATGAAAATAGAGGGGGATTTTGTAATACTTTCACATTATATGTGGTGGAATACGAACAGCAAATGTACATTTTACAAAAAGGATTTTTTTCACTTTCCACAACAAGTTTAAGGTGACAACTGTCAATGAAAATGGAGGGGGATAGGTAATACTTCCCCACTATATGTACATTTTTATTTGTATATAAACTGGAAATATAAATGATCATAAATTCAGAAGAAAAAAAAACAACAGATGTTGGTTGCTTAAATTAATGATAACAGGTTTATTTGTATTATAATTATCAGTCCCATGCTAAATTTTAAAGACAAATCTCAGTAAACTGAATGGATCTGTATGGACAAACCATTGATAATAACTTCTTAAATATAAACCTTTGTAAACCAAAATCCTGCCAAATCAGAACCATATCTTCAGCCCTGAAGGAGATTGTATTAGACAGGTTCAATTGTACATATTTTTATTGTTATTACACTGAATGTCACTGGTCATCAGGCCCTGGATAGACCAAAACTGACCTGGGATACCTAGTCAAACATAATAGTAAGTCTCTAAGAATGGGTGATACAAACCCACTGGACTGCCAAGCATGGAGGATGAGAATTCGTTATTGACTGTACATCCAGGCCTCACCCTTGTAAAATGAATAATCAAAGGCCTGGATAATCTGAACAGGAAAATGATGATGATAATAAGTACCATTATTATTTATTCTTAATAATATCATAGCATTTACCTTAGCATTTTGGCATTCGTTGCCTGGGCAACAGGACTTTCAGGTACATGATCCAATAGAAACTGGTTTAGATCGCCATATTTCATATATTCCACAATCATACATAGTGGCTCCTCCTGAGTACAAACTCCAAGAACTTTAACAATATTCGGGTCATTAAGCTGGGACATTATCTTTATTTCCTTATGGAAATCACTCCTAAAATATCGAAAATAAATAAATAAATGAATATATGTACCTAGATAGTTCATTTAGATAAAGTTGGTTAGTTGTCTATTATTTATATTATTTAAGTGTCATGTCTTACGTCAAGTGTTACACATATTCGGATTCTTAGTTAAGATTTCTTAACACTATTTGAGAACTAAAAGACTTAATATAATGAAGGGACTCTACCTTTTTTTTTCTGGCATTAAATGCCTTAGCCCAATTCCACATTTGTATAAAAATGATTTTTTTATGTTGTTGTTTCATCTAGAACAAATGCAGCATCCCACAGATACCAGCAATTACTAAGTGGATAGCTCGAAGAGTATCTTGTATCATAAGTATATTTTTTTATTGGAGGGTGGGTAGGATGGATATTGTTAAACTCTGCATTTCATATTGTTAAGCTGAAAATTAACATTATACATGTAATAATTTAATAATTTTGACCACCAAACAGAAATATAAAAGTCAACAGCAATGATTAACAAACCTAGCTCTGTCATCGGCGTTTCTTCGTAACATTTTAACAGCGACTAATACAGGTCGATTTCCAGTTCGAGAGTTATAGGTATCTTCTTTCATATATTCTCCAACACGAACACACTCACACAGATGAACCTACAAATAAAGAAAACAAATATGTGTATTTTAAATACCATATATGGTTGTGCCTATAAAAGTCGATGTAAAAAAAAAATTTCTTCATTGAAAGACCCATTCTGACCTGAGCTCTGGCTCCTACTTAATCCATGAAGATAGGTAGGTATGTATGTTTGTATATAGTTTTGTGATGCTGTACTGTCCACTGGTGAAGGCTTCAACCTAATGCTTTAAAGGTTGAAGGTAGAAGTCCAAGCCAGGCCATTTAGATACTGAAAAATATGTTCTCCAATCTACAGCTGTAAAAGAGATATAACTCTTGTTGGTTTTTAGGCACATGGTAAAAGTTGTGTATAGTGACCATAAAAATGTAAATAATTAATTATATAAAAATTCTTTAATAATACACACCTCTCCAAATTGACCTTCTCCAAGAACTTCAATAAACTTCAGATTTTCCCGCGGAAACTGGATTACAGAATGTTCTAAGGTTAGTAAAATTTCTGCATTTGGGACAGCATACACATTGTTTCCACTAACACCTTGAAAACTGGGAATGTTTGGAACTTGCACATTGATGACATCTGCAGCAGCGTAAAGAGCATCATAAGTTGGTGGCTTGTCAAGAGAATTCATCATGACCCCTGGGGTGCTCTGTTTTGAAGTGGGAGTTACCCTGGTAGGTGGCTGAGGTGGTAACGCCACAATTAGCGCAGACTTTGTAACATCCGGAACAGCATAATCTCTTGGAGATGAATCTATGAAAAAAAAAAGAAAAAAAAAAAAAAGAAAATGTTAATTAAGTCAGGCATAAAATTGAAAATCTTTGTGGAAATAACCAAAGCGACACTGTGTGTTACACATGCATTACAGACTGCAAAAGGAAAATTTTCAATATTGCTTGTGCAATGTTTTTCTTTGAGGTTAAATGGACAATGCATGCTACATATATACAGGTTAATTTTTCAAACATTTTTAAGGTAAAAACATTTAAATTTCATATAATTCCCTTCAACTAGGGAAAACCAACATACAAATAATTATAACATAGAATATATAATAATCTACATTATATAAATATACATTATTTATGTTTTTTATAAATACTATTATAAGCTGGGCATTCAACGTCATGCATGGTATATTTTCAAGGAGTTTATTTTCCAATGAAATTTTTGAAATTTTTAAAATTTCTAAAAATTAAATTTTTGTAAGTTTTTAAAAATCATAACATGCTTTTTCTGAATTGTCTTCTAAAGAGAACTAAAGCCAAATGGAATCCATACTGATTTCAATATATATTTGCAAAGAAAAAGTGATTTTTTTTTTAACCTTAAAAATTCCTTTTATAAGTATAAGTAGTAAATTATTTATAAAAATAATATATAAGAATTTGTGCTAAAATAAAAATTGCTGTTTTTTTTTTAATTGACTATGGAAAAATGATTCAATAAGAAAAACTTTGATCTCTCATATAGCCAGATTGCAAAACACAAGATGATGTATCACTCAAGATTACCACTTATTTGTGTTAGATTTGTTAAATAAATATGTGAGGAAGCGAGTATGGGATACTGAAGGGATAGGATGATAAGTGTTTTGAAATGTAAATAGGACATGTAAAACATACCCCCAGAACATGAAGATATAGAAAACAAAAGTACAATGGCAACAGAAGATTCTTCCTATGTAATACAGGGACTTGGGAAAGGATTTGCACTTTTATTTAATTAAGTTTTCACTGAATAACCTAAGTCAGAGCATGGTGAAAAGGGAGATAATACTGAAGCCAGACAAGAGGATGGTGAAAAGAGAGATAATACTGAAGCAATACAGATAATGGTTAAAGGGAAGTAATGCTGCAAAAATTAGCTGCTGGATAATGATCCATAGTGCACTAAAATACAACAGCTTATAGTGGTTTAAGCAAAGCATTGTTTCATTAAAATTTGTGCTAAAACACCATAATTGAGGAGGGTAAAAAATAGGGACTGATTCAGGCACTAGGAATGTGGCTGAAGAGAGTAATGATTTAGAACTTGCAGGGCCTAAGATATTGGATTTGCAGTATGAAAAACTAGCTAGTATAGAACAATCGTTCTGACAGCATATGATAAAGACAATAAGTGTTTGAGTTCTGCAGACATAGTCTGCAAGTTGTGCTGAACTTTAGCAGTAAAAAGGATATATAATGTAGCATGATTTAGCTGAAAAATTCTTTAAATGCACATGTAAACTGCAACCTGGCCATAGAAAAACTATGAAAACTGCAATCTGGCCACAGAAAAAATGTATGAAAACTGCAATCTGGCCATAATTATCTGCATAATTTCACTGACCAATGCACCATTTTAAAACAATCAAAACATCTTCCACAGTTCAGATATTATAAGTTTTATGCAAAAAATGGCCATGCTATATTGAAGAAATATATTTGTATGCAATTAGCATTCATTCTATTCAATAATTCAGAATACAGTTAGATTTTAAAAAGCAAAAAGAAATCGGCCAAGATTATTTAGAAATTAGGTTTACAAGCACAAACTAAATGTATTTTCATAGCAAGGACATTTGCAAAATAAAAATAATAACCAAATTTCTGTATTGAAAGCTTGTTGATGAGAAATAAAAGCTAAATTGAAATTAGATAAAAGTATATACCCAAATCCTGTTTTATTGTTATACGTTATTTTGGCCATGCTTCGCATACTTATCTGAAAACAGTTTTTTATACCTGCCAATTCGGCAGTGATGGGAAGGTCAGGGAGTTCTCTCCCATGGAGTGAATCAAGGGGTTCCAAGTACTGAGGACCCTTACATAGTTTATCCCCTCCATTGCAGATTTCTCGATCAGAATCAATATCTTCTGTTGCTACACTGTTATACATATTGCCATTGGCGACCTTCCCATTTGCGCTTCCTCGGAGGTCATTTAGGTTAATCGTTACGTGTCTATCCGATACTACTGGGGGTTTTAGGCAGCGACGGTTGTTAGTTAGCTTACTTCTCTTATGGCGGATGATGATGATAAGCACGATGATGACAATGATGACAATAAATGCCGCCAATGCCCCGACAATGATTCCAATATAGTCGTCCTCCACTGCTGGAACTTCTTTGGGAGTGTCAAAGTCTTCATCACCCCCTTCTGTGGCTGGGCCTGCATTAGAAAAAAATATATTGAACATAATATTTCAATATAAATTCAAAATATATTTCTGCTTTAGAAATATAAACATTTTCAAAGCAATATACACACACAAACTTCTGCAAATTGAAATGAACTAAACAACAGAGCCATTCCATATTTAGTTAACAAGAGGGTATGTAAACACCACCCAACCAACCAACCAACAAATAAATAAATAATTAAAACTTTCTGAGTTGATTCAAGCCTTATTTGAGCATCAAATACTGGGTTATACACTTTATATGCAATAGATTGGGCAGAACCTCCTGATCAACAAATAGATTGTGAGACCATTATTTGTCAAGGAAAACTTGTTCATTGGAACTCTCTGTTGTTGGAGATACATTTGATAGATGTATTTGTAAAATACAAAGAGGACAATGCAACAGATCACGAAACTGACAATTTTCCTACTGACTCAAACATTAATCCCGAACATGTAATCATGTGATAAATTAAGTAGCAATGAATAGTAGTTTTCTTCAAAGATATTAAATATCTAATTTTAATTTTAATTTGAACTGCTAACTTACCGATTTCTACTTCAATTTCTCCATCTCCCTCCGGATTATCAAATATTCCATGGTTCTTGTTTACATCTGTGGTTGACTTCACGGTAGTTGGTGGTGCCGTTTCTATGGTAAAGTTACCAACTGCTGGTGCTAAAAAAAACAAAAACAAATACTGTAAATCAGGAAATTAATGTGTCATGAAATGAATGCGAACTGCCGATTTTGAAGTAAAATGTGTATTGAAATTAATGCAATTTTTCAAGATTCCAGTTTTTAAAAAAAATTGCCTATCTTGTATTTTAGGTATTTGTTTAATAATAAATATTTATTCTATTAATGAAATGTCTCATGTTCTGCTGTGATAATTTTCATTAATAGTACTTGCGACATTTACTCCTAAAGAATCCCATCCACAAAACAATTATCGCATCACTAGATAATGTAAAATGTTCTTATTTTATCTCGTGAATCAAAAGCAAAAACTAAATCAGAATATGATTTTTTTTTTTTCCAATTTCATACTTAGTATGCAATAACCAACCTGTTATTACTTACTGTATGTAACATCATTTTGAACATCTTTTTCATGATTCCATAGTTCATTGTGAATATTGGGGGAAAAAATTAAACCTCATTATAATTTCCCCCATAGCTTAGCTACCTTGCTTATCAAAATAATATTTTGAACACCAAAGCTTTTTTTTTCAAAAAAAATTTTTTTTTTCATTCTGATAATTTTCCCTACTCCTCTTTATAAAAATTCTAATTAAACTGAAGACTGACATGATGCCTGAACAAAGTTTTAATGAGTTTTTTAATTCTCTTATTTAACTCAAATATATCTATCATACATACTTGATTCAAATGTGACCTCACTGACCATAATCCACTTGGCATCAAACACCAGTTTCACTTTCACATATCGTCCAACATTATTCTTTAAAGGTATTTTCACATATCGTGCATGCTCCATCCACGAATCTCGAAGAAAAGGATAATCAACTGGCTTAGATAGATAATATCGCCCTCCAATACTAAAATACACTTTGGCTTCCTTGAACACTCGAATGTCTTTGCTGAAGTAATTGTTACAATACAATGATATACTGGTAAAATTGCGCACTTGGTCAAATTTAAACACAATTTCTAAATCTCTATTGTTGAGAGGTGGGGTATCATTTTTCCATCCAACCCAGTCATAACCTTTGACATTTGTCCCTCTGTCAAACCTGAAGTGGTCTTCCCCTATCACACCGTCCATTAGCTGTCCCATTCCCTTCGAGAGATATTTGTCTTTACGGATACCATCATATGTGAAATCATCCAACTCCACATCGATTCCTCGTTGATGACCTTCTGGCATTGAATATGATACAACTCCATCTATTAAAAGAAAGAGACAGAAAAATTAAAAATACATGTATTGAAAAGACAAAGTTAACAACTCTAAAACAAACTGTCCTTTTGATTTTTGTATTAAAACTATTAAATTTCTAGAAATATAATTTTTACTTGTTACACTTTACATATGCTAATTTTAACTCTATCATTATCATATGTTGGATGTAAACTTTTTCTTCTTCTTCTTTAAATGTTATAGTTTATTTATTTATTTATTTATTTATTTATTTATTTATTCATTTATTTATTTATTATTATTAGTTTTTCTTTTTTACACTTATAAATATTCATTTTTTGAAATAAAAATTCTATCCCATCTAACAGCTTAAGCACAAATACTAATTTTTTAAAAAATACTTTTTTTTGCACAAAAGCTTTAGGAGTTATTCCCCTTTGACTATGAAAAACCATATTGTAAAAATGCCATTATTTCAGAGGGAGTCACCCACCATTCTCACAAACTAATTGATGTTTTGTAAGGGATTTAAACCAGAAAACTCTTAAACGGGCAGCCATGGTCATTTTTCTATTAAAGAGAAATAGAAAATTCCAAGAATTTTCTTGGAGAACTCAAAACGGTTACATTCCTGTTAAAGCTAATTAACACATGTTTTACCATTTTATGACCAAGTGGCTGAACTAATTGCCTCCCTGAAATATTTGAAAATAGCAACCAGTTTCGTTTATGCATGATAATATGTTTTAATCATGGTTATTTTTTGCTTGCTCTTCTCTTTCTACAACAAGACCTTTTTTCTGGAAAAATGAAAAAATTAATAGGCAGAAAGTTATGAAAAGTGAATTTACTTTTCATCAAGATTGTTCAATTTGCCGTAAATAATTACTGTGTTACTCAAAGAGATGTTAACTACAGACAAATCTATTTGTTCTAGTGATTTTTTTAGGTCTTTTATAAAGAACTTACTCGACAGTTCTGATCTTTTTTATTACTAATAAAATATTATTTTTCCAGTTATCACAACAAAATTCATTTTATATTACTGAAGTATAAACTAAATGAAAGTTAAGGTGCTGCAAAAATTTTATGTAAGAGTTAATAATCTAGTTTATACTAGTGGCTTTAAAATGCTAGTACAGGTGATCCCCATGTCCCAGGTAAATATGGCAGACCATATGGTACAAGGACAACCAGTAGAGATGCATACCAAAGGGGTAAACCCTTTTTTGTAGTCAAGTACTGGATAGAAACCTGAACCTGCTCAGTAAGACACCTTGGGTCTGAAGACTTATGCTACGGCATCAGCAATATTCATTATGGATGCCAAAACTTCATAAATAACATGATATCAGGTCTAAATGGGTTTCCACAGTAAATACGGTTTCTGCTGATAAATAATTTTTATCACCAATTACACACGATTTGGGGTAAAAAAGAAGTAAATTTATGTTTTGAGCTATCTGACTGGTGTCAGTTGTCTTGTTGATTAAATTTACCAGACATTAAAACATGTCAATTAAATCGTAACAATGTGTATATTAAATCGTAACAATGTGTATATAAATTAAAGATACCATAATCTTTGTTTTGTTATTAATTATTCAAAGGAAATGCATGCTTATAGTTAACTTTTGACAATGACAGAGAGAGAGAGAGAGAGAGAGAGAGAGAGAGAGAGAGAGAGAGAGAGAGAGAGAGAGAGAGAGTATTAACAAGCTGATTAAATATGTTGTTAAGTTTTTATTCATGCACCATTAATTGGGTAATTCCCATGAGAAAAGGTAAGTCCCATGGCCCCCAGTTAAGTACTATTGCCCAAGATCATTCAAATTTTGTTATAGAAGTTTTTTATTAATTTCTTTTTTAAAGCATAACTACACTCTTGACCTCCCCAATTAAAATTTAAAGTTGGAAACTACATGAAAGAGTCAAGACATATTTAATCTTAAGGTGCTCCAGAATAGAGTTAGTAGGTACACAGAAGCACAAGTCTATAATTCAAAGTATAATAAGGAAAGTATTAAAATATTGGGGTTTTATTTATTACTTAAAAAAAGAACATTTTAGGAAATCTTTACATTTCAGAAAAAAAAATTGAATGAATGAATGAATGAATGAATGAAAAAATGAAAGAAAGAATGAATGAATGAATGAAATCAGACAATAAAACTAAGATTTGATTTTCAAAAAGAATTCCTTTATGATGACATGATAGTATATATTACATTAAAGGTCTGGAAGTACTGGTTTCTCTTTATATACTTCAACATTTTATATTTTATTGCATCCTAAAATTTTAGTCAGGAGCCAGATTAGCTATTAACCATTTATACAGCTATTTATATGCTTGTTTCAGTTCTTTGTTCTTGTGATAATATGATATTAGCCTGATAACCTGACCCTCATAATAAATGTAAATTATATTTGTAGAATAAACAATTTTTAGACTCCCCCTTGATTCCGAGATTCTTTATTAGCTAATAATGTCAAGTCATAAGTCTGAAACACTGGGTCAACATACTAAAGAATACTGACTTTTTCCACTAAAAACAAATATCACAATTATATCTATCCAAACTACAGACATGAATACAAATTTTGAAGATTTCATATAAAGGATGTGTGTGTGTGTGTGTGTGTGTGTGTGTGTGTGTGTGTGTGTGCTGTATATTTTTTTCTATAGCTATCAGGAAAACTATTTTTCCTGGCCTGTACAATGTGTTCTTCAAAATATTTTTAAGCATAAATTTTAGCTACCTAACTGTATGTTATGACCATACATATATTCTTCTGCATTTCTAAAAGGTGAGCTACAAGACATTGTTTAATTTAAAGCCAATCTGAAACCAGATTTTAAATTCAGCCTGTGTAACAGGATGCCAAATCTATATTTCAGTCCTATCTGTAACTGATTTGAAAATGCCCTTTTATGTTCTTTTAAAACAGTTAAAATTTCTAAATTCCAAATTTTAGATTAATCTCAGACACTAGCTTGAAGTCTTTGTGTGAGGAAAATCACTAATTCCATTTGTTGTTATATTTGACTTGTTAGCAATCTCTTATACAAATAAAAATAATTTGGACACAGACTTTTTACCTGCTGAAATGGGTATCCCACAATTACATAAGAAACATTTAAGTCATTTACCTGGCCATTTACAGCCATGTAACTCCACCCTCATACACACAGTTCTTGCATGGTCAGCATAAGGGATAAATCGGATTCGCTTTCCGATAATTGGTGGATCAACATCCCTTACTTCTGCCAAATATGTATTGGAATTTCCTTTAAATTTCTGTAAAATATTCATCAAGTCATTTAATATCAAGAAATACCATTTAAAAAACTTAATGTTTAGGTAAAAAAGATATAAGATTAAGATATATAAAAGACTTTAAACAGGAAGAGGAGTAAAGTGGAGTAATGGTGTTTTATGCTCCAGTCAAGATTCTTTCTCTTATTTCGAGGCGATCAGTTCTGATATGTTGGAGGAAGCCAGAGTGCCCAAAGAAAACCACCGACCTTCGGCAAGCGAAGTGACAAAACATTTAAGATATTTTATAAACAATGTCACTTTTTACATTTCTTTTGATTTTTTTTTCTTTTGTCAGTTTGTGCTCTGTTATTTTTTCTCTAGGCACTCAGGTTTTCTCCACCATTCCTGAACTGACCACCACGATATAAGTGAAAGAATCTTGATTAGAACGTAAAATGCCATAGTTCCAACTTTATCCATCCAATCTTACCTCTAAGGGAGATAACTCTTTTCTTTGTAGGATCAAGTTAACATCAAGTGTGAAAGCAGATATTTTATAAACAAACAATAGCACTTTTTATTTTGATTTTTGCTCATTATTAGTTTGTTTTTGATTTTAGATAACATATTGCAAAGGAATGTGTGGTTCATATTACAAAAGGAAATCATTCTGTTATCTTGTTGATTTATGTGAGGGCAGTTTAGATGCCAAACTATTTTATAAATAAACAATATTATTAGGGTTTCTGCAAGATGTAAAGATAAACATATTGTAAAGGGTGTGAATTTACCTACTGCAGAAAAATAAAAATAATCTAGAATTATAGACTCAATCAACTGTAAACGTAACCTTGGATAATGCATAAACATATGTTTAAACATGCAATTCAAAACAAGCATTTTTGTACTGATATTTATTGAATAAGAGTTCTAAAATAATTAAAAATATGAAACAACACTTTATTCTTATTAAAGAAATCATCTTAGATTTTTAAAGTTGATAATAAAGCTATTTTTAACTTCATATTATGTAACACAGGAGAATCCCTCTACTTTCTATCAATGTAAGGGAGACAACTCTACTCTATTTAACTATAAGAGAGACAACTCTATTCTAAATCCATATATAGAAGCAACTCTTTTCTATATCTTCTAGTCATTACCTTTACATGAAGCAACAGAGGAATAAAATCTACGATAAATTCTACATAAAATTTAGTTTCCACTGTTTATACCCCATGAGGTACCCATGCATTTTTTGTTACATTCTAGGAATAAAAGATTTCATTGTTTCTTGGTCTGGAGACTACAGAATTTTGTACTTCATGATTCTAATTTTTAAGTGCTTTCCTAATTTTTTGGAATGGTTGATTTAAAATGAAACATTACATTTATTGTCTTACACAGATACTCGTATCATTTCTTACCTCTTCTCCATTTCTTTTTCTGAATCTTATCCATTCTCCATCATCTTCTCTTTGATATTCCAACAAGAAAAATGCAGCATACTCCATACCCTGAAACACATAAAGTATAAATTAGAACTGACTACATGTTACCGTAATTAACTGCAATTTACGTTGAAGGTTAATGAATGACCATGGGATTCTAGTTTGCAGAGCAAACAATTTACCAGTAGCGTCACCAAAGTTGCTGATGTGACTGTGGGTAACTAAGTACATGTATAACAATTTCATTTGTTAAACATTAAGATTTAGCGCTATATTTTAATCCTACTAAAAATAAGTCAAGGCCAGGATAGAACCCCCTACACTGCTTCCTAATTACAAAGCAAACTTCCTACCAACTAAGCCACAAGCTTATTAATCTCACTGTTAGCAACCAGGAAAATGACTGAAAAACATACAGGTATAGACAATAAATCCAGGTCAGGATAGAACCCCCTAGGTTCTACATTGCTTCTAAATTACAAAGCAAACATCCTACCAACTGAGCCACAAAGAGATTAATGCCACAGTTGGCAACAAGGAAAAGTTATTTATTATGTTTAAACATATTTATATATACAAAGGTGTAATCAAACCTATTATAAATTCTGCTGAAATCCTGATAAAGCATGAACATAACAAATTCTGAACATCGGCTCAGATCCAACTTGACATGTTATATTATAAAGAAGGTCATGTGTTAAGCATGTACATTCCACACGGATGTGATGGTATGGTGATATAACCCTGATAAAGAAGGCACACCTCATTAATAAACTTATTATAAATGTTAACTCAATCATAGATAGAGCATACTTATGTCAAATAGATTATCTAGAATTAAATATGATGGACAGAAATATTCTCTCTCTCTCTTCTCTCTCTCTCTCCAAATTAAAATTGGGCATGTTGATATTCTGTTAACTTTCACTGACTAAAAGATTTTAATCTCTCTCTCTCTCTCTCTCTCTGTATTATTGCTTTCTTTTTGTCACTTGTTACAGCATTAATTGTTCTAATAATTTTTAGTTATTCTTTCTTTATCTAATTCTATTTGGACATTAATCTTTTATCATACATTCCCCCTCCTCCCTCCTCTCCTTCACTCACTCTCTCTCTCTCTCTCTCTCTCTCTCTCTCTCTCTCTCTCTCTCTAAGAAAAAAGAAAATCAACAGAAGCTTAGAAAATTAATAAACTTGAGAATTTCTCGGACTTAATTTTTTAAACCATCTGGCAAAGTTATAAGGCATTAAATAATTTTTTTTTTTTTTTTTTTTTTTTTTTACAAAACTAGAATAAAGGTATCATAAGTTTAAAAGAGTTCAGATTATACAATATTATTCAGATTTCAAAACTGACTGATTTAAACAAAATTATCCTAATTAAGAAATGATTGTGAAACAGGAGTTTGGTACATTGAAGAAATTTTCATTTTTAATAACAATAAAATTTTCTGAATAACTCTTAACTCTTAAGCCTAGACAGACTTTATATATTCATTATGCTTTTGAAGAAAAAAGGAAAGTCTTGTTTGAATGGTGGAGCAATTATTGAAACATCATTAAGATGAAAAGAAGACAAATTTTTCTCACAGTTCATAACAGTAAAACTAATGACTATGCAAAACTTTTACCATTGATGTTCCAGCTTATATAATTATGCATACAACTAATGATGCAATTCTCACAAGTATTAGTCCTGGAAAATATCACCCTTTGACAGGGAAAAAACCAAAAAAGTCACCAGGTGGCTGTCTTAACACTAGTGTTTAACGGTCACAATTTTTTCGAATTATCTTCTGATTCAACTCTTATTGCATGACACATGTGCCCTTAATTCAATTACTCTCCTGTTGTAGAAGGTATAATTAGTATCCATAGATCCCTGATAGCAGTTCCTTTTTCTTGGTGTCTTACACTCCGCAATCCCATTCAGAGGCAAGATGCTGACTAATGGAGCACTGATTAATTTCTTTTATCCAATCGGATTTGATTAATTTTCTTTTTATCCAATCAAAAACAAAACAAGCAAATCTCAGGAGATTTCTTATTCAAATAATTCATTGAAATATATAGGAAAAGGTTCTTTAAAGACAGATGACCGCAAAGGCAAGTAAAGATGAAAATCTCTAATATGGATATTTGTCTTTCGACTGTCTGAAGTGTGGCATATTTATGAGCTGTTAATTACATTAGCTAGCCCATGATTGGAAAAAAGATTTGAGGAAGAATGTGATAAATGAAATTAGCAAAATGAAAACTTTGAAATATTTGACAAAAATCTTGGAAAAAATATCACAAATTGCTTTTTAAATGGGTAAAAGTGTGAGAAATGTACCCTAAACCCCCATATGATCATTTTTTATGACCCTCAATGCTACTACAATAATTTGGTTTTTAAAAGACAATTTGACAATCATAAGCATAAATCTACTAGGGACGTATGCAAGGTTAATAAATTTTTTTTACTGTCAGAAAACAAAAAGAAAAAAGAAAAGAAAATTGTTATAATTATTCAAATGCTATGTTTTTGTAAGATTCAAAATTTCTCAAAAAAATTTTTATTGAATCTCCATGTAGACCGATTTTTAAAATTTTATATTTACTGTTAATTTTACAATTTGCTAGTAGATTGGTATCTGGGATGTACTGTAGTTCTGATCCTAACACACACACACACACACACACACACACACACACACACACACACACACATATATATATATACATTTTGTATGTATAAATAACTTTTCTTGTAAATTTCAAACATATAATGAAAAGTTTCAAAAACATTGTATATATATATAATATATGTAGATAATGTACATTATATGGCTAAGAATGCTGGGAAAATTCTCAAAACATGACATTTTTAAGTTGATGAATATCTTTTATACCTTACAGCGCCTCAATTATATATTTTCTCATCAAATCATTTTCCAATTTCGTCGGGGATATGAATTCAACCTAATCAAACGTGGATGAACTAATATTGGAAAAGGTTTTTAATACTGACATGAACTCTCTACTTAGAAAACTTGCCCTCTTTAGAAATTCAGAAAAATTATATCTGGCAAACTGTCTAAGTTTATGAAAAAGCCAAACTCCAAAGTATTCAAATATGCCAATCGAGCGAAAACCGTAATTAATGAAGCTTCAAGACTCGTTCCAGTGTGAAACATGGCGTAAAATCGTGAAATGAAAAACGTCAAATATTGGATACCAGCTAACCAGTATATAATAATCCTACTGAACTTTGCTTTATATAATTTGAACAAAAAAGTACTTTCAGTATCTCAATTGTACTTCAGGTTTTTTGACTTTGAGTATGATTTTCTGAACAAAATTTCAGTTTTGTTGACATTTTGACAAGATTTGTATAAAGCAATTTTTTTCAGCTAAATTGACATGTTCCATCATGAAATCAACATAATGAAAAGAAATTGTCTTAGATTGGAACATCCTCAGACAATAAATATTAATTTCTTGAAAATAGTTCTATTTGTGAAAAAATAAATAAATAAAAATAATAAAGATATATGTATATGAATGTATAAAAAAAAAAAAAAATAAAAAAATAAAAAATAAAAAAAAACATGAAATAGTTTTCTAATTTGTGAGAATACAGGATACATTTAAATTAAAAAAAAAAAAACTGGTGATAATAGTGAAAAAGTCTTAAAACACTGGTTGTTAAGAGGAAAAGAAGAAGAAGAAGAAGAAGAAGAAGAAGAAGAAGAAGAAGAAAAAAAAAGAAAAAAAGTACATTTACTTTAAATTAAAACTGTCAGATCAAATAAATATTGTGATCATATTTCATTTAATCAAAACATTGATCAAAATTGTCTGCAGCTGCACACACATAATTATTAAAACCCTTTGCATTTTCTCTCTTAAAAACAGATTAATACCCGTTGCTATTTCTTGCAAGATTTTCAAACCCTAACATTTCCTTCATGTTTCCTCTTAAATGTGGTTTTCTAAAAAATAAATCCAATTGATTTTTCTGTGACAATTTCTTTCAAAACCCCAACTAATATTTGCTTCCCTAAAACTTTCTATAAAATTAATTATGCTTCATGCTGCATGAAATGGCTCCAGGTTAGCGACAAACAATGAACAAAGATTTTTGCAGATTTCAAGTGAATTCTGAAAAAGAGAAACCTGCCAAGGACTTAATGTCTACCATTTCCCTGTGAAATATAATTATAGGTTTTCTCATTTTCTTTGTTTCAGTATCACAATAATGTCACACAGATTGGACAAATTCTATGAAATCATCATTGGCATGAATGAACTGATATTTTGAAAGCCATATCACCAAATATTGATGATATTTTCTGCAACTTTTTTTTTAAATGTATTTTTGCAATGTTTCTTAATATATCATTGCTTATCAAAAAACATAAATTTTTTATTACTCCCAAATCTCCAAATATAATTTGTTTGCAATTTCATTGGCTGTCATTGCAGAACTAAGAAAATTATAACTTAGAACACAATTTTTGTTTTCTTTTTTTTTTAAATTTATTTATTTATTTATTATTATTTATTTATTTATTCATTTATTTTTCATGTTTAAACACAATTAAATGCCTTGCACATATAAAAAGAAGATTAGAGCATCAAAAAGATTAGAGGGAGATAACTCTAAATCTTCATAAACAATCCATCACTAAATGTACAAAAAAGGGACATAACTCTTTTCCCGACATAAACCATAACAAACACTTCAATAACAAAAATATTTTTATCAAATCATAATTATTACTCCCCATTTGAAAGATAAGATATTTTCACACACATACTTTTATTATCAAATCAAATTAGATAAGACTGCATGTTCTGCCGTAAACTCAAAACGCAGACATATAAAACAGACACAGTTTCTAATCTGGGTTTAATTCACTTAGATACAACCCATCAACAGTCTGGGAATTCGTTTTTCATCTGAACTAATGTAAAATTGAAGAGGAAAGGTTTTTTTTCTCAATTTCCTGTATAAATGTGAATATAGAATGATAGATTAGTGATTTGAAAAAAAGCATAATGCTGTAACTAATCTTATACATATTCGTATATAAACCAAATTGCAACAAATGAATTTTCTCTGATGTACAATCAATTTTATGTGATTTAATTGGTCATTTAACAAATTATTTCATAACAGTTAGGCCATTAGCAAAATGTTTAAAACATTAAGTGAAGAAATTGACTTTTTAAAAGAAATAAAATACTGACAGATGAGGAAAAAAAGGTGAGCGAGTTTGAAGCCCAACCAGCATTATTGCAGTGATTATATCTTAACAAGATATGAGAAGAAAAAAATAATTTGTCATTTTTTAAAAAGACAAGGTTGGAAGATCATGCATGTTCAAGTGTACTAAATTGTGTAGGTCTTACTAACAAAGTGGTCTAAAGCCAACAAGGCTTTCGGGTCCAAGTGACTCTTAACAAGTACCTTAAGTTTAATCCATGTCAGGCAAATCCCAGTAATCATAAAGTTTCTGAAAGGAATGTGTGACATGCTGCAAAAACTTTTGGATAAACGTGCTGCAGAAACAAAATTTCGAAGGATAGAAACAAGAATTAAACTAATCTCATGATACAGGGTCATATTATCAGCAATGTTAAATAAGTCACATTTTCTTGATGAAATTTTTTTTTTTTTTTTTTTTTTGGGGGGGGGGGGGGGGGGGGGGTGGGTTAAAAAAAAAAATGAAGTACCTTAAGACAAATGATGTTTTCTAAGGGTTGCTTGGAAAATAAAAACAACAAAACTTTCATTGCTTAAAATTGCCTTTAGGGCACCGAGAGCAAAATTGTACATTTTTCCATCTTCAGTCTAGGTAAAGTACGATTGCAAGTAAAATAATCCCGAATAAAATCAAATTTCATTCAATTGCTCATTTTTTTCTGATATATTTTTTTAAAAAATAATCATCCTACAAATCATAATAAAAATGGAATTCTGAACTCAATAACTTAAGTAAATATAAAATATAATCAAATTGTTAACATCAATATGGTGGATGTTTTAGATTGAAATCTTGAAAAAAATGTCCAAATAGTTATAAATTACAAACACTTTATCATCTGACAGGCACAAAGATACTACTGATAACAGTCCTGAACAAAATAAAATACAAGGGACCATCTTGTAAATAAAAATAGAGAATGGAGTAATGGTATTTTTAATTTAAGTAAAGATTTTTTCTCATTTATATTGAGATTGTGGAGAAATGGAACTTGCCTGCATACCACATGATCAGTACCTCTTAACGTTTGTCTGGACTGAAATGGATAGCATTTCCTGAAAAAATGTCGTATTTAAGGAAAATGCATTTTATGTGATTCCATCATCAATAGAAATAATTGTCCCACACAAGCATTATGAGGTACCATGTGGTGCTCTGGGGAATTCCATCAGAGTGCTTTGAGAAAACCAGCAATCTATGGCTATCAAACTTTTTTATTTAGAATATACCTGAGTATAATTAAAACCTAGATGTGATCTGTGAAGTAGTGCTGTTATAGACAATTAGAGGTCCTCAGTATCCACACACTACTAAATTTTACCAACTTGCACTGGGCAATTTAGTCTATATATCATAGTTGCAGTGGCAAATTGTGCCTTTACAAGATTATTGTTTTAACTATTGTTCTAACTTATGTATGCATCAGGGCAAATCTGGTTAGGAGCTTGTTTAGTTTCTGTTGTTGGTAAAAAGAAAGAAAAGATGGGAGGATGTTGTTAGGGATGTTGAAGGATGGGAAGAAAAGCAAATAAAAAGTACCTGAAATGAAGTTGATATTTTACCACAAAACAATATTTTCAAACAAATGACATTAGATCTTCTAAAACACTAAATTGAAGAATATTAACCCCCAAACTCTTAAACTGACACCCTAACAGTTATTACTCAAACCTCCCTATACTCATTACAAAGGCCCCAATAACTCCAGACCAGACCCACTCTTACTTCACAAACCTAAAAAAAACTCGCAATAAAAACCTCCAAAATTGCAACGCAGACCTCCTTGTACTTACTTCTGACTATGAAACACTTGCAATTCAGACTTCCAAACACCCACTACACAGAGACTCACTACATCCACCATTGTCTCACACTCAATTCACAGACTGTTACACTCACTAAACAGACCCCTTTACTCTTACCTACTCTCACTCTACTTATTGTCTTTACATAAATTTTGATTGGAAATGGTCCCTGAAATGTCAGCCAGTTTACAACAACATATAGCTAGGTACATTAAAACTCCATCAATCTATATTTGTCCAGTTCATATTATCAATTTATTAAATATGACAGTAATGGATCTCCATAATTTATCACCTTAAAGTTCACAGCAAGAAGTTACTTTTATGAAATTCTAATAAAAAGCTATGAACTGTTGGGGCTACAAAAGCAAAACTGGCTTTTCTTTCATTTTTATTTTTATTTGGTTTTTTTTTTTTTTTTTAAACTTTTTTTTTACAGCTAATAATACACCAGGGATATGAATCTAAAAGAAAATGAAATTTCTGAAAGTTTAATGTTAAATTTATAAAATGTTTAATGAAAAAAAAAAAAAAAAAAAAAAAAAAAAAAAAAAAAAAAAAAAAAAACCACCAGCCCCAAATTAGCAAATTTAAAATAATTTATACCATTTGAATGAACTTAAATATTTATTAGGATTGAAAGAAAAAAAAAAGAGAGAGAAAAGATGAACAAAACATTTTTTTATATTAACATTCAATCTTTTCAGTTGTATCACTGACCCACATTTAATGCACTAGAAATGCAGAAATTATAATAAGAAGAAAAATCCTTGGGGAGCTTCAAGCAAAATTAAACATGGTTTTTTGCTTAGTTAGAGGTTTTCAGAATCTTCTTTGATGTGGATTTGTAAATGAAAAAGAATCATCTGATGTATCAATATACCATCAAGGCATCATCCTCGGAGATCAGGAACTCTATTACTATCCAATAATTGAACATTAATTACAATGCATGTGCTCTTTGAAATATTTGTAATTTTCCATTTTTCTAATCAATGACATTAATTAATTTTGGATAGACAATAATAAAATATTTTCAATTTAACTGTCAATGTATTATACATCATAATCTATCTTTTCTACTTATTAATTTTTCTTTTATCATTTTTTCATCTCTCTCTCTCTCTCTCTCTCTCTCTCTCTCTCTCTCTCTCATCAACAGAAAACTTCATTGATGGATGTTCACTTTAAGATTATGCCATAACTGGTAGACCTGTTTGTCTTTTTGTAAGTCAGAGTTCAATCATTATCATTCCTTAACCAATTTTTTTTTAAATTTCAGTTTTAAAAGTCAATCTTAATGATAATACAAATAAATAAATTTTGACATAACTATTACATTACTGAATATCTTGAAAAAAAAAAAAAAACAACTACTTTAGATTTCAAATTTGCCAAATATAGGATAAGTAGGAATGATTGTGCAACAACGAACAGGTAATCAAAATCTGCAAAAAAGTATCAAGTTTGCAATCTAAAAATAAACTTCTTACCTGTCCATTACCAAAACGACCTTGAACTTCTACCATAGTTATCACGGTTAATTCACCAAGGTCAATCTGGAGATATTCATATGCATCTTTAGTGATTGGTGGTTTAGGACACCATGCTCCGCCATTCTTTTCAGTTCTGAGCCTGAAATATATGAAGAAAGAAAATAGTCTTAAACAACGACACAAGAAATGAAATGAAAAACTGCTGCCAAACTAGCTGTTTCAGGGCTGGTACAAACAACTAGACCCAACCACTAATTCATGCTCTTAAGCCATTAGCTTTCTCATGTTAAAAGTTAAACTGAGCACTTTATGTGCACAAGTGGATAAGGGGTTTATAGTAGATGTTAGCTATCTGCTGACCATGGGCCAGTAAACATTTTAAGACCTAGAACACTGGAAAAGGGAAGACATGTTTCATTCATGAGCAAGTGGGTCTTAGAGGGTCAGGTGTTTTAAGGGCACACTTATCAATCCCAGCATATCTCCCTCAGGCATATCCTAGTGCAAGCTTGTCAGTTCAATAAAAGCCAGTAGCTATCTATTGGCAATCCAGATTTCTCTACTACGCTTGAACTTGACACTTTAATTTTAGTGAAATACAAGATTCTTGTCTGGGGCATGAAAAATAATTTCTCCACCCAACACAAATGACACTGTTACATCACAGCAATTTTTGACATGGTTTTAAGTGGCAATCAGGAACAAATGTCACATGTATTTCACAGATCACTCACAAATCTAGACACAAAATCAAACAGTTATGGAGACAAATATGCGAGTGGCAAGTTGAGACAAATATAAAATAATGTTTCTGTCTTATAACCGTATTTTATGTTTAAACATTAATTGATGATTATGCATTTTAAAATTTGAAAAACCTTTTTTAAATCAAGATACAACAATGAAACCATACAATATCTGCTTCACATCTGGAACAATGCTGTTCCAACATATGGAGAGGTTAAGAATTCATATTAACACAGAAACAGTTTCAATGGATCACCAGACGCTCTGGTAAACACTGGTTTTACATTTTAATTAATGATGAGTTTGATTGTTAAGACAGATGTATGTACTGTGTACAGCCATTTAATTGATTCATCAATCTTCAATTTTATCTGTATCGTTTCTTAATTACATATACACCCACTAAAACCATTGTCATTACATGCTCAGTTGGTAGTATGCTAACTACCCCAGTACATGCTCAGTTGGTAGTATGGTAACAACCCCGTGCATGCTCAGTTGGTAGTATGCTAACTACCCCAGTACATGCTCAGTTGGTAGTATGCTAACTACTCCAGTACATGCTAAGTTGGTAGTATGGTAACAACCCCAGTGCATGCTCAGTTGGTAGTATGCTAACTACCAGTACATGCTCAGTTGGTAGTATGCTAACTACCACAGTACATGCTCAGTTGGTAGTATGCTAACTACCCCAGTACATGCTCAGTCGGTAGTATGCTAACTACCCCAGTACATGCTCAGTTGGTAGTATGCTTACTACCCCAGTGCATGCTCAGTTGGTAGTATGCTAACTACCCCAGTACATGCTCAGTTGGTAGTATGCTAACTACCCCAGTACATGCTCAGTTGGTAGTATGCTAACTACCCCAGTACATGCTCAGTCGGTAGTATGCTAACTACCCGAGTAAATGCTCAGTCGGTAGTATGCTAACTACCCCAGTACATGCTCAGTCGGTAGTATGCTAACTACCCGAGTAAATGCTCAGTCGGTAGTATGCTAACTACCCCAGTACATGCTCAGTTGGTAGTATGCTAACTACCCCAGTACATGTTCAGTTGGTAGTATGCTTACTACCCCAGTGCACGCTCAGTTGGTAGTATGCTAACTACCCCAGTGCATGCTCAGTTGGTAGTATGCTAACTACCCCAGTACATGCTCAGTTGGTAGTATGCTAACTACCCCAGTACATGCTCAGTCGGTAGTATGCTAACTACCCCAGTAAATGCTAAGTTGGTAGTATGCTTACTACCCCAGTGCATGCTCAGTTGGTAGTATGCTTACTACCCCAGTACATGCTCATTTGGTAGTATGCTAACTACCCCAGTACATGCTCAGTCGGTAGTATGCTAACTACCCCAGTAAATGCTCAGTCCGTAGTATGCTAACTACCCCAGTACATGCTCAGTCGGTAGTATGCTAACTACCCCAGTACATGCTCAGTTGGTAGTATGCTAACTACCCCAGTACATGCTCAGTTGGTAGTATGCTAACTACCCCAGTACATGCTCAGTCGGTAGTATGCTAACTACCCGAGTAAATGCTCAGTCGGTAGTATGCTAACTACCCCAGTACATGCTCAGTTGGTAGTATGCTAACTTCCTCAGTAAAAAGACATGGGTTTTAATCATACCTCATCAGACTATAACACTTGAAAATAAACAGTAACTTTTATTTCACTCATGACATTTAGAAAATAAAGGCACAAGTTCTTTTGTGACCATTCCACACCCAACACTGGCACTATATGGACTTCTCATTGCTTAAAGCCATAAGCCCTTAGCATGGGTTATGACTTTCCAAGTCTTTTCTAACTCTTTGCAAGTGAAAAGTAATTTATACAACTTCTATTTTCAATAAATGAATTAAGAAATTTTGATATGTATGCAGACATTTCAAAACATCTACCAACAACTGATAGTTGGCCTGATTTTTCCAAAGTCTTATAAAATAGATGGAATTAAATTTTAATGTATTTGAAATCAGTTTTTTTTTCAATATATAAATTATTAACCCCCCCCCCTTCTCTATTACATGCAGATTGTAGCACAAATATGGCATTTCAAACTCCCCTTTCTCTATATACAACAGTATTATAACTATGTAAAAAAACCCCACTTTTTAAACCATGAATCACCCATCGACAAATCCTTGTTGAAAAGCTTGATTAAAATACTAAGTAGAAACAGTTTGTTCAGATTTTCTACACCAGTTCTCTTTATTACAATCATTCACTTAACTTGCTATTTACAGAGGGCCATGTGCTTCCTCTCTGGTCCACATTTGATCATAGCAAAAGAGTAAACCAATGGATGTAAACAATTTCTTTCTGAAATTTTAAGAGGTCGTAAAAATGAGATACATTGCTTTTGTGGTAATTTTTTGTCTGTCAGTCATAATTAAATGTATTTTGTAAAATTTGTGTTTTCAATAAGTTAATTTAATTCAATCAATGAAGTCTGCTGAGAATTAATAATTTCTTTATAAAGATTTAGAGGAATATATAAAAGTGATAAAAACTATTTTAGTTAATTTTTTTTCTTTTTTTCTTTTCTTTTATTTTATTTATTTATTTTTTTTTCTGTTAATTTAATTTAGTAATTTAGACAAGATTTTTTAATAAAATGTGATAAATATTATAGAAATCCAATTAATATCAGTGAAATTGAATTAAGACATAAAATTAAAATGACAATGAATTATATTAGAATACAACAACATATGTTGTGTAATACAAAATTAACAAATAAATCACGAGAATCATTCCAATCTGTTAAATAAAAACAATGTACTATGATAAAATCTAAATTCTCATACTTAGTCATTGTAATATCCAGATTTCAGTTCTGTATCTGTTTTTGATTTTTCTAACTGTATGTATGGCAAGCATATATATGATATAGATGTAACCAGGAGAAGGCCGTTAAAAAGCAGCATAAAATCAGGCATGCTTTGTGTCTCATTGGTAATCCACCAACATCAAGATTAGAACACAATACGATAGTCATTGAAATCAAACCCAAAACAATAATCAAGAAATCCAAAATTGGAGTTTTTTTAGATTTAAAACCACTTGGACATTACTGAAGCCCACTTTAGAATGATACTAACATCTCAGTGACTAAGTAGACTTAAGCATGTTTAGGGATAACAGCACCTTTCTCCCTGTAGATTCCAATCCAACATGGGAAATTCCTAGTATAAAAAGTTTGTCATTTCCCTTTATTTACTATATTTTGTAAAATGTGTATTTTCAGAACATATTTCTCAAAAGTTTGATGCGGAAATTTGAATCTCTGAATTGTGAAGCAGCAAGAATGAGCAAGAATGAGTCAGCTATCATTGGATCGAACTTTAAAATACGTGGTCACCAAGGCAAGGACTTGGCTTTGTATTGTAAAGGAATGTGGCAAAGCGTAAAAACATGGATTCTTGGAACAGTAAAGCTGTAGTGATAAGACAAAGGACAAAAAAGTTATTACATTTTTAATGGGGTATTACTGCAATTTTTATCTGTGTGTCTGTCTGTGTGTCGTTCAAGATGTCTATAAGTCAAGATTCATTAGAAACTAAACCTGTCTCAGGTGTGCTGTATAAAATGTTACTATGGCAACAATCAATATTTTCTTGTCTTTTAGTATGCTTTTAAAATGTCAGATAAAATTCATTAATTTTGAATAGATAATGATGATTCATACGTAATATGACCGTAACCTTTCAATATATCCTGTTTAATAAAGCCAAAAGCATTACAAATAAACTCGACAGATTACTCCGTATCACATGACAAGAGAACTTCCCTCTGAGTACACCTAATAATACTTCATCATAATTACGCCAAGAATATCACAACGAACTAGAAAAAATATCTTTTTCAAACACACAAAAATATTATGGAATCCTTGTTAGAATTAATACTTCATCGTTATGACGACATGATCACAACAAAAACTCTACCTCATCTTCCTGATTAGCTAACAGTATATTAAAGTTACAATATGATGCCATATACAGAATCTATGACAAACAAACTAAAAAACAATATTCTTTTATTAAACAAAAAAAATGATCTATCGAGTCTCAAGGTTCTGACAATATGATGTCATACAGCAGCATGGAGGAGACATCTTGTATTCATGTATAAAGCTTCATCTCCACATGACAAGCCTTTGTATGAATATGATGGGCATTAAGCAAATATTTGAACTTGATCTGTTTCCTTTCATTGGTCAATTTATTTGTTCATTTTTAATCTTAAGTATCTTTGCAGCAAAATAGTAATTTATTAAGAGAAACTCATAGAAAATTTAAAATTTAATATTGTCTAAAAAAAAAAAAAAAAATCAAATAATGTGAATTTGAACATTTCAATAAGATATAATTTTCTCAAAATTTTTAATTTGAACTAAATAAAAGGTAGTTTTTCAATGATTTTTAGTTTTTTTTTTGTTTTTTTTTTTGTATTTGGTTAAATATGAAAATCATTAATCTGAACTCTCTCTCTATCTCTCTCTCACTCACTGAAGAACATTTGACATTTCCAGTCTTAGCCTTAAGTGACAATCGTCCAGACTATAATCAGACTAAAGCCCGAGACAACATTGAATATTTTGATAACATTTATGTGATAAATGTTATGTTTTTCATTCTTCTTATAAGTTCTTGATGTCTCTGGACACTACTTCGGAAATCATCACAATATTATTTTTATATGATCATTATACAAGAAGATTTTGTATGAATCATTCATGTGTGTGATGGATTTAGGAAATTAAGATCTATATCAAATATGTCACTTATAATCACCTAGTCGCTACTGTTCAATATTCACCTATCATCAAATTACGATACAGCGAGAATCAATAATGTCACTCCGCTACCATATATTCTAAATAGCGTCATTTTGATGCTATTTGACTGGTCTTTCAAGCAAGTCACTCAGGTAGTTTTATCCTTGAAATTCTGATGTTTGATTTTTCCCCCGATCCATCAGGGGATTACACCAATAGTAAATTTTTTTTATTTTCAATACTACTAGGCATCACATTCAAGCATTACCATTTTCAGAATCAAACCACATACACAGATCTTCTAGTTGGTTTTAGGCAGTATTGATAATAGTTTTAAATGACAGTTCAAATTAAGTTGTCTCTTCATGAATACAGCGTAAATGCATTTTAAATGTAACCCCTATTCAAATACATTTTTTTTTGTGTTCCGTTAATACAACTAAGAGCTAATACAACAAGTTTTTTGAATTTTTCGATCTTTTTTGAATTAGAACAGAAGATGAAAAGGAAATTTGAAATAAAATGACACAGTATGCAAATAATTCCACATTTATTGATTAATAATCTTATATTGGATGCCAGCTGAATAGAAACATGATGTATGTTTCAAGAGGAAATTATTGGGTTGCATTGAGTACATATTTAGAGGGTCTGGACTGATGTTTCAAACTTGATCACCAATAATGTAATATTCCTTACAGAATTTTTTTTTTTTAATTAATTTTCATGGAATTTCTTTTCACTATGTAAATAATACTGAGTGATGTAATTTGTGTAATATGCCATATATCAAATATCAGAGAATTTATATTTTAAGGATGCCTTTGATGTTTCTAAATAAACAAAAGATCTGTAGATAGCATATCTATCTGGCTTGAAAAGAGCATTATTTACCTCAGATTAAACCCAAAACTTTGCATAATTATTGACAGAACCTCATTCAACAAGTTTTAATGAGAAACTCTATCCAGAGGATAAGCTAACATTCCCAGGTTGATATTTTTTTGTATGGATGCATCATTTTATAAAAGTTGCCCAATAAACTTAACATTGGGAATTAATGCAAATGCCAGGGTACAGCAAAAGCTATTTTTCATTAAAAACAGAAAAAAATTGTTGATTTTAAGTTGCAGTTAAGATTATTCCACTATATTGATATGTAACCAGTCAAAAGTAAAAACAGCATATTTAATACCTATTTTACAATAATCTTTGGGCAATGCATCCAGTGATCATCATGAATGAAACAATATTTATACTTAGAAGTTTAAGTTAAAAAAAGTTCCATTAAAACAATTTGAACACTTTGTTAATTAAAATAGAAGCCAATATTGCAGTTCATTTGTCAGAGCATAATATAAATCTATAATCATATTCTGAAACGAATTCATTTCGCAAATCCATTTAGTTTCAATTATGGAAATGAGTCTAAGATAGAGGTCAAAAAGTCACTACGGAATATTGCATTCAAAGTCTTATAAATGCCATCTATGTCATTTACGCTTCATTTGATAAGCTAACACTGATAGTGCATTAAATGTTTAATAGACTTGCCAGTGTATATTGTGAATTTATGTGTATATTGTGAATTTACGACTCCAGGAATAAACTCAACAATACAGATTATTTTTGTTTATTTTATTCAGTTCATGTTGATTCAAAGTATATGGACTGTAACAGTTTTATAGAATCTAAAGTCATATAAATGATAAAATATTAACAAAGTCATTGTGCTTTTTTGTCCCTAGATAAACTGCAGCCAGCAACTGTATCATAACCAGCCAAGTTTGATATATTTTCCAATAAAATTTCCCAATATTTCTTGTTCAATTTTTAATTACTTACTGTTTGATAATTGCAAATTTTTATTGAGTTACATTAATTTTCTAGTTTTTATTGTAAGAAAATAGACCAATAAATATTTGAATGTTGTTGTTTTTGTGATTTTCATGATGACAGAAATTACTTTCTTAGGTAACTGGTCAAGAAGCAATATTTTTCTGGAGTAATGGTCAGTGCTAATTTTTTTTATGCTTGTTAACTTCAATCAGAAAAGAGCAAGGGGGTCTTGAAGTTTTGCACGGAGTATGTGAGCGAATAATAAGAGGTTTATCATAAAAAAATATTTTATTTATATTGAAATGTCACCAGCTATTAGTAAAAATTACAGAAATTTATATCTATATACAAAATACTCATGGCAATAGGAAGAGAGATTTTCTTTGACATGGGGGTTAATTTTTAAGGTCTTATGCAACACTCATATTTTTGGAGCAAAAGTGGAGTGATATTTTTTACCCTTATAATTTTTTTTTACTTAATCTAGGCAGCCAGTTTTAAAATTGAAGCAAGAATGCTCAGAGACAACCAATGACCCTTCACAGCAAACTAGAAAATTTTACACACTAGGATTTGCCTGAAAAGGATTCAAAGTAGGGGTACAAAACCTTTTTGAGTGGAACTGTTTCTACAGTAATTCGTTCTTGATTATACATACGATAACATCGAGAAATTCTAAGCTTTTAAAGCTGCATTAAGTTTTCCAAAGAAAAAATTAAAATGGTGCTAATCTATTAATGATGTTCCTAATGAACAATGTTACATTTGGTTCAACGATAAAAGCTCGAATAAATACAGAAATTACAGTATTTACCCAGCGAGATGCAGCATTTGGGATCTAATATTAGAGCATAGTTACATCATCAAAACCCAGGTCATTTAAACACAACTTTCAAAACAGTGAAATACGATAAATTAAACACAGAACTTCTTTGAATTTGTCATTTGTGACTAAGTAAGGGATACATTACACCATTTAAAATACATCTGGATATTAATGAAGGACAATTAATGCAATCTGTTGTGTTTCACCTTTCGATTCTAGGGTTTTTCCGTACATCTGTGCGCATGCTCCAAGCTCATAATTACCATTTATTTACAGGTAACAGAAATGAAATTTTAGAAAATGAATGTCACGGATCATGGTTAGAAGATACCTATTTTTGGATAAAAAATATATTTTTAGAAAATCCAAAAAAAAATTCAGAAAATTGAAAAACTTAATGCAGCTTTAACTTCAAAAGTTATATGGCAACACAATTAACGAAATAAATAAATAAATAAAAAACATCAAAAAATACTTCTGTGATGGACTGTTTTCAGATGATAAAGATTTTATTCAAAGAACTTAAAAGCTATTCTGAAATGCTTTATTTTATATCCAGGGAGAATTCAATTTTTCAGCAGAATTAAACAGTGATTCTGAAAGCATTATATATAGTACCCAGGGACAGTAAACTATCTCTTTGAAGACTTTATGAAATGAAATTCGCATAGCAGTTTCACACAAATGTATAACTGAAATGCTTTCATGATTTAAACTTTCCCAGAAAATCCTTTTAATTTATTTTAGTCAAGTTACTTGAGTTATAGGGTTAAATTTGATATTTTAGAAAAAAAAAAAAAAATAAAATAAAAATAACTTTCAGTATTGCATTAACTTAAAAGATATAATATTTTTTTTCATTTCGAATGGATTTCTTTTCTGTTAGTCATACATATAACAAAGCTATAGAGATAATAAAGAGTGTAAAAACTCACAAAATGAAATTAACAACTAATATGAAATAAACATCTGATCTATGAAGTCAGCATCTGACATGCTTAAGTCACCTGGAAAATGTCTAGTAATTTTTTTTTTCGATCAAAGACTATTTGGTAAAAAAAAAAAAATCCAAAGGTTACATAAAGAAGAAAAAAGAAGTTGTGTGGGTTCAGATGTGTGCAACACCATTCTTTCTTGTTTTGGTTTCTGTGATGCATACATTTATAAACTACAATGATTTCTAAACCACATTTGTGTGTGTCTTGCATTCTGTTATTACATCTTGTATTGCTTGCAGTTTGTTACTACAAGAATATTGTTTTTAAAAATGGTGTTTTATACCTGAGTCAATTACTTTCACTTTTATCAAGGTGGTCAGTTCTGGGATGGTAGGAGAGAACTAGAGTACCCAAAGAAAAACAATGACCTTTGACAAAGAAAATGACAAACTTTATCACACTAGGATCTGCCCATGCTTACATGCTCAAGACAAATCAGTCAATGTCCAGTAGGTTTGAATCCCACTTGGGCAGATCGATAGTGAGAAAAAGTATGTCAGTTTTTTTGCAAAAGCTCGATGGTTTTCTCTGGGCACTCCAGTTTCCTTCTATGTTTTATGGATCGATTCTGGCTTATTGCTTAGCTGTGCCTTACTGTAATATTTAGTTGATAAGCAAGTGGTCATTTTAATATAAAGATGATACAACACTTTTTTGGTACTGGGGTCGGAGTTAGAGACACAACATTTGCTCATTAAACATGCTCTTTATATGATATATATACATACAGGCCCGTAAATTGTTCAAAAGTAATAAATAGTTGTCATTATGTCCCTTTATGATATAAATATTGCATTACAATTACAGTATACACCTGTGTTCATCATAGCTCATAATAAATCTTCATATAATTATAACATGCCAGTCAGGGTCATATTAATGTTCCAGGTGGGGTTACTTTTTTGTTTAGTTAACATTTTCGCTTTTTATCAGACTCAGTATGTGGCTTAATTCGTTATCATATTTAATGGAACTTAAAGTCATCTTTTTTGCATCAGACAGCTAATAAAAATGTACAAGTTTGAAATAAAATCCTTGGGTCTTGGAATTCACACCTGTTTCCTGAAGATATGATTATCTCACTTGTATACTACATATAAATATTGCCACACATAAAGCTAACCAAAGGTTAAAGACTATAAACCCTCGGGTTAGGTAAACTTGCATAGCTTTAACAATTTATCACTTATTTGTTTGTTTAGTTTTAATAAAGGCACAGCATACACTCAGCATTACTCAATTGATCAGTACAGTGAGATTTATATTATTTTTGACTTGAGCAGCCAATTAAAACATGATTCTAAAATACCTGATTCTATATTGGCACATATAATAGAACTTTAACTCTTATTCCAGCATACCTGTACACAGTTTGATGCCAGTGCGCTGGCCTTAACTTCTTAAAAAGTCAATAAATAACTAAAGCTCTCAGCTGAGTTTGACTTCCGACACAATTCTTAATAAGCAAACACAACTCTGGTGTTATTTAGAAAACGTGCTACTGTAGAATATTAATACCAGGATATCGGAAAAAAAACTGACTAAGAAAAAAGGTTCAAACAGTATTAGGCTTAAAGATTATTCAGTTTTATCATGCAAATATTCAGTATTAGATACACACATGTTAAATCTGCTGTTATATACATAGTATTGCAAGTCAATTAAGAAATCATGTTGTTTTGGTTGTGTGTTTTATTTTAATTGAGTTGATTTCCTTGCGGTTTTTTTCTAAAGAAGGAGATCGATATTTTCTTCACTTTCATCAAATACTAAACAACTTGTGTTTTTAATTTTCTTCTTTTACCTTAAGGCTTTCTTGATTAAAAAAAGATCAATATTTTTTTTTTAACTTTTAACATCTCCTGCATTATAAAGTTACAAGATCTGAGTTGAGTAATGGTGTTTTACACAAGCATCTTTAACTAATATTGATGGCAGTCAGATCTGGGATAGTGGAAGGAACCTGGAGTGCTAAGGGTATCCAACTGATCTTCAGCAAATGAACTGAGGAAATTTACAAGAGAGTGGAGTGGAGTAATGGTGTCTTACGCCCCAGTCAAGAATATTTCACTTATTTTGAGGCGGTCAGTTCTGGGATGGTGGAAGAAACCGGAGTGCCTTGAGAAAACCACCAACATTCGGCAAGCGAACTGACAAACTTTTTACACTAGGATCTGTCCCGAGTGGGATTCGAACCCAGGCAGTGAGAGGCACTGTGATCCATAAGTGCGCGCTTTAGACCACTCGGCCACCAAGGCCCCAAAAAGAGATTTATTCAATGGAAATATCTATATAATATGTAACACAGAAACTAAAGCTCAATGAATTGACTTCTATTTCAAATTTAAATTTATAAACACAATTTTAGTTGGTTTGTTATTTTTCATTCAAATTTTAAAGGATTTTATCATTCATAAGACTTACAGAATTAAGTTTTTTTTGTGTTAATTAGATTTTAAAAACCATTGAAAACCAAACACAGAGTTATTAACTTATACACCTGGCCCCAGTTTCACAATGATTCACTCAGCTGAGTGTACACTCAACTTAACTTCAGTAGAACCAGTGAAAACAACAAGGTGTAAACCAAAAATCTATACTGTACCCTGACTAAATAAAAAACATGTCTAAACCAACTATATTTGATAGGCAGTACATTATTCCTTGTAAATCAAAAACCAGTTGATGGTGACAAAATATTCTGTCCACGTAATTTGTTAAAAAAAAAGATCCACTTAACTGAGTAGATGGACAACAAAATAAGTTTTGCTGTATTTTTTTTTTAATTTTAAATATTAAAGTCTGTCAAAACAAACCAGCCTGGAAAACCATTTTTTTTCTAGCATATTAAAACAAAAATTGCATGACATAAAAAGGTCCTGAAGTTGTTTGCATTCTGAAAAACACTTTTCAATATTGATCATTTTACTTATGGTATATTTTTGTTTAATTAAATATTGTTCTCTTTGTTGCAAAATTTACTTTTATTACTTGTATTGGTTAATATGAACAGCCTTTTTTGGTCAGCACTAGAAGTGTGTGTTGGAATTATTTGATTGTCATTGTTTTCAGGGCAGCGATCCTAATAATTGAACAAATATATATAATCTATCAATGCTGAATCAGCGAGTAGATTCCGGATTGTAGTCAAGTCTGTATCATTTGCAGTTCTTGCTTCTACAAACAACAATGGCTAACAGTGATCGGATGATTTATCCAGATCCAGACACTTTTTACACCAGTGATATGCTTTGACCAGTGACACTCTGTCAGGGCAAGGAGCTATCTTGCCTTTAAGTGACATTTACAAAACAAGAACACTTGGCTTTTACGATAAAAGTATTTATATTCTGCTTTATTTGTAATTGATTACTGATGTACAATTACTAAGTAAATTCAATTAATAATCAATTAATTGATTATGCCTCTCCAGTTTTCGATAATTAATGTTTGTCCGATTGGACATCACTATATTTATAATTGCCTTCTCACCATCTTAAAGGATCTGCTTTTGTTATGAATAAAAGTCAAGATTCCACATTACAGAGCAATAATTGCAGATCCAAACTCCAAGTCAATTTCAGACCACATATCTAATTTCATAATTATTGCATAGTCCATGCTCTAGTTCAATTCTGGAGTCAGTGTCCAAATTAACACCCAAAGTTTATAATCAAACTTCGTTCAATTCAAAAGTTCAAATAAACACTTCAAGTCCAACTCCAGGTTTTCCAATATACCTGGCAGAAGCAATTTACATAGCATGTCACTTAGCTATAAAAATAAAACCAGGTATTATCAAAATGGTCTTATACTGACATTTATTCGCACTTATCATGAAATTTATTTTTTTAATTTATCTTCCTAATTAATTAATTATATGGTTTTCAGGCTAATGTTTTAATACTCTACTGATTTATTTCTGACGAGACTTGAATCATTTTAGCTCAACTTTTTTTCTTTGAAAGTACAAACCATATCAACACTATGTCAATAGAAATTGTTGCCAAAAGTTGCCTGAACATCTTAAAAAAAAAAAACATCAAAATTTTGAAATTGGTTGAATATACCTTGATATAAAAGCAAAACATTAACAATGGTACAGTCTGTTTAATCCTAAATCATTTTATCCCAATATATTCAATATCCTTTTTCAAGTCTGGAGTTTATTATATTTCAATAACTTCCTGTAAACAACTGGTACTTTAATCAGTATACCAACTTATCCTTTGCCTCATTAATGCATAGACAAATTAAATCTTGATATTGGCTATATAGCATGAAAAACAAATCAGAATTTAATAATATAATGTTGGCAGTAAGAAGTACATGTAGTTCGAAGAAATACTGTAACTAGTGTCTATGATAGTCTGACATTTCTCTGCAGATCTGTACGGTACCTGAGGCCTTATGTTTGAATTTAATAAAAGGTTAGCAATAGGAGATACCATTTTTTCACATCTTTGATAGTTTGACATATTCTCTGCTGATCTATGTTCAAGGTATAGTGCCCCCGACGGAGACACTGCGGCTTATTACACATAGTAAATCTCACCTGTTAACACAGAAATTGAAGTTGGGTCTGTGTTTACTTAAATATCAATGTTTGAAAGATGATCAACAAGTAGCACTATAGTATTTACTTAGAAATACAGGGATAGCCATTTTCATGAGTATATAGTCTGATATTGCAATGCCAAAATATGTCGGCTATTCCTACACTTAAGAAAGATCCATCTGCCAAAAAATGCCCATGGTTCTTCTAACACTACAGAAAAAAGAACTGTCTGTTGAAGGCAATAACAAACAAAGCATTATTTTTACAATAAATTTAATTTCATTATTTTCCTTGTAAAGAAGTCTTGGAAAGTCGAGAGTAAACAATAATAAATCTTAGGACAGCAATAAATTGTTTAGATCAATTATCTCTGAAACGGTCTAGATCACCTACTCCAAGAAATCCAACAAAAACCTTCACCAATAATACTGGATACCATTACTTGATGCCATCATTTCTCAGGATCCGGTTTCGGGTTGAGCAGAAGATGTCTGGTTATGCCTTCTACTTTTGTACAGAAGAGATAAAAACATAATTGAAAGAAGTACTGTACACTGGGAGCGTCCACAGAAGCTGCCAGGTTGTAATCCCCTATCTGCTTTCAACCATATAACTGGAAATATGATCCATACATTGGATACCAATAATATCATTATGTCTTAACAAAGAAAACTAAGGTACTTTTTTAACACCCACCCACTCTCACACCTGTAATTTTTCTGATTTCTTTAGTTTTCATGAAATTGTGGAATTTATCTTTAATCTAACAATTAAACCGATTTATCTCCCTTGAAGATTACTCTTCATTCCTCTGACTTGTTTACGAGGTATTGATTTTCTTGTCATTTCTTCACATTGCTACTGCAGTGTATCACAATGTGAAGTCAACGCTCATCATTTTTTTAATTAAAACAATACCAATTTCCTTTACAGACTGAGACATTCTTTATTTAAATGAAAACCAATATTTTTTACAATAATTTCTTGGATTCATATTCTTAAGCAATGGAGCATTTGAAAATGACTGTCATGTCTATATGTGTTTTCAATTCAGCGCTGAATTATGAATAAAGACTGAAATATTTAATTGCATATTTACGATCTGTTTCCATGGAAACTTTCATGCTGGCAGAATTCCAATGAAGGTAAAATGGATATGTATGGTGTTTTATGGTCAGTCGACATGCAGGTATATGTTGTTTTTTGTAGCAACATAGAATGAATCTAATTGACCTGACTAACTCAGGTTCTTTGTCATAAAACCACAATCAATAGTCATTTTTTTAAAAAAAAAAAAACAAATGATCTGTTTGCAATCTGCTACACATATCGGAGCACCATTATTCAGACTTAAAACAGATTGGTTGGTTTCCTTATCCATACATTACAAAGAATTACCATTAACTACGCTGTTGTAAGATGCAATCAACTGAAAATTTTATGATCATAACATTGTATCATTTATGATCTTATTTTTCCCATGATGCCATTGTTGCAGTGCACAAATTTCTTGGTTTTTATGTAGCCTTGTTCAAGCTTATTCTTAAACGACTAATAAATATGAAATCGACATTGTAAATTGTCCACAGAAGGTCTGATATGCAGAAAACATCATTTATACAACATTGCATATTTTTGACTTTTAATTTCTTCCATGATGCCATATTTTTACGGTTTCCTGGTTTCCATCGTTTAAATCCATAGTTCTAGTATATCATATAGGTATATGACTTAAGTTTCAACATTCCATGCACATTATGTAAATGTTTACACAAATAAACATGAAATGCAGAAAATAGTTTTTACAAAATATTGCATCATTTATTATTTATTTTTCCCATGATGCTGCTGTTCAGTGCAAATATTACAGTTTTTCCACCATTGTTTAAGATGATATTTCAAGCAACTTTAAATTCAACATTCCTCGCTGCAATTTGTGCACATGTAACAATGCAAGATATGCCGATACATATACCATTTAAAATTGACATTATAACTTCTCTCATATTTACATAGTTTCCTTTGGTAAAAAGGATTATGTAAATTATGGTTTCTATCATTACAAGTTTCAAAGGCATTCCATTGTCTTAAACACTGATTACCAGAAAGAAATGGGGCAGAGGATCAGACCATGTCTCTGACAAGAGCTACCAAATAGCTCTTTATGATGATACTGTAAATCCTATGAAATCAAACCTTGTATATTTTTCATATTTCAGTTACTTTATTCCAAACAATACTTTCTGTCTGTCCTGAATGTTTTTATTTTAAGACAGGATCCACTGCAGTCAGTCAAGCACAACAGTAAAAAAAAAAGAAACAACAACAACAACAACATTATAATAATAATGATAATAATAATAATAATAATAATAATAATAATAATAAAGATGAAAATTATGTCACAAATTTTAAATCTGGGCTAATTATAACATTTTTTGTTTTAAAATCCTATGATGTATTACCCCTTTTTATCAATAAGTTCTAATCTTTAAATATTCCCAAAATAGAGCAATTTAATTAAACATGCACTTAGCAGCCATGACAGAATTTATGCAACTCCAATGGTGTAAAATTTTGTGTTGTGATGCACTGATTACTACAAGCCTACTTCATTTTGATAAATGAAAAATCTGCCTAACAGTGAAAATCAGTAAGATAACCTTCGAGGCAAGTGAAACACTGGTGGGAGTTTTAATGACAGACAATGTGATATAACGCAGTCACAGAATTCCAAAAGCTTGAATCTGCAGCAAAGATAACAGTAATGTAAAGTCACAAAATAGAGAAATGGCATGTTTCAAAACATTAGAAGCTGCAAAAACTACAATTATGATAGCATTACAATCAAGAAATTCTACTCATAACCAATTAAACCTGTCACAAAAGGGTGATAAGACTGAAGAAAGACTGCTTTCTTTCAGAGGAAACTTCAAAGCTGTAGAAAATAAAGTGAATCAGATAAAGTGTATGTAGATTTATGGCATTCCATAGCAACAAGCATCTGAAAGACCCAGTCGTATATATCAAAACTGTACTTGTAGGCATAATGTATAAACTGGAATTGTTAAAACATTTCTAAGACTTGGATGTTATATCTTAAAAACTTTTATTTCATAAAATATGGGTTCATAAGCATCAATCAATATAATATAAAGACATAGTAATTTTACATCTAAATATATTAATCATTTCAATGTATCAGTTTTGATTCAAAGGGAAATAATTGCTCCAAGTTAAAAAAAATATTGAAATGTATGTAACAAATGATTTTTATGAGAAAAAAATCTAATATAATATCATGCTTCATTTTTGCATCTTTAGGTGACAATTATGTTTTTGCAATAGTTTAATTTTTGCATGAATTTCCATAAAAATAAAATAAACTTTTTATGATTGGCAGTTACCATAGTAACAACTAACAATGCAAAAAAGAAGTAATCCTGGTCCAGACACGAAGATTTTGATTCTGCAATCAACTTTTAGCAAGTAAAATGTCAAAATCTAAAAATAAGTGAAAAGATACAAAAAAAAATAAAAAAAAAAAATCACTATACAAAAGTTATCAATTCTGAAATTTAACCTTTAACTGATGAAAAATTCAGGACTGGGACATAAAACCTGTTCCAAATCCGTGTTTTACATTACGCTTCCAAAAGAAAAAGCAAACAGAAATAAATAAAACCTAAAACAGACAATTAGCTACCAATGTTATGGAACCAAAAATCACATAAAATAATGTACTGAGATGTATAAACATTGGTATCTTAATTACGGGAATTTTCAGACATTATTTACACCATCAGTGGGTGGATGGCCCTACTTTTATCTTCCTAACATATACAATGAATGTTAGTATGTATATTCCTGTCTTCATGATGGCTCCATTTATGACAACCTAAATGCCACATCAAGCAAATAAATCTTCCTTTTAACTTCTGAATTCAGAGCTTGAAAGTTTTTGACAGCAATTATTCTTAAGATGGATGTTTCCGACTAGAAGTTTATTCTTTAATAATGGTTCTATTTCTGACAACATCAGAGCAAGCATTTCACATAAAATTTAACCTTTAGGCCTGTACAATTTTTAGGACAGTGTAATTTCAACCTGGATCATTTTGGACAACTTAAATATGTCATGGACCTTTCTGGTCTAAAGTGTACACTTACAAATCACAGTGCCTCTCACCATCTAGGTCAGAATCCTGCTAAATCAGATTTGAGTTCAAGAAAGTTTGTTAGTTTGCTTGCTAGCAGTTGTTTTGTCTCTGGGTACTCTGATTTCCTCAACTATCCCTGAAATGACTGTCTGGGGGGTAAACAACATTATTCCACTCCACTCCCAGAACAGCCTGCTTCATTAAACCAGTGTTCAAGTGCAAAATTATAAAATAAATCTCAAATTATTTACACAGATTTTATGTGCAAATTCTTTTCTAAAACATATATCTATAACACTCATTATTCTAAAAATAAAAAAATTATGTCCGGAAATTCTTAGATAGCATTCTGCTATACATCTATAATTACAATAAACATACTTCCTGTATGAATATTCTAACTTAATGCACATAATTGTTACATGCAAAAGCCGAATGTATTGCATATTATTCATGTTAATAGGCAATAAATCAAATATTTTATTCTGATTGGTCCATAAATTCTTAAATGAAACTGAGATCTCTGATTTCTATATAGGTATATTTTTTTGAATGAACATGAAGGATATAAATAAACTTTCTTCAAAATCCCACAAGGCAAATTCAAACCACAGAGGAATTGTGGTCTTGTTCAAACTCCGAAAAGATATATTTAGTGTATATTAAGAGAATATCATTAAAACAATACAAGTTCATAGTGTTATATATTGAAACGTCTGATATCAGTTTTGCATGCCAATGGATAATCTATCTTCCGATGATGTCCAGTAAGAATATTGAGAATGACGTTATATACATAGATTTAGGAGTAAAACATCAAACTAAGTACATTATTAGTATACCAAATGATAAATTAGTGACTGAGAAAAATAACACATTTAATGATGATAGCATAGATACATCCGACAGCAGACGCCATCCCTCCTTATAGAAAATGATGTTTTGTCACCTGAAGCTCTAACATTCAACCAGTGTTCAATCCACAAGAGGAATTAATCTTTGAGCAGTGTCTGTATGGGAATCTTAGTTTGCATAACTCATTATCTACGCTATATTCTCCAGATGCTTTTCAAACATTTTTGCCATTCAGTGTTATTTCGGAAGTGAAAACATTCACAGGACATTGACATGTGTCTGTGTAACCTCGACATTAACTTAAAAGTCGTATAGCAAATAAACAAAACCTCATGAGAGATCAGAAAATAATAGTCTATGAAATCTTGTTAAGATATAATAATGCTTTACTCCTTATGCTATTATGAACAAAATTACATTACCACAGTTCAATAATAAACCATTAACAAAGCTCTTCTCTAACAGAAATTGTCAAAAGAAGTGTTACATATGATTTTCACTGGGGACAACAGAAGAACAGTGTTACATATGATTTCAATGTTGGACACTGGGGCCAACAGTGTTACATATGCTTACAAATATTGGACACTGGGAACAACACTGAAAAATGCACAAGGGTTATCAAACAAGCTCCTCTGTAAAAGTTTTGCAAAACAAATTTTACAGGTTTGGCACTTAATACAACCAAGGCCTGAAACTAGGCTTAAATTCTTACCAACCTGAATATAAAGATTTCAGTACATATTGATAAGTCCATTTGAGTTTCGTGAAGTGGGAGTTGAAACCAATTAGAAACTGTTGCATTGCTGCAAGAATAAATTAATTGTTCAATTTTTGATATTTTTGTTCCGTTGAAACCAATATTATCGCTATCAGAATCATTGGATTAATCGACATGTCAGAAATTTTATTCTCATGTGTTTTGTTAGGTATGTCTTCAGACATACAAATTCCTTTTTCTAGATAAGACTTAGCCTTTATTAATCTTTCTGATGAGAAGGTCATGGAATATCTGAACATTTATCATTTTAATAAGATCATTATGACTTCTACTGATTAACCACTGGTCAATAATAAATGTCCAGTCAACTCACACGGCATTTCAGTCTTGTAAATTGTATCGACCTGTATTCTCATACAGAAACTGGATGAAATGAATTGAAAGTTATAATGTCCTTCTAATTAATTCCAGATCAATCAATGGAATATAGTGTTAATTTTCAGGAAGCAGTTTTTGTCACCAGATGATCTTTCCCAAAGTGTTTAGCTTTGTTTTTTTTTAATCTATGCTGACATAAAAAATGTGAAGTTATATCGAAGATAATTATTTCTAATTTTTATTCATTAAATACGATCACAATAATTATAGACCTTGGATATCTAACATGAAGATTTGATTGAAAATAGACTCGCTTTAAAATCGTAATCCGGATTAGGATATTCTATATCATTATCGGCACTATAATATTAGATGTGTTTGGGGACATTTCTGGATCAGAATGTAGCAGTTTCATTATTGTTCACTGTGAATGAAAATCTTTGAAATTCAATTAGGATTATTACTTTTCTCAGTGAAAATTGAGCCCTGTAAGACCTGTTCTAAACATAAACCTGATTAGGACTGTAATTAAATGTCATTAACCTATACTGCTAGGTGAAATTTTAGATTCAAATATGACATTAAATTTAATATCTAATGATAGTGGGAAACACCTCTACTTTAAATTCAGATATATAAATGAGTCAAATTTAAGTTTAAAAAGTTAATACCAGGAAACAGTGCAAAACATTTTCCATATTTATCTACATTTGGTGAGCCTGGATTCGAATCCCACTTGGAACAGATCCTAGTGTGAGAAAGTTTGTCAGTTAACATGTCGAAGGTCCTGGTTTTCTCTGGGCACTCCAGTTTCCTCCACCATCCCAGAATTAATTGCCTCAAAATTTAAATATGACTGGGGGTTAAAACTCCATTACTCCACTCCGCTCTACATTTGGTGAAATTGTAGATTAAAATGTAAAGATAAGATATAGTGGAATAAATGTCTTGATATTTTTGTTGGTATTATTTCAGATTTAAATTTTGTGGATGTACTTCATTGTAATTACATGTATACAGAGGCATTTAGTTTCAAAATGGCAGGGAAAACTGGAAGACCTAGAAAAAATAATCCATCTTTGTCTAACTAAATTAATTTTTTCAGACTGGCAAAAGTTGAGAGAAAAATATGGTATACTGAGGTGCTTTGATCTTTAACATTTAACTTTAATCCACCATGCAACTGATGCCAGAGGGGCAGAGCAGGCATAAATAAGATTAAAATGTGGTTCCTACCTTGCACTTTTTGGACCCACTGACTTGTCTTCAAATGATGAACTTGCTGTTATTGCAGAATCAGGGATTTTCAAGCTTTCCATCCCCAAAGGTGTTCGACATTTTGCTGAAAAAATAAATAAATAAATAAATAAATAAATAAATAAATAAATTTAGTACCACATTTATATTTCTTATACATAATGTATTACCTCCCTTAATACAACATTTACTCATCATGAGTTATTACATACAGAGCTGTGTATGTTCCCTTTAAAATGGTGACTAGGAAAACTAACTTTATATTATTATTCAATTGTATTTGGTTTATGTTATACATGTATATATATATATATATATATATATATATATATATATATATATATATATATATATATATATATATATATACTGTATATATTAAAGTACTGGTAGGTTGTGTAGAGAGTCCTTAATTGGCCTTGTTTCAGCTCGATATGTAAAAGACTTTATTTACCTAAATACACATTTTTTTTTAAATAAAATTATTTAGAGAAAAATCATTTTAATTGTATAATTTTAACATCTAGTGCAAACATTCCCTAAAAAGTATGTTAATGAAGTATATATATAGGACTATTTTTATATCTCAAGCAAAAAAACCAATTTACAAAGATCAGACAAAAACAACAAATTACGACAATTTCCACCAATTACGGAACATTTTCATTATATCATGTGTAATCATTAAGTCTGGATATTTAGGTATATTGGTAAATAACAAATCTACACAAATACCATCTTGATGTACCTAATCAGTAAGTGACATATGAATACATATCATCAAGTCAAAATTACCGACAAATGATACAATTTGGTAGCCAAGCAAGAATATTATCCTAAAAATTTTCTAATAAACATTCTCGAACTGTTTACGAGAGTGGGTAATTGTCAGTATTTTCTCTCTCAATAACCATCAAAAAAATATCGCACTGAGCATGGTTTGAAAATTGCGGCATTTATTCAATGCATTAGTCAATCACTTTCAATAGCCATGAATATTACACTAAGAGGCTGAATACAAAGTGTGAACATAGAAGATATTTGTCTACATGTTTAAACCAATCTCAATAACATAACAAATATTCGCTGTTAACCTGAATATAGATGGCAGACAATTCTCCACCAAATTAACCAAATATATATCTTTGATAAATGAAAAGTTGGTGCGAAATGTGATCAAATTAAATGGGTGGATAGAAAATGTGACCAATTACTTTACTACAATACCAATTGTTATCACAATTTTTGCTGGCATTTATTCAATTTGTCATCAAAAAATGAACCACCTAAAATTTTGATGTCTAGATACTAAGTGTAATCATTGTCCTTAGGAAGCTAATTGATTTTGATTTCATTTAATTGAATTTTATATCTAATCTGTCTAGAAATTCCGACCTTTTATCACCTATCGGACAAGACCAGGAAATCCTGTAGTTCACTATCAAAGATCAATACAGAATTGTTTTTAATCCCATCCTTCACATGGTTTTCCCATCATGCATACGTGTCTACCACACCCTGTCCAACATGAGTAATAATAGAAAAGTGAAGAAAGTAACGAAATCAACCTTATTTTTGCATGATAAAAAAGAGTTTGTTTTAATATTATTATTATTATTATTAATTGTTCAACTTTTCATATTTTTAAAATTTTTATTTATTTTTTTTTTTTATTATTATTCTCATTATTTATATTTTTAATTTTTTTATAAATTTATTTTATTATTATTTTTTTTAATTTTCAAGTTTCTTTCTATTCCCTTATATGTAAATGTGATTTTTCATATGTTTTATTACCTGAAAAAGTTATTTCTAAGAAACAAAACATTTTTTCACCAAAACATTATCAATATTATTTTCATCTTACTTATTTATTATTTTTTTTCAGAACAACCTGTCCTTACCTACAGAAACTACTAAATAAGATCAACTACCAAAATTTCAACACAAAACATTTCATGCTACACAAAAGCCACATTGAGCAAAAATTAGTCTTGCTGACTAACTTGGTTAGTGGTGTGTGGAGAACCTGTTAATGTGTGACTTTGAAGCGGGTCTGTCGGTGTTAATTTCTAACCCTGTTCAGATAAAACCAAAAGGTGTATGAGTCTTTAATGGTTCATTAATCTGGCTGTTATTGACACTGATTCTGTGGTTAAGGTCTGTCTAATTCTGCATGTGTATCAACTTCCTTAGCGTTTCAATTACAATATATCTCTCTAATAAATTCATAGAAGATATGCTCCATTTTATATCATTTTAAAACAATAATCAATATTTTGTTTCAAAACACCAGTTGTTTATTTTTAAAAAAAGAAAAAAAAAAAACCTTCGGTAAAAATTCAAGAAATTTGTTTTTCATATTCCAAATGTGCCAACTCATCAGCAGCATGCAATTCTAATGAACTGAACTGATGGAACAAGCCCAGGAGTATACCAGTCCAAATATATAAAGAAATAAATAAATCAAGAAATAAAAAAAAATAAAAATAATAATAAACAAACATCTATTTTCTTCTTTTCATGTCACTGTATGAAATCCCATAAAACAGCTTAACAGGTCAAGAATTATAGACCTCTGAGTGACAAAATAAAACATGTGTCTGGGCGACTGCCTACAACCAGGGGGGACCACCAACAGTCTAAAACATGCTTTTAACATGTACTTATATCAGTTTATTAGATATAAGTGAGATATATAATTGGCTAGTTTAGCTCTAATATGACCAGCCATGCATTTAAGATGGTAATAACTGATATATGGTCACTGATTATCATTTTAACCTAAAGCTAATATCTATATCACCACCCTTCATGATTTATTGCCACTGGGCCGCTGGGCTGGTGTTACACCGTGGCCTCTTCCTTTTGTAACAAAAAAAGTCAACACTTCCAAAGTTGTTAACAAAATTTAAATTGTAATATTTATCAATGAATAAATATATCATGAATTGAAATCCATTCTTTCCTTCCCTTCAGATGGAAACAGGGCCAGAATGAGATGGAACCATAAGAGCTCTCTAACTAATTAACTGAAAGGAAGCTTTCTACCAATTTCTAAAAAAAAAATAATTTTAGACATAACAAGAAAGTCCATAGCTTATAAGCCCAGAACAGCACAAACAAACAAACAAACAAACAAACAAACAAATAAATAAATAAATAAATAAATAAATAAATAAATAAATGAATAATAAATGAATGAATGGATGAGTGAATGAATAATAAATAAATAAATAAATAAATAAATAAATAAATGGATGAGCGAATGAATAATAAATAAATAAATAAATAAATAAATAAATAAATAAATAAATAAAAAATAAATAAACTATAATAGGGTCAGATCAAAACAAATTTTCTAAAGACTACCTCCTAAACAACTCAGTTACCTAGACAGCTATACATGAAAATACAAAGAATTTAATGAAGCCGGAGGTTGGTGAGGGAATTCTGTATTCTATCTTGTCAGGCAGCTTTGCTCCTCGTTGTTATCAAATGAATGTGTGTGACAAATGCAGAACAAATACCTCTAGTCACTTTTAATTTTTTTTTATCCTCTAATGATATGGTTAGTCATGCATTTAGCGGGATTTCTTTGTTTTCGAAATTGTCCGATACCATGAGAATAATTGAGAACAAATCAAAATTAAGCAAATAAAAAATAAAATCCTGCTATTACTAATTCAAACTCAACAAATTGTTTTCAGAAAACAAATTTATTAGCATTATAAAATAAAAATTCATGATGATAAATTTTAACCAATACTGGCATAAAATACACATAAAAATGGTTTAAATTCAAATTTATTAAGATAATATAGGCAAGTGACCAATCAAAATAATCGATTCAAATTACTGCAGGGGACAAATGGGTTCAGGGGTCAAGTCCTGATAAAAAAATCTGATTAAATCTATTTTAATGATACCTTAAAGGGATTTACAGGGTTTTATTAATCCGAAGTTGTGTGGTTCAGTTACAATATCCTTGAAGTAGAATCTTAATGAGGACATTAGGGCTGCTAATTAAATGACCCCAGAGGTCTTGCTTGATGAAGACGAACAATTAATAATCAGATGAAATCTCCTACAATTATTTTACTGGGGGAAATTGATAGCTTAAAGAACCCTCCTTCATTTGATGTTATAATTATTCACATCAGTAGCCAAACAAAAGATTTTGTGAATGGACTCCTTTAAGAACTTTGAACTCTGAAGTTTTGTAATGATTTATGAACCCTAAGTTACTTGGGCCCCTATGCTTTTAATGCAGACTTCGAAAATTTAATTATACTTAAAAATCTTAAAATTAATTAGATGCTCTTGTTTTACAAGAATTGGATTTCTAAAGCTGCAATGAACAACTGAATTAATTCCAAGTTTCAATAGATTTTTAATTGTCTAAAACACTTTAAAGTAAAGATTGCTTTGCCAAAGTTCAATTTGCATAAACACAGAAACACTACAGATTCAAGTCTCCATTTACATTTTAAAACCCTCATGATTTGAAACAATGCTTTAGAAATGGCTTAACTTCAGAAATAAAAATAAGATATTCATTTTAACATTCTCTTCATGATGTAACTAAATGGATTAAAAAGGCAAACTACTTCACTAAAAATGTCAAAATTTTTGTGTATGCAGAGCTTTAGAGAGCCAGAACAACTATGCCAACTTTTTTTCTCCTCAAGATTCATTTCACGAGTGAGAGAAAGGGAAATGATAGATGGAAGAAAATGTGTATAATTTAACACATCAAACTTTAAGTTATAAATAAATAAAGATGAAATGTTTTGAATGGTGATCAATATTTTGTATACCGTAAAGAGTATTTAATATATTTTTCTGTCATTTTGATCCATATCAGTAGAAAAAATTAGGAAAGAGGTCGGATCTGGTAGAATTAATGGTAAATAACAGGTGAAATCCTAGGAGAATATACTCTAATATCAGCCATCATTATTCTCCTAAACATGAAAACATCTATCAGCAATATCTAAGCAAATGATCAAATCAGAAGCTGGTTTGAAAGCTCAGCATTTTCATCATCATCATGGCATCCATCTTTGCCTACAGATCAAATCACAAACACTAAGTAAAGGCTTGTTTGAAAGTTCGTTGTTTTCATCATCACAAAATACCATCTCTGACTTAACTATGTAAGTTAGAGATTTTGCTTGATGGGATTTTGAAGATGGCATCGTGGATCTATATTTAAGATGTGGTATATAGATACCTAAATGAATATATATATGGATATCAGCTACATTTAACAAAAGGGTAATGGATTGTCTGTAAAAGCAAACACATTAAGATTTTCAGATTTCGATTTCCCAGCACTTATTTTATGATATAATGTATAATGAAAAATAATTGTGCCACTATCTTCAAGATCACACTTTCCATTTCTTACATGAGGAAAATACATACTGAAATAAGTATCACAGAGAGAGAGAGAGAGAGAGAGAGAGAGAGAGAGAGAGAGAGAGAGAGAGAGAGAGAGAGGATCTATTATTTATATTTCTCATTCATTATTTTCACATCAACCAATATTTTTTTTATTTGATGAGGAATCTGATACAAACACACAAGATCAGTCGACTAGATTTTCTGAAAAATCTACAACAGGGAACCTGGTATTCATCAGTTAAAATAAACAAGAAGTGACAGGTTCCAAGTTCAACCATCAATTCTGCCTGCTCAAAAAATCTGGGAGTATTTATTATAATACCGCCTGTTGGGTATGAAGGAGTCTGTTCTTCTTTAAAAACAGTACCAAAAACACATTTTATCACCTTTACATATCTTGTTTAAGTGTTAAAAATGCACTTATAATTAATAAGTTCCTCTCTTATTTTTGTTTGTATACTAGAGAGAGAGAGAGAGAGAGAGAGAGAGAGAGAGAGAGAGAGAGAGAGAGAGAGAGAGAGAGAGAGAGCGCACATTTTCAGTAAATTTATAAAATAGATATACTTTTTTTGTTTGTTTTTTTTTCAGCTAATAAGTATATTACAAAAAACAGACTGCATTGATATAAGATAAAAAGTTTGGAAAAAAAAAACTTTTATACTGGGCACAATCTCTAAATTGTTTATTTAAGCTATTTTTTTCCACAGAGGTAAAATAAGTTATATATCAAATCAGTAATATCAATCAAAAAAGAATACAATTTATCACAAGTTTATTTCCAAATGATAATTTGTCTAAATGATCTGAATCAATATTTCGTTTTTCCCCTACCCTTAAAATTTTTGATATTTTCTATCAGTGGGGTGCCTCATTCCCATCAGAAATCTTCCATATTCATGCTGAGTAATGAACTACTGATGGCAAAATATCATCCCGATTTTGAAAGTGATCGAAAACACAGGTTGGTTTTTACCTTTGATATGATGGGAGGTAATACAGCGTGACTCTTCTTTTTTGGAGATTTTAGCAGTGTGGTAATTTAATCACTATCTATCAGTTTATGGTTTAAGGACTCATATTCAAACCTTAATTGCAGATAATTTAAAGGGTAGTTTAACAAAATTATTAAAAGGATAACTCTACTGAGAAAAACATACGGTAACTAAGGCGTGTTTTGTTACGTTTTTAATCACAACTACTAAAATATATTATCTTTTTTCATTGTGTGACAAATTATTTATTTCTAACCTTTGTATATACTTTCTGGAAAAAAAAAAAACAAAAAAAAAAAAAAACAAACAAACAAACAAACATTTATAGAAATTTAAAATTTCCTTTTGAAAAAAAAAAATCTCCCCAATAACTGACGAAACACTTAATTGTAAAGGAATGCAATTGTTTACAAAAAGTTTGGACAGAACTAATGCTATTACATGTACCTTAGTTATTCAAAAATAACAGGATGGAATAATTTTTACAGCTAGAATGACCAAAACACTCATGATATGCTTGTAAACTTGGACCAGTATCATAGTGACTTTAAACAGTTCTCACTAAGAATTATACGCTAAAAAACATAACTTCTTTGCTAAAAAAAAAAAAAAAACCATTGTGTGTTATTGGCACATGGACTTTATCCAACCATCATCCCTAATTTGACTTGTATCCTCACAATACAATGTTGATGGTCCATTAAACACCATTAAAAATATGAAACTTGTGTGACTGAAAATAGCTTCAAATTTTTATGAATATAACATTAACTGTTTTATTAGCAAGGTGGCAAAAAATTACAGACTTAAAATTGCTTAAATTATAACTTCAAAAATAACAATTTAAGTGTCAAATTTTGATCACAGATTAGTCCATCTGTCACATTCTCCCTGTTCTCTTTATATAAAGTGCACACAGGTTCAAAACTCTGCATGGCGTGCATCGTAAAAGGATTTCAACTTCAGTTTATTCTTCCATTTTCAAATTAAATATGGTAAAATTATCATATAGTACACTACTTTATAAAAATAAGCTCATGCTTAATGTTTCCATTTTATGTTTTTTTTTTTTTATGTGTCCATTTACAATCTCTTTACAGTAAAATTTTTATTAAAAAGCCATGTTTTATTTTACCAAAATGCACAAAGTTTGACAAAGCAAACCATACGTGGTAAAACACCATTTTACTTTTTCCTAAAAAGCGCCAACAGTCTCTTCAATACCCTATACATGTTAAAAATTTCATGTTTCATTTTGTCACGGGGAAAGAGGACAACAGATTTTCTTCCCAATTGATCCAAATTTGAATTGGAGATATCCTGTACTGTTACTGCCAATAATGTATCAATTTACACATTTTCCATTGACTTACGGAATAAAATACATAATCCCGTTAGAACCATTAAGGAAACGTTTCTATTAATAATCAACAGATTTGAGTATCAAATGGAATGGTACTTTTTAAAAATCAATTTTGCTATTAAAATTGTGACAAATAATTATAATGCAGGCTTTAAAATAATTTGAAACCTTCAAACTTTTTTTTCTTTCAGCAATGTTTATTGAACTGATATAAAGTGTGAATTGGAAATGCTTGTATCACAAAACTCATTAAATCCCGGAGACTGAGATCTTGAAGTCAACGGAAATGTGAAAAGCAGATTAAAAACTGATCTTATAAGATTAAATCAGGAAATCTATAAAATAGAATTTAATAGACTATAAACACACACAAACACAGAGAGAGAGAGAGAAGAAGAGAGAGAGAGGAGAGAGAGAGAGAGAGAGAGAGAGAGAGAGAGAGAGAGAGAGAGAGAGAGGTGTTACACTTTAATTACTAGTTTTCATGTATTACATAGCAACGTATTCAAATGCAATATTTTTGGCCCTTATTTTCAAGTCTGAGCCCCTTTTTTCAAATCTTGCTCAGATATGGTGGTTTGAACCCACAACCTCAAAACCTTTTACTTTGTCCAAAAGATTATTCTCCACAAGGTTAATAAAAAAAATATTAACTGAAAAATCAAAGTAAAATCATGTAAAAAACACTCAAATTTCATTAATCTTCAATCAAATTTACCTACCTGGGTCACTTAGTTACCCTTTTTTCTGTGACAAATATTTTTTTTTTTTTCTTAAACTTTAATTTCACCTGTACAGCCCACAACTTAATTCACTCATCATAAAAACTCATCAAAAACCAATGCATCATTCATCTTACTGGTAATATAGAGATTATAAGGTATTAAAAACACTTTCTTTCACACCTGTCAAAATTTCAGACAATAAGGATTTGATCCCTGGAGTCTTTTATAAAGATGACCCCTACCGGGCTACCATTCATACATGCTGTTTAGGATTAAAAATGCACATTTCATGATAAATCCTGATCTTGATTCAATATTACAAACAAGAAAAGTTTTACATGTTAGAACCCCCGACTGATCCATGGTGGACTCCTAACAATGGCCACATCAGTAATTTCTAACATCTTACATGTATATCGGAAATAAGTTAGGGTTAGAATTTCAAGGTGAACCTCATTGACAATAAGACCCATAAATCAAACCTGTCATGACAATTTTTTTTTCTTTTCTTATTTTATTTTTCTTAATAACACTGATAGTCTCATTCCAACAGTAAAGTTTCTGTTATTTAAGGCTAAATAAAAAATATCTCTGTTTCCAGTTTCATTTCCAAAGCATATTAAAAAAATTATCATATTATTATTATCAATACTATTATTATTAGTTTACTACAAAGGTTATTTTGAACTTGGGTGATTAAATGATCTAAACACCTGGTATATGTTGGCTCAAATTGCCCAGGATTAAATATCACTTCTGAAGATCCAAATGTGAAAAAATTTGTGAAAATTTGCTTGCCAAAGGTTGGTTGTATTTCCCCCCAAAATTACCGTAGCTGCATGCTTCTATTTGTGCAAAACTAATGACTGAAACCTAAACAACATAACTCCTATTTCTTCAAGAGAAGAGGGATTTTTATTTAAACAACTGATATAACTAACTTAAAAAGCTTAGTTACGGTCCATTTTATAATTAAATCATGGTCAGGGGAAACAACCGGAACCATAGATATTCATTGTTCTGCCTTAAGTATACATTTAATTACCTATTCAGTGTCACAATTATCAGGCATGAATCGACATGTTCAAATTCTGTCCTATTTTTCTTCCTATGATTGTTTTCACATTTTTTTTCAATTATTCATAATGTTCATACTAATTTTTCAAGCATAAAATTTCTGCCAGTCATGATTATTACCGATATTTTGATATTGTCTGGAGTTTTACAGATCAGGGCTAATGTTGTTTTTTACTTGTCAAAAATATGAAAGAAGCTCTCGACCAATTTTCTTCTTTTTTTTTTTTTCCTTGTCAAAAATAAAAAACGATCATGATGTATCTATGAGGATAAAAGATAAATGAGTAAAGTCTCTAACTTAATTAATCTTTCTTTCCATTCTTTCTTTGAATGATGATGCTACACAATACTGAATGACTAATGAACACAATGGCAGATTTGGAATTCTTACATAGATACAAGATAACAAACCTATAAACTCTCTACCTCAAACATCAATGCTATTAGAGCTTCCCTTCCCATTTACTAGTTCCTTAATCAATCATTTTGTTAATGAAACACTCCATTTTTAACCTCATTCATAGCACAATGTCACAGAAACCCAAGACCAGAATTGTCTAGAGAATTCACAATGTCACAGAAACCCAAGACCAGAATTGTCTAGAGAATTCACAATGTCACAGAAACCCAAGTCTAGAGAATTCACAATGTCACAGAAACCCAAGTCTAGAGGATTCACAATGTCACCGCTCACCTGGCATTAAGAGGGCATTTTATCTATCAATTTTTTCACCTGGAGACATTACAATTGAACTGGGTAGTGGTATGCTTGCATGTAATGTACTGACTTGGTGAGCTAACACCTTACCAGACTGTAGAAAAGTGAAGAAAACCAATGTAGGTTTACTGTAACATGAAAAAATTTTTTAAATTTATTGAGGCAATCAGTCTAAAATGGTGGAGGAAACCAGAATACCTGGAGAGAAAAAAAACACAAACCACTGGCTAGTGGATTGACAAAATTGTTCACCTATACTGAAGGGAAATTCTCAAGGGAAATTTTTCCTGCTGTATATTTTAAGCTTGTGTGTGTAAGCTTAAAGCCATTCATCTTCCACAATGTATGGCAAATAAATGCCAAAAACAAAAAAGTACTTTTCAATTACTCAACATGAAACCAGAAAGCACTTTATTGGTATATACTCTGGATAAAACATTACTGTCAATCCCATGATGCAATGTGAAAGGAAACCAATTTAGTACACTTTTGAATCTCCTAATTGAAGAATGGCATTCACTATATCTTGCATTAAAATCTTATCTTATTGCATCAGCACTAATGTTAGCTTGATGATATTGATGCTTATATCACAATGGGAAATGAAAAAAGCCTTTATCACATCTACAATATATAAATTGCAAAAGAGTCTAGCAATAAAGTTAAAAGCAACTGAACAGAAAAATATTTTTAAACTGTGGACATAAAAACTACAGATGATTCTCCAACTTTTCCATAAAATGGCAATAATTGACAATTAATATGAAGTTTATCTCTTCTTAACATCATGTTCACGAATATTAAGATTGCCGCATACCTAAATTACTGTAGTAAAACCCGATTTCATGATCAAATGAAAAAAGAAGACAGTTTGTAATGGAGTTTGTTTTTCCAGTATCTTTATACAACACACAAATTTTATGACAAAGCTTCTGAAACTTATGGGCAACATAAAAACAGTTTAAATATTATTTTTCCTTCTGACATAGGTCTCTATGTTTGGATAGATAGAGTGGATAATTTTTATTTCCATCTCTTGGTAATGGTGTTTTATGATGTTCTACAGTTTGTGCCATTCATTGCTTTTTAATTTTCTTTGATGTTTGTCATGATAACTGAATTGATCAATCTTTTTCTTTTTGAAATACAAACAATCCTTATCTCCTAAATCTTTATCTTCAGTTTTTTTTTAATTCACCTGCCAAAATGGCCAAGTTCTTAGAAGAGATTTTAAGGTAAGGTACAGAGGACCTTCAACATTTTAACCTTTGACATTTTACCTCTTCAACTTTAAATATCCCCATTATGACATCTAGCATGAAAACAATCCAAGAAAATATTGCAAAGCCAGAATAACTCTTTTAGATTAACAAGATATTGGCAAAATTTGTTTAAAAAAGCAATCAATAGTTACAGTAAATAGCTGGAAAAACATCTCAGTAAAACCTGTGTAGCTCATCTGCTCATATTATTTATCAAATTTTTGGAGAACAGACACCAAAAAATCTAGTTTATTGAACTAGAATATCTCCCTTTCTATAAAACAAAAATAGGCAACCAGTTCATTCCGTAAAAAAAAAGTTTTAGAAATGTTATACAAAGATAGAAATCATAGATATGATCAGGATGATGCGGCCATCTTGATAAAAGAACGGCAGACCAGATAAAGATGATGCACAGTACATAATTATTTAATTATGTCATATCTACTTACTTCAACCATTATCTCATGCCATACCTTAATTATCTACATCAGACGGAAACTTATTTCAATTACAGTTAAAATTCTGTCTTCTTTAGTCATACTGAAGTGGAAAAAAATAACAATCTCTCTCTCTCTCTCTCTCTCTCTCTGGTTAAATGGTTAAAAGCTTACTCTGTAAGCAATGTGTTTAATTTCTGGTCAAATTTGACTCAGACTAAATATTAAGCAACAGTAATTCTTTTCAGACAGCTGATACTTATAAGTTAAAGTTAGCACCTTTTGGATGAGATTTAGCAAATCTGGTCCTTATAAACGAAGTCATAGGGACCACTGAGATGATTCCTTATGGTTGAGTAAATTGCCTAATAAAAGGTATAATTAGGATAAGAATCAAAAATGCAAGAATGCACAATAATGCATATTGTGAAAAACAAATTCATATAGTTCATACTGTGAGTGTGTCATGTTTCAAAAAAGACACAATGGCAATGTATTTATTCAAAAATACCATATGGGAAATCTGGAAACCAAACTCAGATAAAGTAACTCAAAACTTGAAAACTGAAAAAATTTGATACCGAAACAGATCTGACAAAATTATAGAGACAACTCCTTACCACACAAAGTACATACACGAATAAATATATCCTATTTTAACAATTATGCAAAAAGAAGAAACCAAAGAATCTTTAACACGGACACATACCACATTATCTTATCCTGTCAAAACATTCCCTAAAAGATTTTACCCAGTTAAAAACATTTAGCAACTTACACCATCGAAGGATAAAAAAAAGGTATACTTCTAGTTAAATGCATCTTGTGTGGCCGAATCACTCTGGTATTTAGGGATTTTGTTTTTTTTTTAAGACATTTCTATAAACCATGTGGTGTTAATTTTCATCTAAATGCAGTAACATTTCTTGTCATTATCTAAGAAGTCATGATCCGATTTTGTTAAAAGCCGTTACGTTATGTAAATCTGAAATGCACTCTGGGTAATATCATTTGGTTTTTTATGGACAATTTCTTTCATGATCAGTTTTCATTAAAAACAAGTTAAAGCTAAAATATACTGGTTTATCAAGTATTTTCTCCATTTTTTCTACAGTTTCGTACACAAATTTTATGATTAAATCCAAGCTTTTTTCCAGTAAAAACCATTATATAACATCTGAAATGCATTGAATATATCAAGTATTTTATGCCATCAATAAACCTCTTGTATTGATCATATATTTCATTTTTATGTGACATTTTCGTTCCGATTTCACTTAAAGCATGTAACATAAGTAAAATTCATACTTTCCATTACGACTCTTATTCTACAATAAACGTCAATTTTGTTCAACTAAATCTCTCCGATAATTACTTTTAATTCCTGCATTTGTTTTCTATACTTTTTTTTAGTTTCTGAGATATGTGGAATACTTAAGGTGCATGAGGGATTTTGAAAGAAGATGGAATCTACAAGTCTGGCATTTACTGCTTAATTTTTTGTGACTTTTCAACAGCAAAAAAAAAAAAAAAAAAAAAAAAAAAAAAAAAAAAAAAAAAAAAAACATGCCTGTTATATTTAAAATCTGAAAATGGCACCAGCATTGATGTAGAATCAGAGTTAAAAATAAAACAATTTTTTATGAAATATCCCAAGTTCTTAAAAATGATTCCTTGACAAAAGGCCAAAAACATGTTTGCAACTTTTTTTTATATAGTTATCTCCCTTAGTGGAACTCTCAGAGCTATCACCTTACTCAACATACCACTCAACTGAATCCTCTACATAATTTTGAAGGAGAATTGCAAGTTTGACAAAATTTTCAAAAATATTTTAAATAAACACCAATGGTAAACAAGACCTGAACAAATTTCAGAAGCCTAAACTCATTTAGAATCAAACATCAAAAGCCAATAGTTGGGCTATTTTCAGAGAGAGAGAAATATCAAGAGCTAAAGTAATTTACTGTGAAATACCATGATAATGTGGGAAATATCAGGAAGACATTATTAGATTTACAACTTGTAACTTGGTAAATTCAACAGTTGTCAGAGCTATAATGAATTATTGTAGCTTTTTATATATTGGATCATTTTTCTTTATTACCGTACAGTAATGTCATTATTTATCTCATTGATTCAGGCATGGCTCTCTCCATTAAAAAACCACCATGGAAGTCATTCCTCTGAATGTGCTGCCATTTTTGTATTGATCGCCCCAGCATGTTAACAACTTATAGTGACAATTTTACACATTTGCCTATTCTCATCATTTTCAATTTACGAAGTGTAAAAATACATGAGTCTTTGAATTCCGATAGATTGCAGTTTTATTCTTTTCTTCTGGCATGTAATGTTCAAGAATTGCCAATAATTGAGGCAAGCATATAAAACAAGTTGGCGTCTCTTCTATGTTTTTCTTCACATAGATATTGTATTTGTCTCGAAACAATGTAATCGTGACATATGATATTGAACCTTGTAGATCAAAACACGTTTTGGTGCCTGTGTTGTAATATGGTCATAATGCGAGTATCATTGATTTTTCATCCATGATAAAGCCATGGTCTAGCTCTTGTGTATATCATGATTTATTAACCAGGCTTTTTGAGAAAAAAAAAGAAAAAAGGGTTTATTTTGGTTTTTATAGTTATAAAGTATAACAAAAGACAAAACAGACAAAAAACATCAATATGTTGGGTTGTAAATGTTCGAGACCAGTATACAGACTGCTTGTATTATGTACTTGATTTCCTTTCTGGCATGTGTGAATACATTGCATGCAAACATGTGAGCGAGTGTGTGAGTTCAGGCTACAACTCCATTATCTCAACTATTTATGGATAAAACAGGTATGTATTGGGTCTTTTAGCTTGTAGTCTGAATTATGTATAATAGTGCTGACACAGGTTTATACTTGCTATCTAATGCTCATTCCCATATGTGCATGAAATGTAAGTTTATAGAGATATGTGGGTGCAAAACAACAAAATAGAAATGAATGTACAAGTTTTATTTTACCCTGCAAAAAAATTGTTCATTTGATCTATTATATTAATTGGGTAAAAGAAAAAAGCTCAAAAGATGTTTCAGCAAAGAACTATATTGTCTCTTAAGAGCCAAATAACCCCTCCTCATTCCCAAAAAGCTCAATTTGACTTTGGAGCCTTCAACCTATGCACTTTCATTTGGTAACAATTTTTTTTATGCACATTTGTTTTAAGCCTGATCAAAATCTACCCACAGATGTGAAACTTGTAGCATAGACAAAATTTTACACAAACAGATGGAAAGACAGATATACCAGTCCTATATACCCATCAAACTAAGTTAGCACAGGGTATTAGGGTGTTTCAGTATAACAATCACTGCTTTTTTTCAAGTCTTTTCACTGTAAGGCAAGGGGAAAAATGCTTTAAACGAGCCAAAAGTTGAACAAGTTTGAGAAATGCTGATAACTGATTATCAACATTGAATTTACTCAATCATTTAATATGTTCTTTTTCTTTCTGTCCTAGCATTAAAATTATCAAGGAATTCCGAACAAATATAAATACAGTAGATTCCGCTTAATTGCATAGTCCGTGTGTCAGAAAATTTTATGCAATTAAGCGGAATATGCAAATAACCGAAAATGCCCTTTGGGCACAACTGATTGATAGATACATCGGTTGGGGCCATTTTAGTACTTGTGTAGGCATCATAGTACACTGTAGAAACAACAGAAAATTAGTTATTACATGTACTTTGAAATTTAAAAATGAAATAAATAATTCAGTATAAAAAAATTAAAAAAAATTATTTTATTTAATTTGTATAATGTTTTAAAAATTCTAGCTGATCGATTGACGGATACACCCGGTGAGGCCGTTTTTTTAGTAGACATCAAAGTCGGTGTACTGTAGAAACAGTAGAAAATTTGTAATTCCTTTAAAATAACAAATAAATAATTAAAGATAATTGAAAAAAATAATTAATTAATTAAAATCTCAAGACTTGTACATGTAGTATATTTTCTTTACTAAATAAAGATTTAAAATTCTAGGTGATCGTTTTAAACCTCGTATTTACATTGGATTCCAAAATGTGGTATAGGTGGACTTTTCTTGCAGACCATCGATCTGTGTTTAATCCTAGAAAATGTATGTAACTGGAACATCTGTTGGTATTTAATTCATTGTTCCTTAATACTCGCGATATTCGTATTTCTTGTTTATTAACTTCTTTTTAAAAATCCACGTGTTCGCACATGGCACTGAGTTATATTGTTCGAGTTATCTCCCTTTCACGGTACGATTATCTATTTTTAAATGTGACATAGAAAAAATCCAGTTGCTTGACAACGTGCACGATGTCCGATAAAATTAAATTTCAAACAGATTTTGTGTAAATAAATTGAAAGATAACTTATCTTGTTATTTATTTTATACAAAGTTATATTTTAATTGTTTATTGACCAATTATTCGATCAGTCATAAATTGGAAATTCCCGTTGTTATGTGTAACTAGGTCTGATCCAATGAAATTAATGAATAAAACGTCACTTCCTAAAGTGAAAAAATGTCTTTGATGTTGAATCTGTATACCGACAAAACTTGCTACATAAAGGGTTTTTCAGTCGTAAACGATGATTTCAACCAGTTTATCTTAAAGAGGAAATAATAAATAAAGAATAAAGCATTTGATTGAGGTATGATTTATTGAGTTTACGCTAAAAGAACTGTAAATACGCGTTATCAAGCTTGCTCTGGGATAACAGTCAACGTACATACACATCCCTTTAACCATGTTAACAAAAACAATAATTTTTAAAAAAAAATGTTTTTGGTTTTATTCAATCTTTGTTAAAAAAAACCCAGCACCGAAGTTCCAGTAAAACCATGTCTGGGTTTAGAAAATGTAATGGAAATAAATTTCAGTTAAAAAAGATCGTTATAAAACTTGTGTGACCCGGTACAAATTTTTCACCTGTCATAGCCCTTTTTAATTGGTTTAACATAATTAATTACGTTTCTTGACAAATGCGTATTGACAGACCAATTGGATAACTACCCTACAAAGTGAACACTAATTAACTGGCTTCATATCTCACCTGGTGTTAGCTGTACACATGTTTATATAATGTAAACACCTCTCGAAGTTACCTTGCATTGTCGGCAAATATATTTTGTAATCTTGAAACTTCAGACCAAGATCGCATAATTTTCAGAATTTTTTATGCAATTAAGCGGAATTTAGACTTTTGTTTATGCAAATAAACGGAATTTTTTACATTGCTTAAATGGGAAATCGTTTGGTGCAGAGAAAAATTATGCAATTAACCGGAATATGCAATTAACCGGTATGCAATTAAGTGGAATCTACTGTACACAGTATACTAATACTAGGTGCATTATTGACAGAAATACTAATATCTCATTATTTCTGTGTGTGTATTGATTCAAATTCTCGTATTTTAATTATAGTGATACTAATAATTCACCTATCTCTACTGTACAGCTGAGCTCTCTTTTAAATCAATACCAAGAGTCTTAATGACCCTGACATTATCCAAGTGACAATTTCTAGGAATGCTGCATGATCAAAGTTTCAAATTTCTTCCATTTGTATTTTAAATTATTGAATCTAATGACAACAGAAATAGTTTATTGCTAGAACATTACCTAACTTCAAGAGTCATGTAAATAAAAAAAAAAAAATTCAAAATTTGGTTTCTTTCCAATTATTTTGAATATGTCTCCATCTTTACAAGTATTTTTATGACCCAGATCTTACTCAAAGGTCAGTTTTATTTTGTTTCTTTCAATCAATTTGTTGACATGGAATCTATTCCCTAATCAAATGACAGTAATTTTTTATGATTAAAACAAATTGCTCAAGAATTAGTTTAAATAAAAAAAAGTGATATGAGTTTTTGTTTTTCCATTTTAATCTTTCAATCATTTTGATGACATGGATTCTCCTCATGTTGAATTATATTCATCCAGTTTCAGTAATCAAATTGAAAATTGCATTGCATGTTGTTTTTTTTTTTTTTTTTTTTTTACTAAAAAGGGTTTCTGGATTAATGAGTTGGGATTAATATTTCTTAGGAAAAAAAAAGAATAGGCTTACTAGGGATTCTATTGAATGTGATCATGTCTAAGGGTTTATTGAAAGGTCAAAGAGAAAAAAAAAAATTTTTTTTTGATTTCAATCTCCAACAGGCTTTACATATCATGTACCCATTTACATTAATTGTAAAGAGGAGAAAATTATATCAGTAACATATGGTCAATTTTCACAATAACCTATGACCAAAAATTAAAAAAAATAATTCTTTTATTAAACAGATTTGATAGAAAATTAATGATCGTTGATTTATTATTGGGAATCTCTCTCTCTCTCTCTCTCTCTCTCTCTCTCTCTCTCTCTCTCTCTCTCTCTCTGATAAACTGAGAAAATTTGTATAGGAGATCAGTTGAGTAATGGTGTTTAACGTCCCAGTCAAGAATATTTCACTTATATCGGGATGTCGAAAATCTGTATAGGAAAAATATACATATATTTAAAATTCATAATGTCACTGTCTGTCCTTTTCATGTACTTTTAAGTTTATTTCAACAAATTGTTAATTTAAAAAAAAAGAAAGTGGCTGAAAATGTATTAAAGAAATCTCTGAGAGAGAGAGAGAGAGAGAGAGAGAGAGAGAGAGAGAGAGAGAGAGAGAGAGAGAGAGAGAGAGGAGAGGAGAGAGAGAGAGAGAACAAAAGAGAATGGGATATTCTGCGAGAGAGAGAGAGAGAGAGAGAGAGAGAGAGAGAGAATAAAAGAGAATGAAATATTCTGCAAGAGAGAGAGAGAGAGAGAGAGAGAGAGAGAGAGAGAGAGAGAGACTTAAATGACTCATTTGTTGTTGACTATCTTGTATCTATTAGTGATGTCTTATTGCAGTATTTTTATGCAAATTCTTAATCTATAATAGAGGCAGATATAAAATTCCTGTTTATCTGAGTTTCAGGGTTTTTATCATGTTTAAGTAATACCCAAATAATTCTCTTAAATTTGTGACATATGACACTAATTGAAAGCTATTTTCACCATTAAATCTTTTACTGGTGACTCTTAGCTTGAGAAACTTTGACCCAAATTTCCTCAATAAAATGATAATATGGGCCATAACTCTTTTCTGGAAACCTCAAACCAAGGTAAAGAATGTCTGACCTTTAGCTAGATGTATCATCAAGCCTAAGTTTATGTAAATGTAACCCAAAACCAAAAAGCTTCAAAGTGAAGATTTTAATGCTGTTTCATATGTTACATGTATGGCTAAATTTAGCCACAACTACATACCCTGACTATTGATTTTAGTAACATTTTGGTGGGGGTTCAGTAAATATTCAAATCTTACTCGTCTTTGAATGAACTAGAACATTTAAAATGCTTTTATTAGAACTATCAGAAGAGTTGACAGTTGATAGAAGAAATGTATATTTCTACTATAGTTCAGATTCTGTCATTTACATCAAGAAAGTAAGTTCTGAGATAATGGAGGAAACCAGAGTGCCAGAAAAAAAACCAGAGATCCACCAAAAGCCCTGACTAACCTTTTCTTACTAGAACCTGCTTAAGTGGGATTTAAAACCTAGTTGGTTAAAAAATTAGAAAGGTGACATCTGTGATTTAGAGAAGAACTAAGTATCCTTATGTTTACACATCTACTGGTATATAGTCCACCACAACAAACATGCAAAAATATAATTTTAGCCAAAACAGTTAAATGGCCATTTTAAAGAAATGGGAATTTCGGGTTTTTTTTATTTATTTGTTTTTTAAATATTTTTTATAGTTTTTTTTTTTTAAGGAAAACAAAAAACATATAAATAAAATAAAATAAGCATATCTTCTCAGCCATTCTTTATTTGTAAATATAAAATTAATAAATACTATCAATGGCTGTTAATTATGAAAATAACAGATAATTATTTCTGGATGATAAACTAGATCACTAGGAATTTTTCACTGCACTATTTGTATTTAATTAAAAAGTCATAATTTTAAACTGTCATTCCATAAAATTAAGCTTTCATCAACTCCTACAGTTCTTTTTCATCTCCAAATGTCCAGATAATGTGTGATGTTCTGGGTCAAAGCAGGTCCATTCAGTCATGAACAATGGAGTCAAATGTTCTTTATCAAATTCAATGAATCAAAAATATTTCAAATGGTGTTTGTTTATAATTAGTGATTAAATATCCACAGAACCAGATATCAGGCATCAGGTCTGAGCCTCAAGGACCACCCCTCAGTGCATCCAAAGTTCATCCTGGGTCACAGAGTCTCAACACAGTTTAAATCATTATCGTTAATTAAATCCAATAGAATTTAATGTTTTATAGAATGAAAGGCCATAGGTGCATGTCATGGGTCAAAGGTCAATATTCAATATTGGTAAGTTTTTTGAAGAAATGGCACCAAGGATTAAAATCATGGCTCCATATTAGATATTTATCTAAACAAGGGACAAAAGCATATATCAATCAAAGCTGAAATGATATACCTGTTTTTAACTCAAATTACATATTTAGTACTATTATTTAGTTTTCAGTAAACATGTTTTTAATTATTTCAAATTTGAAATTGATAAGACGGTTTTAACTTTACCCCCCTTTTTTGAAAAAAAAAAGCTTAGTCATTGTTATTTCACTTCATTTTTTTTACTGAAAATTAAAAAAAAAATGAATGTTTTATTCAACATTATAAGAGCTATATCTGATTTATTTCACTGTAAGTTATTTTTTAAAATTTTATTTGATTTAGTTGTTTGAATAACAGCAAAAAATTAGATTTTCCAAATTTATTATTGTTTTTGTAACTTTTGAAAACAAAAGGGGTATAACAAATGTTTTCACCTGAGTCTAAGTTACAATTTTTAAAATCAATGGTAAAAAATTATTTTCAGAAGCCTAAAAAAAGTAAAACATAGCTTTTGTTTTAAAACTTTTATTTTTATTATTATTATTGGTTCATTAATTTATGAGATATCCTGGCACTATAATTACAAGTTGGTATCATAGTAAGATAAGTTAAAATCTTTCAAAAATTTCCCTTTTCAGTCCGTTTTTTTCTAAGACAGTCACAGATATTTATCTTGCTAAAAAATCATTTTTTCAGCCACTTAAAACTATTAATTTCACACTGTGGAATTTTAAGTAGAGTTAGATATCAATTAAACAAGCCAAAGTTAGAAAATTCTATATCTCTTTTATCAACAAACAATTTAATCATCCCCCATTTCATCTTTCTTATCAATCTCAAGACTGTTAGCAAATATTCTATAGTGTTGTGTGTTTACAAAATGTCTCAAAACATGATGGATGTAATATGATCAGTTATCTCCCTTTATCTATTACTATCTCCCTTGATCTAATTATAACCTCTACTTATCAGCACTACTTTCCCCTTTAATTATCCCTGGGATCTAAATCATCGAAGACAAAAAAACGAAAGCAAGTGAAAACACAGACAGATATCTATAGATTTATCTAGTGATGGCAAAAATTAAACTCCTTTCAGGTAAACACACATGCTAGTTGTGTTTTCCTCTTTCATGTTGACATTTTACAATAATTTATGGAGACGTAACATTTCACCACATTGTGGAATAATCTACAGACATGTACATTAATTTTCCTTGTAATCATTAATCCTCTTTTTCTCACAGTATGCGAGTTAATAAAGATGATGTGCCATTCAATGTTGTTTGTTTTTTTTTTTTTTTTCACATTGGTACTAAATGATAATGCTATCATACATGTGTTTTGTAATGGAGTCTGATTTGATTGCAAGCACATGATGCAAAAACGGCTTGACAGAGGTTGTAATTTCTTTCTGTTGTCATTTGCAAATGTGACAATATTTGTTGCTTGATAACCAGGTTCAAGATTTATTTCTCTCAATGCCCGGTTTTTCTCATTATCAATCACTTAACCAAGAATAATATGTATTTTTAGAATTTTTAAACAGAGTTCAGAGTATAGAAATGGTGTTTTGTGCCCCTGTCAAGAATCTTTAAAAAATAAAATTTTATTTGCTGATTATAAAATGGACTGACGTCCTTGCTTTAATATTCAAACACCTATTGCATTAAATTACAGCTTAGTACCTTGAAGTGCATTTTTAAACCAAAGTTGAAATTGAATGTTTACTTGTAACAGTTGAAATTAAAAGTCCCTAAGTCTGTAAGAAAACTTGTTTCAATTAATTCATTAATTATTGGATCATGTTGCTACTAACATTTAAATAACCATGACATTACATTATCTTATAAACTGATTATAGTATAATCTAAAACTAAAAAAAAAAATATCGGGATCAATTTCAGCCTAAAGTATGACATTTATTAATTCTAAACAAAATCCGGAATTAACACACAGAAATAACTCAGATAAAAAATCTTAGTTTGTTTTCAAATCCGTCAGAAAAAGCTTATTAGAAATTCAAATAAATTTAAAAATTTTGAATTAAAATTCACCTAAACCAAACAGATGTTACTCGGGCAGATATTGGACTAAAGCTTACTGAATCATTACAGATCATTTCTTCTAAATAAGTGACATGTTGAATCATTGAGTTTGTATTCAGTAACATAACATTGTAATCAATCCTAAAATCTGTGTAACATCCTGGATATAAATGTATGATGCAATACAAAATACCAGTAAATTTTATTCCAACTTTCATATACTCCATTATAGATTCTATACAAAGAGAAATAGGATGTTTGAATTTTCACTACAGCAAAAAATCTTACTGTCAGAAATAGATTCTTAAATCTTTGTTTTAAAATCAAAACTTAAAAATTTTGTTTTTAAAGTTGAGAACAGTAACAAAACTAGTTAAGATCAGTCTTACATTATTTAAAATTAAAATGTATTTCAATAAAATAAAATAAAATAAATTCATTTATCAAGAATATTCCCTATTTAAATCATTATTTTTTTTTTGTTTTGATTTCATGAGAGACCACTCTATAATCAACAGAATAACATTATTTAATTAATAGAGTACCGACATTCAGTATCAAAATTATTTTTTCAAAGGGAGACCACTCTAGTATAAACATTTAGCAAGACTAGTCAAAACTTTTTTTCTCTAAGGGAGACCAGTCTAGCATGAACATTTAGCAAGACTAGTCAAAACTTTTTTTCTCTAAGGGAGACCAGTCTAGCATGAACATTTAGCAAGACTAGTCAAAACTTTTTTTCTCTAAGGGAGACCAGTCTAGCATGAACATTTAGCAAGACTAGTCAAAACTTTTTTTTCTCTAAGGGAGACCACTCTAGCATGAACATTTAGCAAGACTAGTCAAAACTTTTTTTTCTCTAAGGGAGACCAGTCTAGCATGAACATTTAGCAAGACTAGTCAAAATTTTTTTCTCTAAGGGAGACCACTCTAGCATGAACATTTAGCAAGACTAGTCAAAATTTTTTTTCTCTAAGGGAGACCACTCTAGTATGAACATTTAGCAAGACTAGTCAAAACTTTTTTTTCTCTAAGGGAGACCAGTCTAGCATGAACATTTAGCAAGACTAGTCAAAACTTTTTTTTCTCTAAGGGAGACCAGTCTAGCATGAACATTTAGCAAGACTAGTCAAAACTTTTTTTTCTCTAAGGGAGACCAGTCTAGTATGAACATTTAGCAAGACTAGTCAAAACTTTTTTTTCTCTAAGGGAGACCAGTCTAGCATGAACATTTAGCAAGACTAGTCAAAAATTTTTTTTCTCTAAGGGAGACCACTCTGGTATGAACATTTAGCAAGACTAGTCAAAAAAAATTTTCTCTAGGGAAGACCACTCTGGTATAAATTGCTTTGTGCTCAAAAGCTGGAATCAATATTCTCAAAGTTAATAAGTAATGACAAATTAATAAGAAAATAAGGAAATACTGAATTCCCAATCTGACAGATGGATATAGAAAACCCTAATTGACGTACAGTACGGCCAGTTCAAAATTCTGCAATGTATCAGTTACCAGAAATATCCTTCATTTCATTTTGTTTTAAGTGTGAGACAGAATTTGTCATTTATGAAGAAATCATTATTACAATAACTTTTACTCTCCATACAATCAATCATGTCTGTACAATGTGATAGTAAATGGAATTTTGATATCCCATTTAATGATAAAACAATTTTGGGGAAAAATTATCTTTGTATAAATTTACATCAAAATCACTGAATGCACGAACTGCAAAAAGTGTCTAAGTTCAATGTCAAAAATGGATAAAAAAGAGAAAGAAGAGAGAAAAAAATCAATCCTCTAATGAATATAAATTCTATTGTTTGGTTTTAAAAGTTTTAATTAAGGCACAGTTAGAAATCTTTCACTTATATTGAGTCAGTCAGTTCTGTTGTTGATTTAGAAAACCAAAATGTGCAAAAAACAAACAAACAAAAAACAAAAAAAACAAAAAACATCAAACTTTGGCAAGCTTGTCTATTTGGAGCTTTTCATCTTTTAAGTCACCCTGATGGCTCCAATAAGTGATTGTTTTACTGTTATAGTGTTTTTGGTGTGATGGAAAGTTCTCAAGTACAGAGGAGTAAGTTCTAATTATCGTTCTATGTGCCTTAACAATTAAAAAAAACAGACATTGAAACAGTTGGTGTTTTACATATAAAACAAAACGTGTACATGTGTATGTGAAATATGGCAGAATATCCAAGAGAGTTAAATTTAAAAAAATCTTTAATCAAATGTCAGCCACTTTTGTTTTCATTCAGAGATGAAACATGTTGAATGTACAGCATATCATGGATGAATAAAGTCAGAAGATCGGCAATAATACAGACCATAACAGACTAGACTAACCAGGATGAATAAAAAATTAAAAAATAAGAAAAAAAGAAAAACAAACAACAAACAACATCACCATGTGGTTTTGATTTAATTACATCACTCCATGATCCCACAATGCAAAGTGCACAAAATCCCAGAATGCTTTGAGTACACCCTAGGTTAACATTGGAATTTGGCATTAAGCCACCACTTGTCATCAACATTGATACTGTTTTACTAAAAATAAATCAATCCGTAGAACTTTTTTTATAACTGTAAGAGATAATGAATGGCAGATTCAGGAAAAAAAAACAAAAAAACACCAGCATGTCTTATTATGAAAATATTGATCCAACTCAGGTGTGTGTGTGTCTGTGTGTGTGTGCGTTTTATAAGCAATCCCTCTGCTGAACAGTGAGAGCTTACAGTTCAAAACATCAGCATGACATGCTGAAGGTTGGTGTTTCCTCCATCATGCCATCATCTTCAAAGAACTCCATCATGCCATCATCCTCCACGAACTGACCACATCAATATAAATCTAAGAATCTGGGGTGTAAAACACATTACGCAACTATTTCCTGCTCTCTTTTTAACAATGCATCAGTATTATAATAAACTTCAGATTAATTCATTAATTTTTTAAGCCTCAAATAACCTTCATGGAATTTTTAAAAAAATCACCTCCAAAGGAAAAAAAGGTTATAAAACAAACCCAGTAGTCTGTCTTATCTGTTTTGATAATCAGTACAAACGCAGGCTTATTTATTGTCTCTTTTCCGACTGAATGAACATAATTAAAAGAAACAAGGCCAGATTTCTACACAAGAGAGAATAGACAAGGTCTGGCTGATGAGCTGTACATGTTATACAAGGGTACTGGTCTATATCTAAGAAGCAGATACCAGTCTATCTCTGTAGATACATAACAATTCCATTCAGCTTCAAACTCAGTTTTTTGTCACTTTCATTCAATCAAAATTTCAACAAAAAAAAAAAAAAAAAAAAAAAAAAAAATCAGATAAAGGGGTCCAAAAGAGGGTAAAACAATAGTAAAATCATCTAAAGTTAGAAAATTTAAATTTTTAAAATTATTTTTTTCAATTTAGACTTATTCATAAAATTTAAAATAAAAAAATCAAATGGTGTAACTTGAAAGATATTTTTCCTCAACCCCTTCCATTTTAAAAGTGCCAATCTTATTCTAAAAAAACTCTGTGTACCAAAAACCTTAAAAACAGATGCTGAGATTTTAGTAAGATAATGTATTTTTCTGTTGTAACATGACCGCATAGTATTTTTTTTTTCCCAAGTCAGAAAAAATATTAACTGTCAAACCCTCTGATTTTTATCTCCATCTCCTCTTATACAAGATGAACATGTGACAATTAAACAACTAACGCTTGATTTTTTTTCCCTTATTATTGCAGATACAATAGGTAAAATAAAGATATTTCCTCTGACAGACTGGGACAGAAATTGTGGTTACATTAGGGTAAGAGTGATAGACACTTTTCACAATGATCTCAGACTGGAGATAAAGAATCATGGTTCATATTAAGATGGCAAGGTCTTAACAAAATTAACAATGGTCAATCTAAAATTTCAAGATTAAAAATTTAAAATAGGGAAAGTTGTTCTGTGTCCAGATATAAAAATCACTATGGATACAAATGCATTAGTAAAAAAGAATTCTTTGTCATTTGATAATTTCAAATATAAAATTGAAGTTGCCAATCCCTAGATCAAATGAACCTTCACTGACGGAAACAGTGCTCTATGAACCAGGTCGTGGTCATATGGCCTTTTTTTTAAAAAAAATTATTTGAATAATTATATAATTTATATTAAAATATACCATGTTCGATATGATTAATATAATTTTTTCCCAGATAACCGCAAAATAAATTCAGTAAAGTATTTCATTAGTCACTAAGGATTAGTAAAAAAATAATTATATATAAAAAAATTTTCATTTAATATTCATAAAATTTAAATATGTTATCATTTTTGCGGTAGATATTTTCTCTGAGGTGAAATCAATATCAGAACAAGCTGTGTCAATTTATTATAATAAAATGAATCATAGATAATCAAAAATTCACACCTTAATTTTTATGATGCATCAAGTGAAAAAAATTCAACCTGAAAAGTTTATGAAAACTTCAAAACTTCTGTTATGGAAATTGACATCTGCAGAAATTGATAGGGATCATGTCAAAATCCTCGAAATAAAATCCAAACTTGATATTGGTCAAAACTGAAAATAATCTGAAACTGACATCTGCAGCCATGAAATTGACAAGGAAGTAAGGATGGTCAATTAATTGTATTTCTGAAGTGTTGGGTAAATAGTCGAAATTTACACAAAGTGTACCAATAAAAAAATCTGTTACATTTGGCTTCACAGTACAAATATTAAACCACCTTTTAATTTCTTATTTTTATAAATCCTTTCATTTCTCATGTCACCTTTTGTGCAGGTGTCCCTTGTTAGAAAATATTAAGGAAAATTTTAATTTAAAATTCAGTCCAAAATTAATTCAAAAGGAATTTGTCATTTAGTCATCATCAATATCACACTTAGCATGGCCAAGGATTATTTATCTAGCAAGCAGATGTTGAGTGCACTTAAGAGAGCTAATGGAAACAATGGTTCTATCAGTTTAACAGATAGTCGGACCTCATTAGGATCAGCACAGACTGACCACTCTCCCACTGGTCAAACAATCTGTCATCTTTTATCTATCAGTTTGTGGACAGGCACAGGACAATGGTCATTATCAATATGTAATAATCTGGCCAACTCCTGGGACAACAGCAGCTGGTTTTGATTCCTAAATATTCAATAATGTCCACTTGGTATGCATTGGGTATAATGTTAATTCTGTAATTATCATCAACGTCCAAGAGATGCACATAAACCTCCATTCTGCAACTTTTACAAATGCAGTTAATTCTTTAATTTTCAATACTGACCACTTTGATATGGTCATTCTAAAATAATTATCATATTCGGGATAGATCAATTTAGAATTCTGCAACTTGTCATATAAATGTGATTCTGCTGTCGCATTTTCTGGAAGCATTAATTTGTAATTCTGCACTTTGTCATATTCTTGCTTGTCCAATTCTGTGTTTTATTGTCTTAAACATTCGGCAATACAATTGCCACCATTTTTCTACAAGTCTAAAAGCCCTTAACAAACCAATGAAAACATTGCTTATTGTCATGTTTTGGTCTGGATCCCGCAGGCATTTATAGAGAAATGTATTCACTGGGTATACATACTCAATACTGGCACATAAATAATGAAATAACACAACTCATAATCAAGATATCATGAAATTTAAACACACACACACACACACACACATACACACACACACACACACACACACACACACACATTTTTGTGCTTATTCTTATAAATATTGTAAAACTATTTACGAGAATTGAAGGGGGCAAAAACAATGATGTTCATTTTGTATTCTTCTACTTCTTCTTCTTTTTTTAACACATAGGTGCTGTAACCTTTTCAACTTTTAAATTTTTAGAAAACTTTGACCAATCTATTTTTTCAACTTATCTTTACAAATGACCACAGAAAAATAAACTGTAGATACTGGTATTCCAGCACTTGACCAGATGGTCAGTAAAATATTTCTCAATCACATAAACAATCAGAAATCCATAAACTAATGACAAGTATTAAGATTTCTTATAATAAACATTTTATATTTGATGACTGACCCAGGTTAGAGTGACCCCCTCTTGATTGGTCATCTGTGGTCAAGTTGACTTTTATAATGTACATTTTGTGTATATTCTCCCTGATATCTAGATGATCAATGTTATCATTTGATATCCAATGATGGATATTGACAAGGGGATACATATTACCATATGCAACAGATTGTCATGATAGAGACAGACTGTTAATTTATATCAGTGTATTATTGAACTTCCAGACACATCCCCATATGATGTATTGGACACTGACCAAGCCAAGAAAAATGACCACATGAGACGAATACAAATTCCAACTCATCCAGTCAATGCTCTTTAATGAATCATCACTTCCAGAGCCTCACTATGCCTATCCATTCCTCATTCAAGCTAGTGGCTGAGTTGTATCAAATGCCGAGTTGTATTGAATGCCAGCTTAAGAATCATTACATCTTTTGCCACCAAGGTTCCAAACCAATTTGGCTGATCCCAGAGTGGAAAGTTTGCTTGCAAACTGCAAAAAATTTTTCCTAGGCATTTAGGTTTCCTAAACTGTATCAGAATGGACTGCCTCGAAATAAATGAAGAAATCTTAAACTGGATGAAAAAATTTTTAACATCATTACTTAAGCTGCTCCATTTCATTTTAGCTTAAACACCATTACTCAACTCCACTCCACACTGTATGAGAAGCTTAGCTCTGCTTACCAGATCATCAGGTCGAAGTCGTTATCAGTTTTAATTATCTTAATTACATTTCCATTTGATACATTACCATAATTAATTAGTGTGTATATAAGAAGATAAGTTGTTACTATGACATTATCTATGCCAGGAATCCCCCAATCTGTCTGCTTTAATATCGATTCTATGGATACTGGTATACTAAAATTCAAACCAATTTTAAAGAGTTCCTGATATATGTTATCCATTATTCTAGGTATATCTACAGAACCATTATTCATTTTGAATTTAATTTTCTGTTTTTAGATGATTTTTAAAAATACATACCAGTCAGTATTTGATTTGTTACACTTACTGGAAGAACTTTATATGGCAGTAAAGAGAGGAGTGAAGAACTGTTATACCACAACTGAAATACTTCCTTTATATTGAGTATTAGTTCTGGGATTAACCACCAACATTTTGGCATGCAAATTGATCCACTCATGTGGAATTTAAAACTAGAAAATTAAAGAGTGTAGTGGAGTAATGGTGTTTTATGCCCCAGTCAAGATTCTTTCACTTATTTCGAGGCGGTGAGTTTTGGGATGATGGTAGACAATAAGAGGCACTGTGGACCATAAGCTTGTACTTTATAGAAGCACTATGGTCAATACGCAGTGGTTTTGTTTGCCTAAAATTACTACCGAATAAAGGTAGTTTCCCCTTGAGAAATAAGACTAAAATTTCCCAATTTGACAACTAAAATTCCCCAAAAGGCAACAGTGACACACAATTAAATAGTTTAAGTTAAATCCATTTGTCCAAAACTGTTCTGACAGACAAAAAATGTTAGATATTGTCACAATATAAAATCTTTGAAATGAATTTCAAAATTCTGAGCGTAATATGTGACATAAAAAGGGTCCAAATTTTCCCAATCTGAAAGGTGGAAGGTAGTTTTTAAAAAACATAGCAAAATCACTGATACGTTAATAATTTTTTTATGCACTGTGGACCACAAGCTTAAAATGTGCCATGTTGTTCTTTATAGATGAAGATGATATACTTGTAATTGAATTGCAACTAGCTTTTAAACCAAATTAGTTCCCCTTGATAATGTTAGTGTAAGCCTGGTTACCCAAATAAGGTACAAAAAAAGTGTTTTCTTTCTGTTTTTCGGCTTTAAATATGGTTTTGGTATATGAACCAGTATCATTGAGATGTTAATTTAAGCATTTTGTACCAATGCACTTGCCTTACTATTTGTGCACATTTGAAAACACTAGCACAAACTCTCACACACAATCAACATAAGTTTATCAGTTAAATTGTAGGAACTGGACATGGTTAGTATTTTGCTGTTGGCAGAGGTAGTGGTCAATCCATAAATAAGGTCAAACAAGGTGGTAATTTTTATGGGATAGTAAACACTTGCATATGAATAGATTAGCATTTAAATGATATCAACCACAGGTTAACTGATGCAGTTGGTTGTTGATGACCATCTAAATATACCTTGAGGAACAAAATTAGGACATTTTATTGTAGGGACAGTCCAGGAATCTCTTATACTTCATTTACTTATATACATGTCAATATTAACATTGTCTTTTACTGAAAAATCTTTGAAAACTGTTTTGAAAATTTAAAAAAAATTGTTATGAATGTGTTTATTAAACTGTTTTTAACACAGAACAAGTAACACAGGTGGCTGAAGGTGTTCAATTAAAATTTCAATGTTGAAAAATTGTAAATAATGTTCTTTTTGCATGATTTGTGATAATTAATCTTAAGCCAATTAGGTGAATTTTATTGAAATTTCACTTATATATGTTTTTCTCTTTTTTACTCAATTTATTTCATTATTCTTTTTCTGCTACTTCATGGCCATCTCAAAAAAGAATTACTTTTTTTTTCTTGTGATAATTATGAAAAATTTTAATCTCAAGTACTTTCTATTTTAAAAACTATATACCAAGCATATATAATGACCCCAACTAAATTTATCTGTGAGAATTTTCTGATTTTTGACACAAAAGTATAATTTTGAATCGGTCCCTAATTATTATTTCTGACCAGTAGAGTGAAAAAATTGTAGATTATGTCTGTCCTACTTAATGATAAAAACCTCTTTTTTTTTGTCTTTGTGGGTGTCCAACATATTGTTTAAAATGTTGAGGTAATAATTTGATATTAGGAATGGAAAACGATCTCCACTAAGAGATGAAGATAACGAAAAAACTCAAAATGAGGAGGTACATTGCTATTTAACGGTGATACACAATGCCAAAATAACTATGCTTTCAGAATTTATCTAATATTTCCATCATAGTCAAATGCCTTTAAAAACTAAATTATAATCTCTTTAAGAAAATCATCAAAACAGTAAATAGTGGTATCTTTGACCAATCTTCTGTTTCAAGACATTTCTGATGAACAGCTATGTTCATTCCTTGTGAAATTTAATTTTCAGACCCCTAATTATTATTGATTTATTTCACTGTGAACAGAATGAACAGAACATTTTGGAAAGATTTTGTCTGCAAAAGGTCATCATGCTCGGTTAATTTTTCTAATGCTTTAGTTATAGTTTTTACCTAAATTACAACTATTTAATGTAACATAATTTCATTGTCTTTTTGTTTTGACAGCAGTATCAAGTTTCAGACCAATAGCCAGAGTCAGGAAATGACGGCAGGGTTATGATTTGATGAAGAAGCTTCCAAGTATTTTTATTATCTTTTAATTCTAAAATGGCTTCCCGTCTTTCTTAAGTTTTGATGATTCATTACAGCAATTGTTTTGTCATCAGGAAAAGCAAATAATGATAAAAGCTGCTTTGTTACCTAAAAAAATCTTGTATGCTTTAATAAATATTAACATCATTTCACTCAATATTTATAAAATATCATTTCCCATAAAAGGATATGAGTTGGAGAGAGAGAGAGAGAGAGAGAGAGAGAGAGAGAGAGAGAGAGAGAGAGAGAGAGAGGGGTTAAGCTGCAATCTCAGCTTTATTACAGCTATATAATGCAAAAATCCAATAGCAGAGAAAAGAAAATTCAAATTCTTCAGAAATTTTTGAAAAAGTGATAGCACTTATATTTTATTGAAGAAAATGGGATGAAAAACAACAACATATGTATGAATATAAATATGTCATTTTTTAAAATATGCTTCATGATGGGTGTCAATCAAAAATCAATTACAGTGTTGAAATATACATACAACCAAGTGACAAGTACCTGTTACTGGTGTTCACAATGACAGGCATATACAAGGATTAAAATTTATATATACACAAATAAAAAGCTGAAAATGACAAATGACATGGACAGAAGTGGTCAGTCAGTCACAAATGGTCAGTCAAGTGGTCAACAGGCAATATTTTCTTAATGTAGGTACCACATGGTCTGGTGAAAACCTACACATTATCCATCACAGTTACAGCTCATCTTGCGAAAATACATGATCATGAACACACATACTTTCTCCTTGGAGTGAGGTCTGTCATAAATCAAGACCCTGGCTTCTACTTATTGTATGTTTATGATGGAAGGACATCTAGTTTGACAGACATTTTTTCTTGGACAATTAACGGCTGTCAATCAAAACTACTAAATATCCCTCAAAGAATGAATAGAAGAAATATTTACTTTCTCCTAAACAGCAATGTTTGTTTTAGTCAATTTTTGATTAATTGTGATTTTATTTTCTGTAAATACATTTGTTTCATTCATCAATCAAATTGAATAAATAATGTAGGAAGTAAATTTTGACATATTTTAATATTGTTTTTTTTTTTTAATTATTATTATTTTTTTTATTTATTTTTTTTTTAAATTTTTTGTTGTTGTTGTTCTGTAAAATTAAGATCTCTCTCTCTCTCTCTATCTTTTTTTTTTTTAATCAAAATCAAAAATCAAAATCAAAAGATTCAAAGTTGCATTTTCTCATATCGAAGTAAAGATGTATTGTCTTATCAAAAATTATACAATTTGCATAAATGCCCTTTTATTCTTATTTCATTATTAATATTTTTATTATTTTGATATTCATTCATGTAGTATTTTTCTTGTAAAATAAAACTATTTGGTAAAACTCTCTCTCTCTCTCTCTCTCTCTCTCTCTCTCTCTCTCTCTCTCTCTCTCTCTCTCTCCGAGACTCTGTGTGTGTGTGTGTGTGTGTGTTTGTGTGTGTGTTTTAAAATAGAAATGCATCACTTTTTAAAAAATCTTTTAACAGAAACACGCCAACACACTGACATGACATTTCAATCTAAAACAGACAATATTTTTATTGAATTTTTAAAAATGTAACAATTTATCTTTTTTTGTAACAATTTAATTTGCACTTATTTCAAACAGAGACATGTAGTACCATTATATTCCCTGAATATCAAATACAAGAACATAATTAAATTGTAATTCTTTTTCTTATCCTTTCTGAAAATGAAATCCAGCTGTATGCAAATTAGATTAAAAAATTAAAATAAAAATGTTCCGAAAAACCTAGTAATAAGTAATGTTACCAACATAATTAGTGGAGGGGGGACACTTTATAGTCTGGTGGGAATTATAACCCATGGCCTTGATAACATCTTCAGAATTATTAATGTTTTACACAGCTGCCTGTGTTATTTTAAGATTTCCAATTTCTGTTTTAATTGTGTCAATTTCCTCTTTTTTTATCATTTGATGAGGTAACAATGATATTAATAATCTTATCATTCATACCTTTATTTTTTTGTAATTTTTATTTTACATTTTTCAAAAATTTTGAGTCCATACCCTACCATTGTTTTTTTTTTTTTTTTTTTTTTTTCTGTTTACCACCAATCATATTGTTTGTCTTAATCTGTGAACTTTCTTTTTTAAATCAAAATTGTATGAGTTTTATTTATCTATTTATTTATTTAATTTTATTTTTCTTACATCAACCAATGGTTTCACTTACATTATATCATACTAAAATTAAACAAGAAATATTTTCCCTGGGAAAAACACAAAAGATTTACATGAATTACCCTATTAATATAAATTTAAAATGACAGTTCAATGATGGATGGTTGTCATCATTTTTAAGAATTTTGAGCTAAAATTTTAAGCTTACAGCACCTAAGTAAGTGTACATTAATTATTGACAGATGTACATAGAGGATATTTAATTTTAAATGAGACAGATGTGGGGAGAAAATGAGATCCCCCTCAAGGTCTTTAAATTGTGGATATTTATACATGTCACTTCTTGTACAAATTTTTTTATTGAAAATTCACATATAAAAAAATTCATAGAAAATATTTATCGAGCCCAATGATTGATTTAAAACTTAAAATTTTATACAAGATTTTACAAATTGCAGAAAAATATGCATTCATTTATATGACCACTTATTTTGTATTGACACCTTGCATATTGTACAATTTTTTTTATTCATTTAAATTTCATTTCTTGCATGAATTATCATACAATTGATACAGATCAAGATTTTGTATTTGGGTGAAATGATACACCTATAGTGATGCAAAGATACACATGTAACAATGGAAAACAAAAATGAAGTGTTAGATAAACAAAGTAATAGCTTTTCACAACAAAGTCAAGATAATTTCAATTAAATTAAGCTTGTCAGTTTTGAAATTGCTGGAGAATACCAAAGTACCCCCCCCCCCCCCCAAACAAAAGACATGAAAAGAAAACAACACTCGCATTTAGCAAGCAAACTGACAAACATTCTCACACTGGGATCCATCTAATTTGGATTTAAAACCTATCTAGGTTATATCACCTTCTCACTCGATTATATTTGGAATAAAAATTTAAAATTTAAATATTTAATTCAAATTACTAATTAATAGTCTTAATTTATTTAACACAAAACAGTTAAACATGTAAAAAATCGTAAATTATTAACTACACCTGTGATGAAGTATACCTGTACAGATTGTGTAAGTGGTTTCTTTGGCTAATAAATCAAAAATATGATGTTAGGTAATCGTAATAGGTGGCCGACAACGACAAATGTTCCTCTGTTTTACGAGGACACAAAACCTTATAGTTATGACAAATTATCAATGTCATATCCCTTATTTTATCAAGTTAATAATCTATTGTGGTAAAAATGTTATTAAAAAACAGACGAACAAATAAAATGCTTTTGAATAAGTGAAGGAGAGCACTATTAAAATGGCTGATAGTAATCAGGACCAAGATTTTTATAAACATATATAAATTTCACGAAACCTCGGATATTTACGGATATAAAAATCATTGTACCTAAATAAATTAAGAAGTGTTGTACTAAGTGACTGGTAGTTGGATAGAAAGAAACATATAAATTTCATAGCATCTCCAACAACAGAATATATAAATTTCTCAGCACCTCTGATATTTTATGTCTACACACTTTCCCGAATTGGAGAGGTCAGACAAATAGCGCAATTTATATTGATCTTGAAATAGAGACATCAAGAACAGTTGTTTTTTAGATGAAAAAGATTTTGGAAACTTTATTTACAAACTTAAACTTCCTACAAAAAAGGAAGATTTATAAACAACGGATAAAAAACATGGGTAACCCTCAAATGTTTCTCTGGAGTAAATCGAAACTGTGTAAATGGAAGAGTTATAAACAAAGGATAAAAAACACAAGTGACCCTCAAATGTTTCTCGGAGTATATAGAAACTCTGTAATTTCAATATCCCAGGCACACTTATTAGGCTAATTTTTATTTGCACTTATATCCAAACAAAACATTGCTTTTAATCACATTTTCAGGTTTTTATTTATTTTTGTAAGATATTTAAAAATTACAATTACCACACATGGCGTCCCAAGGACTTGTCATATTTATTCTCAGGAACACATCCTTCATTTTGTTTCCTTTTTTGGGGGTAAAAATATATTTTACTGGAATATTTAAACTATAAAGAAAAACTTCAAAAACCCAACATTAACATATAAATTTTTAACATTACCTTTACAGTTTCAAACATAAATTTTTTATATCTTTTTTTTTTCTAAATATTTTACACTGTAATTTCTGCAACATGAGATCATATAACTAACACTGTGAGATTTTAAAAAACACATCCCTTTCTTTTGATCTTAAGCGTTTGATATGCGAACACCTTCCAATTAGATGAGAATTAATTCTAATACTGTCTATATTTTATTTAGATGTTAGAATTTGAAGTGTTGATCTACCGGACTTATGAATGATATTCTTTTTTAACTTGAGTAGGTTAAATACTGATTAAAGAAATCTTGTATCCTCCAGTTAACTCGACTTCCAAATTTTTGTCACTTTTAAACAAACAGAAAAATTTACATGTGTACTGTCAAAAAAGTATCAGGTTTTCTCTACTTAATAAAATTATTTATTCAATGGGGTATATAAAATATTGCTTCTCAAGTTGAATTACATATTAATTCAAGTTTTTTGTTCTCATTTTTTCTAAATGAATCCCTCAGAAGTTCATTTAAATCCGTGAAGGACTGTAACAACATTACTAAATATTTTTTTTTTTTTTTTTTTTTTTTTTTTTTTTTTTTTTTTTAGATACTTATAATCATGTTTAGGTATTTCTTGTTTTGTTGACCTTTTCTATGTTGTTGCTGCTGTTGTTGCTATTTTTTATTTTATTTTCTTTTCTTTATTTCTTTATTAATTTATCTACTTATTTATTTATTTTTTATGTATTAATTTTCATTATAAGAGTAGATATTTTTTCATTTGCCTGAAAGATGTTATGTTCTGTCTAAGTAATGTGTCATGTGCAGGATTTTTGAATTTTTACTAAAAGAAATATTCAAATTTCAGCACATGACAAATTGAACAATAAAACATTTCAGCATATACTTGTCGTAAGCTTGACACACAGACACTACACAAGGACCGACACCATAACAAAACACCCAAAATTACAAACACAATATACGGTAAACACACACTGGCACTACACAGTTATCTCAACATCAACCAAAATCCCTGAATGTTTAAAATAACCCTTACAACAGAAAAATTATAATCCTGCATTTAGCACTTTAATATATACATGCATATCCATGTATCTTAAGTGGTTTGGTCAGTTTACAGCTTTTTGGCAATCAAATTACCCACCTACTCTAACAGGGATCTTAGTTTTATTTCAATGTAAACAGAATCACGATTGCTAATTTACAAAATTTTGCTAATCTTATTTACATGCGGTCACTATCAATCAACAACTGACCATTAGATAGCCAAACACATACCTTTATAGTTTAGGAAAATTCCATGGATACTAATTCAACTTAATTATCTCTTTAATTAAAAAATCGAAAAGTTTACCTGGTCCAATTATACCTATCTTACCTCTTGGATTCATAAATGAGATATCTCACCCATACATTTTTAAGCCATACTATTGAATAAAAGGGGTGTGTGAATCATAATAATCAAGGTCGTCAAAACACTTAGCAAACTGTCAGTATTAAAATTACAAGAATATTTTTGATTCTGGAAATAATTTTTTGGGAAGCAGAATGGGGTTTCATTACAAGATTTTGTTTTGGTAAGGATAGTATGTGAGTTATACATTATTTTTCTTGTCAGAAAACTTGAGAAGTTGATGACATGCACAAACACACCCTGTCAAACTAGCTGATAGATGAGGCAGACGAAAAACCTTATTATAATGAATAATACGGCAGTCTTGGGTCTTTAAAATATCTACAAAATAACAAGCAACATGACTAAGTGGTACTGCTAAATATTTCTTACTTTAGCTACATATGTTACACAAACAGTAATAACTATATCACTTTCTCATAATAAAGGAAAATGTTTACAAATACTGTACATGTTTACTGTGAGGACGAAATTTAGACATAAATAAATGAGGGGGATAATGTGACGTTGAAAACTTTGTATTTAGTTTTACACTTAGTGTGCTTGCTACTTTAATCATTTTTATTTTCAAAAATAAAAATAAAATAAATAAACAAAACATATGGTAGTGTGAAGCTAAAATTACTTTTTTTAACAAGCAGATAGCAAAAATTCTTTTGTTAGTGAAAAATAAGTACCACATTCTTAAAACTGAAAGACTTTATTCACTTATATGCCTAGATTTGCATTATTGTCTAGAAATTAATCTAATTGACAACTTAGGATTTTAAAATACCAATAATATATTTATTTCAATTTTAAGCCATTTTTCGACACAAAACTTGTCATAACTGTCTCAAAAACATGTAAACATGGACCTAAAAAATTGAAAATTCACATCGTATAATCAAATAGAAAACCAGCAGATTTTGACTAGCTAATACATCAATACAACAAATTTACACCTACATTTAACGCCCGTATTTGCACCTACTTATTGTGATAACGACTTCCCGTCAGCAAATACATGTCGTAATTGTTACTTATGGCTATTCAGTCATCATAAACAGTTAATCTTATAATATTGTCAAATATTTGACATGCGGGATGATCGTATTTTTGTAACAAATCGTAAAATATTTTATGAGATTAAAATGTTTTTAGATAATCAGTTTAATGTATATAACATGTAACTAATAAAATATGGTTTGAAAAAACTCACATTTGAAAAAAATCGTATTTTAAAAGACAATTCTTAAATACATTTTGGGTTTACTTTTATAATTAATTTTAAGAAGACAATATTTTATGCCCCCGTCAATTTTATTGTACTTTTATTGCAATGTCACAGCTATAGGCAAAGTTGCAAAAAAGTTATATCTTACCCAAGGTTCTTCTGCCAAGTGACACCAATTATGACCAATCAAGGAATAATAAATTTTTGCATCCTGCGGGCATTTTTTCTGCTAGAAATGAATCCTCCAGCCAATGTATTGAGGACTCTACCAACTAAACTTCTGCTGGGAATCAGTTGATGATAACAAGACAAGAATTTAAGCAGGGTGTCTTTTCCTACTAGAACCTCATTGACATAGTAGCTTACTTAAAATGTGCACTTACGAATTACAGCACCTATCATCCCTAAAATGACGATCTTGACATCAGTGAAAGCATCTTGACTGAGGTGTAAAAAGCCATTATTTTGCCCCCCCCCCCTTCAAGACCACTTATACTTAAAAAGAAGTACCAGCAAAGACTATCAGATTTAATAAGTATCTACTAAGTTATATAATCTAACTGATCTTTTAATGACCCTCATAATCACCCTCTTGTCTAAACAAATTATGATATTACAAGATATCATCTCGCCACATTAAAAGTCATAAAAAAGCCAAGACCCCATACAACCCTGATAAATCACTTGAAGAGGGCCCCATACATCCCTGGCATATCACTTGAGTTGGCGACAGAGAGTAGCTGCTATAAAATGACCTAACGTTGACCCTAAATCATTCATATCAAACAGTCATGTTGACATATACTTCAACAGTTTAACAAGTTAAATATATGTCAAAACTAAATAAAATATGTAGGTATAATATAAATATGTTGACAGATAAATGTCTTCCCTACCTTTCAGCAATGGAATCATCCATTAGGGGAAAATGAAAAAACGAAAATTTGAAAAAAGGATGATCATCTTCTGATACAGCAAAAAAGAAAAAAAAAAAAAAAAAAGAAAAAGAAAAAAAAAAAAAATAAATAAATAAAAAAAAAGTAATAATAATAATAATAAAAACAATAAATGAATTTAAAAAGTCAAGATTTTTTCCTTTTTCAAAAACCAAAGATTGAATAGAATTTTTACAAGTTTTGTGCAGTAATTCCAATAGCACAGTGTCTTAGAAATGTAACTAATAAAAATGTTTAAAGGAAAAGCATAGATGGGCATATCCCAAATGGTCATGCACATATCATGCCCAAATCTTTTGTCAGGGCATGACAAAAGCCATTTTTGTACAAACTAAAAATAAATCATTTAGAAGATTTAAATTTGAATTAAAATTTAAAGCAACAATTTTTTGTTAAATTTTAATTCCATGATGAAAGAAAAAAATATGCCAAAACAGAACATGAACTAAATTTTAACACATCTGTTATATCACACATTTATCTATTCACTCATTCTGTATTTTTTCTGCCACTTATTTTATACATTCTATATAAAATTTCTCATAAATATGTCATAAAAGTATGAAATAGGTCATAAGGTTTATGCTTTACATTTTAAAACAAGATTGGAAAAAATGATATTTTCACTTCAAAAGCAAACATGAAATTTTTTATGCCATAAAACTGTACACATACAAGAGTTCATTTTCTAGTATGGATGACATTCATAAATCATTCATTTCATATTTTGATGTTCAGTTACGATTTTTTTTAGAGATAGTACTTATAAAAACACATCAAACAATGTAATTTTTTTTTTCAAAAAAAGAAACCTAAAAAAATGCAATAAAATTTTATAAATAGTTTATACATATTTTTTTTTTTTTATTACTGATGATGTCCATCGGCTGTTACCATACTTTAGGTGTTCTAATTACATCTTTATGTATAGTTTGCTGTCAGTGATCATGTTCATAAAAAGTCCTGGACCAAAGTATGGCATCCGTTTAATCAAGTGTACCAGCTGGTTACACATAATCGCTGTGACAGCAGTTATTATTTCCAGTTGTAATACTGTTTTTTTATTTGTTTATTTTTATTTTTATTATTATTATTTTTTTTTACTGATCTCGGCAATTGTTTAGAGGTACAGGTCATGTTCAAACCAGGCTTTTTAGTGTTAAGGTATGTGTGTTTGAGCCCAAGCTGTTCCAAAATAGTGTTATACAAAGCAAATCAAAACACATCAAGAGTATTCATGCAGCATTAGTTCTGACTGCTGAAATTGTATTTATGGGTGGGGTGGAGTTGGTTTAAGGTGTAACGATTTTTATAGTCACTTTTAACAATATATTACTCATATTGTGGAGGTCAAAAGAATGATGGAAGGATAAATGACAAGAAAACTGTCCTGCACTTAACTCAATTTCAAAAGGGAGATTGGCTTTCCAGCACTTCTATTTGTCTTGAGTAAGAATCAAAAAGGGTAGTGAGGAATAGGAACATGGTGATCCATACAGCAACACTTTAACTCAAACCCGTTATCGGTTATCGAAATATCTGAGTACAACAGTAAATTGAACATCCAGTATTGTAAGTAAACTCAAGGGTTACAGGAAGTAGATCCATCAAAATAAAATTCTGACACTTTCCCCCAAAACTCTTAATGCATTTAATACACCCCCAAAAAAAACTTTCTTTTTTTTATCTATCAGATGAAAATATCTGTATCTATAAAAATTTCTTAGTTAGGTAAGAATTTATTTATTTTAACAATTATTTGTTTATGCATATCTCGTTTGTTAATGCTTTTTTTCCATTACTGTGCACAATTGTAAAAGCCCAGTTCTCTTAAGTAATCTCACAGAATGAAAGCATTCATATTTTCTTCACAATAACATATTATTTCAATGTTTCTCTCCTCACATCAAGACATGACAGGTTTCCACCAGCCTTCATATCTCAAATGTTTTCTCACAATGTTTATCATGTTGACTTTTAACAGCAGAATAAGCAATAATAGTTATCTTTATTTATAAATCTTTATACATGCACAAACCTTTTTCTATTAAAACTTTAGAAAGAAAACAAGGTTTTTATTCCCAATAAAATTTGTTTTTGTTTTTTATAAAAGCAAATTTTATTACGTTTGATTTAGAAAATACAAAACGAATCCATTGATACGATTTTTATAATTTCTGCTTTTTTGTTTTTTAAAATAGAAACCTTTATTTCAATTTTCAAATAAAAGTATACCCAATAAAAAGAAGAGCCAAATAGTTTTATTTACCTGTATATTCCTTACATCAGTTGCCTCTCACCACCTAGTTTAGATTCCCGCTTGGGACAATTCTTAGTGTTAGAAACTAATGGACTGATCCCAGTGTGAAAATGCTTTATTTAATTGGCAAAAGTTGGTGGTTTTTTTTTTTTTTTTTTTTTTTTTTTTTTTGGGAACTCCAGTTATCTCTACCCATATCCTGAACAAATCTTTATAAGCAAATTAACCTTAACTGGATCATAAAATCACATTTCTATTAACCATCCAATTAAATCCTAACGTAACATATTTTGGGATGTTAAGCTGTGTCTAATAAGAGAAATAAAGACATTTTTATCTCTTAAGAGAAAACAATAAACGTTTGACGTTACTGTGATGGCGACAGTCCTCAAATACGAGAGATAAGTCTTATTGTAAGCTTTACTTATATACTGATTGACAGTTGAGTACTTCACACTATTCCAGGCGTCAACTACCCTAGTGTTATCATATCTACAACCTATTTCAAATATTTGAAAACCTCGGAGTATAAATAACAAATAGTACTTCTGTCATGCTTTTAAAGTACTTCTTACATGACAGACATGGACCTCAAGATTTTAGACTGTGGTCATGTTTAGCTCAGCAGCTAAGTACCAACATAGAATTCAACCCACAACCCCTCTTATTATGCTTATCAATCAAATGAAACTGGTCTAAGGCTCACTTTCATCATGTTATCACCAGCTTAAGAAGTTGTAGTAATTTATACATTTATGAAATAGTGTTCTTAAAGCAATGACCATTTCAAGTCGACTTACGTACTGTAACGTAAACCTTGCATTTATAAAAAAAAAAAAAAAAAAAAAAGAGGCACAGTTGTGTTGATTGTAGTTAAGTGGTAGTTTGGATGTTGTTGTGGCAGTTTTTACTCAATCTGCAACACAACTAAATCATTTTGAAATTAAAACATAACTTTTGTGCTTCGATCCTATACTTTCACTATAGAAATTCCTCGTAACAGTCTGAAAACCCTGTCTACAAATGTCTTATCACGGATTTTAAAGTTGTTAATTTAATAAATTCTTGTATTATCTTTCTCTTCTTATTTGATATCACTTGAAAAACTTGCCAAAAACTTCTCTAAAAGGCAAACAAACATGGTGTCAAAACACGTCTGATGACAGATGAGCACGACAACGACCACGAAGGTCACACGCATCATTTGATACACCTGACCATCAGTTACACTTTGTTTATATTGATTGAGATTATTAATTATTTTCCCTTGATATTCAGTCAATGAGGAACTCTTTACACCTGTTAACAGAAACATTTTGTTTAAACGATTTCCGCTGACAGACAAAATGGAAGATTAAAATTTGAGATAATACTGACTGGTTTTTTTCAAGCATTCATTCCTCATTGAACATGTTAAACATTAGGCAGAATCCTAACTACACACTAATATATGGTCATTGCAAATTTAACATATGTGCATTTAGCTGGTGACATCTTGATTAAAGTGAAATACACATGTATTAAGTGGTATGCTAAGACCATTTTACTGTCTCTTCCTTATCCAGACATACAAGATTTTACCACTCAACTGACATAAAAAGGATTTGCTTTTTCAAGTTCCTTGAGGTTTTAAAACTAAATATAGCCTGAATCATAAAAAAGGGAAAAACATTCAAAAGAATAGAAATGCATGACAACCGTTTCCATAAAAATAAAACTCTTTAAAAAAAGTGTAGCATATTACTACAATAGAAAAGAAATAAATTTTCACAAAAATTAGAAAAACTGATAATAAAGAAATCAATTTTCACAGCAAATGAGAATTTCACAATTCTGTTAATATATCATCTGTTCAGAAGGTCATAATAAATAGCTTTATATAACAAATAGGTTAGAAAAACATTCTTATGCTGTTTTTTTTACTTCTGAAACTGACAGTGATAATAGAATGACATGGTTCACATTTTATACATAACCCAACTGGAAAAATCTCCAGATGATAGAATCAGTACATAATATATTCTATCTGGTTTCACCAAAAAAAAAAAAAAAAAAGTCTAAAAACAAATAAATCAGTGTTTATTTTAACTATCAAATCTTATCTCCTCAGAACACAATTTTTCATTTTTGCTGGTTAATTCTTCAATGTTGCCATTACAATGGCCTTGAAATATACACATGAGGGACAATTTTTGGGATTGTTTCAAAATAATAATTTTGAAATTTGGATAGCTTTGTTTTTCTTTCATAAAAAATAAAGTACATGTATTGAAAACAATTTTAAGCTAAAGTCAGGCAATAAAACTAAAATATATTTTCAGACACTTGTATTTGGAACTGTGTGCTGTGAAAAGCATGAAGAAACTATCCGGTAATTTTTAACAATTATCCCTTTTAGCTCTTTTGTACTGTATTAAAAACTATGAGTAATGCATCCTTGGAAATGCTATGTAAAATGGTTTCGAGATAACCCCTTATTATTTGATTCATGCAGCATCCCCAATCAGTTGTACTGAAGTATAAAACATAAGTTGGAGTTAAAGTACAAAGTGTACATGAGAATATGTTGAGACCTAGCCTGGCAACCATCAGACTTTTAACCACACTGTAGGCAATAGAAACAGAGAATATGTTGAGACTTAGCCTGGCAACCATCAGATTTTAAAACACACTGTAGGCAATAGAAACAGAGAATATGTTGAGATATAGACTAGCTACCATCAGATGTTAAACCACACTGTAGACAACAGAAACAGAGAATATGTTGAGACTTAGCCTGGCAACCATCAGATTTTTAACCACACTGTAGGCAATAGAAACAGAGAATATGTTGAGACTTAGCCTGGCAACCATCAGATTTTTAACCACACTGTAGGCAATAGAAACAGAAAATATGTTGAGACTGTCTGGCTACCATCAGATTTTAAACCACACTGTAGGCAACAGAAACAGAGAACATGTTGAGATATAGACTAGCTACCATCAGATGTAAAACCACACTGTAGGCAACAGAAACAGAGAATATGTTGAGATATAGACTAGCTACAATCCGATGTTAGACCACACTGTAGGCAACAGAAACAGAGAATATATTGAGACTTAGTCTGGCTGCCATCAGATTTTGAACCATACTGTAGGACACACAGACAACTTCAGCATTACTTTATGTCAAATTTATCGGATCCAAATGTTTAAAGTTGATGAACAAACAATGGTTATTTTATTTGCCAGGACAGGAAACATAATTTTTTTTTTGTTATTATCTATTATTTTAAATTGTTAAATTTGACATTTCCCATAACCCGGTCAATGAACTTCTATAGCATCTTAATTGTTTTGTTGTAAATGTTGGTTCCAGTTCTATAATATTTATAAGAAAACTGCTCATATAAAACCACCAACCTGTAGTATGTGAAATAGTAACTTACTAATACTGGGATTTTTGGCTTTATTGAGACCCTTGCAGTGAGGGGACTAGGTGGCAGAGTGGACTAAAATGCGTGCTTATGGATCATAGTGCCTCTCACCACCTGGGTTCAAATCCAACTCTGGACAGATTCTTATGTGAGAAAGTTTGTCAGTTCGCTTGCCAAAGGTTGGTGCTTTTCTCCGTTTTCCTCAACCATCCCAGAACTGACTGCCTTGAAATAAGTGAAAGAATCTTGACTGGGGTGTAAAACACTATTACTCAACTCCACTCCTTGCAGTGAAAGACAATGTAATCTGTAGTTAGCAGATATTTTAGACCTTACCCCCCCCCCCCCTTCCCCCTAAATGCCCGAGTTGACATGCTTGCAATATGGCTGTTAAGCTGTTTATAATGATCAATCATTTCACAGCACACATTTATTGACTTTTTTGTCCTTTTTTTCTTTCTTTCTTTTTTATAAATCTTCACTTCAGGCAAATCAATATAATTTCCAATAAATGGCAAGCTCCTTGTACACTTCAATCAACGAACAGATGTTAAAATATTTGCAAATGTTTTTGATTAAATACAAAAAGATTCTGATTAAAAACCCTGATTAAAACTCTTAGAACTATCGTACTTCAAGTCGGAAAAATCTGAAAATTTTCAAGTTAAAATTATTCAATCAAATCACGGAAAATTAGCCAAGATCATTAAAATTTTAAATGAAAATTTCAATGGCTGACATGGAGCAAGATGAACAGAACAGAAAACACATGCTTACAAAAAAAAAAAAAAAATAATAATAAAAAAATAAAAGAAAAAAAGAAAAACCACATTATTTTTTCTTAAATAAAGCTGAAAGGTGACTATAAATGCAGCATGTTGTACTGCATGTTATACTATTATTTGGTAGTGGTTTAGAATTGTGGGTGGGTTTGGTTTAGTGACAGCAAGTTGGCACCTCCCGATCTTGGCTGTTGAATTTCAAAACATAATGGACAGCAGACAATAAAACAAACATATATCAATTCAACTTGTGTTGAGCGCTATTTTGTGTCTGTGGGTTGGGTGGAGGTTGTGGGGTATGGAGGAATTTAGGAAAGGGGAGGGAGTAGCAGAGTGGCAGGCACAGGGACAAAAGGATTTATTAGTGTACATCATTTGATATGTGGTTTCCTTCCACAGAAAATGGATTTAATCATACGCCATTCAAAGTGATATAGACTTATCCATGACTTATTACACTGAAAGGACCTTTTAAATTTTACAGGGTATGTGCTGATGAATGTAACCTATTAAATATACACCATTGGTGGGAATATTTAAAATAAAATATAGTTTGAGAAAATTCCTCTACCTGCTGGGATTGACTTATAAACTGTGTTAAAATTACTATTTCCAGCCAGCAGAATATCTAAATTACAATTATTATCCTCAATTCAGTATTTGGTGCAATGTCCTTAATTCGGGGACCCCACCACTTAATAATATGTAATCATATTTAATGACTTTATTTACAACTTATCTCCTATGACCGATAATTTTTAAATTTTTTCACATCCTGTTTAAAAAAACTGAATCATGATTGGTGTGACATTTTACACAGCCATCAGTCACAAGTACTAAAGCTACCCTGTATGAGCCTTTTAATTTAAGTCAGACAGAACACAATATTATACAATGATCTCTGAACTCACCATTGCTGGTCAAGATAACATGTGCATCACTTCCCTAAATTGGCACTTTTTTAGGCAGCATCTTGACCCCAAACCAATTAATAATTTTTTTCTTCTGTGCACAAACTTTTCTAATGATTCTTTCTTCTGTGAACTTTTCTAACAATTTTTTTTAATGAATTTTGATACACTTGATGCAGTACACATTCTTTAATGAAACAGGGAGCAAGATCATATTAAATATACTTTAAAATAAAATTATGACATTTTAAAATAAGCAGATGTCTCGAAAGTGTGAAAAAATGGAGTTTAGTTACTGAAATCACAGCACCAAAATCCCGACTAAATTACTAATCTTCTCTCGAATCAATTAAAATAATGTTTTAGCAATAAATAAATCAAATGTATTTAACTAAAAACAGTTTCTATTTACAACATGAAGTCTTGGAAAACCTATCTCTTTCTTTAATGTGGTTAAAATACTCTTTGCAAATATTAAAATTCTTCATATATTCATTATTGTCTCGTTCTCATGTATCATTTATGATGCAAATAATATCACTTTTAAAAAAACTATTTGACACATGTTTAGTACAAAAAATTTGAATAAAATATGCAACCTAATTTTTCAAAGCTTTGTTAAAATAATATCCTAAAAATGTTATATCTGATGAGCTTATTTCACTTTTATTAAGATATTTGACAAAGAATATCAATTGCACCGAGATTTCAAATTACCTCCCTTTCTTATGAAAACCTCTGACTACTGCAATTAAGGTTTTTTGTCTGCAAGTTATGTCCCTTTTAAAATTGTAAGCAAACCAATTTTGATTTAGAAGTTTGATGGTGAAACTGTTCCCAAATTTAATATACATAAAAAATATGAACAATAATTTCACAAGGAATAATTTCAGCCTGTGTTAATGACTTCATTAACAACCCTAACCCTATCCTAAATCAAGTCAAAATCCAAGTAAAATGTATTTCAAGTTTATTTTGAGTTTTTGCATTTCACTGTATTTCTGGTATTGTTATATGACAAGAGAACTAATTACTTGATAACAACAGATTTTTCTTAATCAAATAAGCAATTTATCTCGTATCTTGTCTGGATGGAAAGAAAATAGTGAAAATTTTGTCATAACAATGAACAGGCTTATTAATAAAATGAACCTTAATCCCCCATGTCTACAATTTGTCTCATAATCACAATTTATTTTAATGAAAATTTTTGTCTTGAAACAAGACAACTTGGTAGGTTAAGATTATTTATCCCTGATATCACACAAAAAGACTTATGAGATTTTGTAGCTGTCAACACATGATCACTGAGGGATTATGGGTAGACAGTGGTCTGCGGAATCATAGTCTGAATGTGTTTAAAATTTCCCCAAGCTGACAAAACTTGTCATATGTATAAAGCTAAATTAATCAAATATGATAAACCAGGATTCTATATATAAACTATTTTTAAATCATTTGCATTGGTATAAAGATGAATATACTGATATATATTGGTGGGGTGGTTGAGTTGAGTAACAGTGTTTATTGTCAGGGTTTGAACCCACAACCTCCCACTTATGAAGCCAACACTTTATCAACTGAGCTACCATAGTGGTGGTGGGGTGGTAAAAAAATGTAGACAATTTTAAAGTGTGTCAGAAAATAATAGAGTAAATCTATTACAAATGATTAAATACAGTTTAAACTGCACCCTGTGATGTCACTTCCAGAAAAAAAGGTGTGGAAAACAAATTATGATGGAATGATGGAATGACAGAATGACGGAACAACAGAATGACAGCACAGGGTTACACTCAAAGCCTCATCAGATATCAAGGGAAGGGATATAAAAATATTTATACACAACAAATTATTCCATAATTTGGAACTTTCGATTCATTATTTTCAAATGTTTGGATTATCTTTTTTTTAATAAATTTTTTCGGCCCCTAGTGTCACTGATGAGGACTGAATTTCTGAAATGTGCACATATGGCACAGCAAAATTAAACAGGAATTTTGTTAAATATTTACCTTTTTTTCCCACATTGACCTTATTCAAATAGTGTGTCATAAAAGATTTTAGTAGCAAAAAGTTACCATTGTTCAACATAAACAATAACTTGTTCATATCACAAGTGTGATCAGAAATGTGATGCGTGTCAAGTGTTCATGGTCTATAGTTAAATCATTAACGAACAGTCCAGTAGTTAGAATCTCTCCGAGAACAATTCCTAATTTCTCCAAAACCAATTCCTAACTTAATACCACAATATTATAATTAATAAGCATTTGATTCTTTCATTAAATTTTCAAAATTCAGAAAATTATGCAGAAAAAAACTACTTTATTTCACAAAAACATGCCACTACTTCCCGAAAAAAATTACATGTATAACCATAACAGCAATACATGTGTGTTGTCAGATTATGAAAATATACAAATTAAAGCATCAATACAGTGACAAACCTTGCCAAGTTAACACATTACTGTATATATTACATTCCAAAAACATTTATTTTGCCTAATCAACCTTTATAATTGGATGAAAACCAAGCTCAAAACAACCCATAGAATATCTGTCTGGAATATTAAGACTGTTGAGAGGAATCTGTGTTTATATCCAGAATATCCTGAAACTTCGCATCAGTCAGACTGCCTCTAGCCAGACCTTAGAGAAACCAGTCTGTCAGCGAAAGTTTCTAATGAGATTCTGAAGAAGTCTAGAGAAAGCCGGATTACCTATCAAAAATGGCTCCAGAGTTAAGTCAAGCTTAACACAAAGATTATCATTTATGTCATCATGTCACTCGGTACCAAAACTAGATTTTATAGTCCATTTAACCAAAAGTCTGCAAAAAACATCGAAAGCATCATCCAATAATATACTGATATCAGTGTGTGTATAAATAAATATATATATTTTTGACACATTCTTTTTCCTGGATGAAACTGAAGAAAGAGAAATAGAGAGAAAGCTAGCACGTCATTAATTATTTAATTATTTCATCTCTCTCTCTCTCTCTCTCTCTCTCTCTCTCTCTCAATATTTAATAAACACTGAGTGTGAGAAGTGAACACTCATACACATACTAGTACAAATAATTTTTTAGTTGTTCTCTCTCTCTCTCTCTCTCTCTCTCTCTCTCTCTCTCTCCCTAAATATTTTGGCTTCCATACAGGAACAGCAGAAATTGGTTTTTTATTTTATATTCATTTATCTAGACTTTTGTCCTGAAAGGCACACATGTAGTGACAACTAAACATTACATGCCAGAAGAAAACATGTACTTTAGTCTCTCACTCTTTCTCTTTCAAGCATTAAATGACACATGTGCACATCATTTGTGTATTGTTGGTGCATGTTTTACTTCTTCTAAATAAATAATTTATCTAACTAATAACAAGAAAACAACATGCATGCAACATGGCTGATATCTTTTTTTTTTCTTTTTGTTATTTTTTACGAGCATTCCTGGGCAATGTCTACATTAGAAGTGAGAATGCTCAGTAAATAATTAAAATTCTACACCAAGTCTTGCACTCGGGAAAACAGAATGATAAATGCATAGCTGAGACAGCTCGGCAGAAAATGGTTCACAGAGAACATGTTTAGGATCAAGCAGACCTTACACAAGCGACTTAAGTTAATGAATTCCGATTCACGAAACAAGACCACCTACAGAATTAATTAATTTTAATTTAATTGTTTGTTTTAAAGTTTTATGAAATTTTCTGAAGTGAAAATCTAATTGCTTAACTTCCTTGAGAACATATAAATATCTATTAAACAAATTTTTAAAAAAAATGAAATTTGAAAATTATCTTGTCACTTTATTTTTTCATGTGGAAATCTTTAAAATGATTACCATGACAGGTGGAGTTTAAATGTTTCAAGTGAATTGATGCTTAATTAAAGTTTGTAAGAAGAATATTCATTTAAAATTTCATCAAATTTTGAGTTAGATCTTGTATGCTACAGTTACACTGTCCTTGAAATACAATTGTGAGGCAGTCAATTCTGAAATTTTAGAGGAAACCAGAGTTCCTGAAAAAATCTACAACCTCCATCTTTACTTAAAATCTTCTTCACACAAAGATTTGCTGCAGCCTAATTTAAACCAAGGCTATGAGAGATGACGGGTGGTGTTTTTGTGTTTAAAGCCCAAATCAAGATTCTTTTCACTGATACCATGGTTGGTAGTGCAGAGATGGTCAAGGAAACTGATATGTATCCAAAGAAAACAGACTTTTCATAAGCAAATTTGGCTTTTAGCAGAAATATGTGGGTGCTTATGGAACACAGTGCCTCCTACTACCCAGGTTCCAATCCCACATAGCAGGTTCTTGTGTGAGTAAGTTTGTCAGTTCACCTTGCTGAAAGTCAGTGGTTTTCTACAGGCAATCTTGTTTCCTCCACCATCTCAAAACTGAGCACCTTAATATAAGCAACAAATTCTTGACTGGGTGTAAAACATCATTACTCAACTTGTACTCAGCATTCTTTATTTAAGTCTACATGACTTATAAGTTAATCAGATATGTATGTACATTTAAATCCCCGATACAATACTCCATACAATAGTCAGTAAACTTTAAAATATTTCCTATCCAAGAAACCAAGATTCTATTTAAAACTATTTCAATTTCCTTTTCATAAAGTTTTAAAGATGAATATTAACAGTTACCATTCATAAAAATATTCCCAATATCATTTTCTTTCAAAGTTTTTTTTTAATAAACTGTTATTTTTCTCTTTCAAAAATCAATCAATGGACACACAGCCAAAATTGCTCATAAAGCTTAGCAATAGAAAGTGCTACTCTTAATATACATTTATGAATGGAAACAACATTTCTTCAAATTACTTCCAGTCCGCTACACCTAAATAGTCATAAAATCTAATTTAAAAATCTAATTTATTTTCACCCTAGATGTTCTGGATCGGTAAATTTTGATTTTCATATCCCTGAAAATTCTAAAAACCAGATTTTTCTTTGCACTCCATTTAATGTTTATTGCTTTTTAAATTCATTGAAATCGCTTTCATATAAGTTGTCATATAAATAAATATACTGGTATACGATATGTATCATTTTCAATTTTACTGATATTTACTGTACATGTGATTATTAAATTATACTCGTTCATCTCGGTTTTTTTTTACCGGACTTTCTATTTTATCTTCTGTATACAGTAGAAATTTTATCTACGAGGGCAGTTAACTATGGAAGGCAACTGGCTCCAATGTGGCTGATTTCCCCCATTTTGATAGATATATGAAAAACAGAGTATGTGATAAGCTGGTATCGACTACAAATTGTTATGATGTGTTAAACCACCTGAGAAATTACCAATTACACAATATTCCACTGACGCTGCACTCTACGGACTGTATACTTGTGGTCATTCACACGCAACTAATTAACAGAATCGTATTATTCACAGGCAACTGATAGACAAAATCATAATTATATTTTTTTTTCTTTACTTCCTCCCTGCACCAAATCTTCTGATTTTTAGCATAAATAAATGAAAGTATATAAGTACAGATTTATCAAGACAGTTTTATATTAGAAGGGGGAGGGGGGGTGTAAAAATCATACAACTTTTATATATAATGACATGTTTTTTTAAAAAAAAAAAAGAGAAAAAAAAAATTAATAAACAGAAATGACCGCCTCAAAATAAGTGAAAGAATCTTGACTAGGGCGTAAAACACCATTACTCCAGTATCATTAGAGATTTTATTTTGTCAAATTGTGTGATGAAAATATTACTCTATATTTTTATACACAGCAGCAAGTATGAAGAATTGTAATCAAATCCTGCATCCTTTTCAAAAAAAAAAAAAAAAAAAAAAAAAAAAAAAAAAAAAAAAAAAAAAATTGGCAATAATCGAAATCATGTCCAAATTTATCTTAATCACTTCAAATTAACAGCCAAGAAATTGTGCAATTTTTCTTTCCGTAAGTATCAGCAAGTGCGAAAAATTAAACAGATAGAGAGGATTAATTTTCCTATTCTTTTATCTTGATTCCTAGTGTAATTTTTCTGACAGGGCTGTTATGTATGGGGTAATAACAGTCTATTACTATTTTTATATCATCAATTTTCGGAAAATAAATGCCCAACTGTTTATCTCTCTCTCGAGTTTTTCTTCCTTATCAATTTCTTTTGAAGTGTCTTCATCTCTTTCTCTTTTTATTACTTAGACCCTAGCGGTCACTTAGTCTCTGGACACAGGTCCTGGGGTCGATTTTATTAGGGTCCAAAGATAAAGCGGATTAAGTTTCAAAATAAGATACAGATAAAAGAGGATCATATTACTTGTATATAATTGTAAGAAAATTAATTACATAAACATCATATAAGTGATAAGCATGGTAAGTATGAAATCCTCTAGGACAAACTGACCATTGGATATAATCATCATAGAAAAGAATGAAAAGGATGCACATCAGATCTATTAATCCTAGATATAAGCTAGTTCTGACTGGATTGTAAAAGGGGATCAGGGTGGGGGAGGGGGGTATTAAAGCACAGAAATGTTGTAAACACTGACAGAAAGAGTAAACACAGGGCTGAAAATGAAAATATTTAAGAATATCAGGAAGTGTAATAGTTTAGTGGCTCAGGGAGAGAAATATTATTAGGGGTCAAGTAGAAAATATTGTAGGGGTAAGGGCCAGAAATGTTTAAAAAAAGTCTTTGAGAAGGACATATTGTAAATAGTAAGAGTAAAATATTTTATACAAGGGGCAAAAAGAGGAAATATTTTGAAACCAGTAAAGGGGGGGGAAGAGATATTAAGGAGCAAGGAGGGAAATACAGTAGGAACTCTAATAGGTCAATATGAGAATGGAAATATTAGAAAGATGGGAAAAGAGATATATTTAAGACTTGCAGTATTTAATACAAAGACACAATAATTTCCTTTAAAAGTGTTTTTTTTTTTTTTTTTTTTTTTTTTTTTTTTTTTTAAATTGAAAAAAAAAAAAAAAGGATAATTCAGACAAAGAAAAAAATTATTATCAGAAATCAACAAAAGTTTAGTCAGTAACTGAGTTGAACACAATGAATTACAAACAAAGAACAGATATACAAATCACTAATGAACTACTACAACAAAGACCGAGGGAGATAATGGACTTCCAATTACCAACCATCTTTGTGTATTTATTTACAACTTTTTCAATATCTACACAGCAATTAAAGAAAGTGAGAATTTTGACTTAGAAAGCCTGGCCCGATAGTGTAAAATCAATAAATAAACAATGGATGTGTCCGTCTTTTATTGACAAGTAAATGCATTGTAAATGGTATTATTTACAGAGTTGGTCAGAAAAGTCGATCAAACTCTGCCCTCATTAAGCTCGTTAATAATCCCCTGTCTTACAGCTCCAGAAATGATATCTTATCATGACAAAAGGAAAACTGAATATGTTAGTACAAATTGATACTGGTAGGTAAAACAAATACAGTCAGAGCTGCTGGTAGTTTTTATTTGTTTTTTTTTCCGTTGAGGGCCTAGAACCTAGAACGGAAATTAGACTGATAAAAAAAAAACAAGAAGAAAACCAATCAATAATAAAAAAAAATAAATAAATAAATAAATAAAACAGAAAAATAAATGTGAAATATGAAACTGAAGAAAAACATGTTTCATACCAAACTGTACAAAACCAGTTAACAAAACAAAACAAACAGAAAATATATAAGTAAGCAACGAAAACCCAACAAAGAAAAACTTCCATCTCACATTTCTTTTATTTAATGACCCTAGAAAAATAAACTCCTCCTCGTTTGATTAAATGGCTTAAAACCTTGAAAATCAATTTCCTTGGGCCAGTTTATTCTGGACAAGGGTTTTCTCTGAGTTGTAAATGATTTTAAGTATTGCTTTTTTTTACCCAGAAGGCAATCTTTTAACCAGACTATGTAAACATGACTTTACCAATTACCTTGAGAAGATCAAGTTAGGAGAAGCTCTCATATCAAATAATAACAATGAAGATATCATTTGAAACAATTTTTTGTATCCCCTATTAATGCATTTTCTGTCAACACTTCAATTTATTGTTTTAGTTTCCATGGCAATGTCTTCATACTCATTTTTGAAAGCATGCATTGATACAGTACTTTTCAGATAGAACCTATCAAATTGCTGGTCAAATCCTCCCTAAGTTCTGGCCAAAAAGTTCTAACTGCATGTGTGCTTTTCAGGACAAGAGTGAAGATAAATGAATAAAAAATAAAAAGAGAATTTCTACAGCTGCTGTATGGAAAACAAAACTACAAGACTATATGGGAGAGAGAAGAGAGAGAGAGAGAGAGAGAGAGAGAGAGAGAGAGAGAGAGAGAGAGAGAGAGAGAGAGAGAGGTGTAATTTTATATATTTAAATAAAGATATTTAAGGGGTGGAAAGAAATATAATTTTAACTTTTTTCACTTAAAGTTTAGGAGAATTTTATACTTGTTTTATGCCTGTGAAATTTGATAGTTGGGGCTTGATAATGATATACTAAGGCTAATATTAATTGGCAGACAGAAAATAAGGGGGAAATTTAACTCAAAAGATATAGGTACACAACAATGTGTAAATAGTGAAACTTGTATACCTGAATGTCATTTATCACCTTTTATCTATTAATATACACAGGTAAACCATCCTACCTGGTTCTTGTCTATATTTATAAAGGTATTTCAGACAATATTACCTAATAGAGTATAAGGCCTTAATTCCCCCTATCATCTTAAAGGTGCCAATATCCCTAAGATATCATGCTTTATACCTGGATAAGATGATAGGCCTTAACAAAATTTATTGCTTCATTGCGGTAATGATGGGTCTTTGATTGGCTCCAAACAGCCAATATGGCTCCATACATGTTGTTAAAAACTTTTCAACTAGTTTATAAAAGAAGGAGAAAATTTCAAGTACATCTGTGTCTTGATCATATGCCCAATATACACCATGTAAAATGGCATATTAATAATAGCAATAAATAAATCATTTCCTGGGTTGTAAAGCTCTTCAGAAAAAAGAGGTAATAATAAGTACCTTATAATCCCACAATGCAGTGTAATATACCAAAGATCACTAGATGCTAATAATGGATCTGATGCTAAAATGTTGTTATTGTGGCAAAATGATTATGGAAATAAATATTTGTTTTAAGAATTATCTATTTATAACAATCCCTGCATGCCAAATTTTTGCAACCCAGGGTTCAACCTGCAAATTTTTAGTCTAAATTAAAATTTAAGTGACGGTAACAAATGGAAGTGCTTCCTTTGATTTACTGTAAACTATGGTAGGTAAATAGTTGATGTAATAAACATAATTAATTGTAGGTCCATGATGAAGTAGTATAAATTAAACAAATGTTTCATTTTACTCATCTTTTTGTTTTCACAGTTTTAACTCAAAATTATTCCCCCCCCCCCCATTTTTTCTCTACTTGACAAATAACCAATTAATGGTATATAAAAAAAACAATATAAAAGGGGAAAAAATAATTAATTACCTTTGATGTATCTTATTACAGGTATAGTCAGGTGGTCACTATGCTAAAGCAGTGCTTTTGATGAGCTTTCGTTTACTGCACTGTTATTTACTGTTAGAAGAAAACAATCTCACAGTTTTCAAGATGTCTGAAAATCTGGCTTTTTTGTGATTATCTAAAACTCAATTCACTGTAAAATGATCATAAATGTATGATCTAACAAATAAAGAATGTTTTTTCTCTAAAAACTTCCAGATGGTAAAAGTGACAGTTTTTTTTTTTATTTTTTTAAAGTCCTTTTAATGGCATAGAGTAATATACAATCTTCTGTAGGACCAATAAAATTGGAAAATCTGAGAGCCATTCAGGAAATTTGCAAGTTAAGATTGAGTAATATGAGCAATAAAAAGCCGCTGGGAGACTACTTCATACTCTGCACAAATTGCATAATTCTTCTGGTCTGATAGCGAACATGTATTGGTTACGAAGCCTATAAAGATAGAAACGGTAAGTTGTCCTCAGGTAAATCGGCACTAAAACCCAATGTTTGTGGTTTTTTGATGGCAAAAATTCCAAATAAATGCCAAAAAATTGAGAAGTTACATAAATTCTAGATTTCACTTATCTCAAAAGAAATGTTGAAGATCTCAAAAGTATAGACAATTTATTGATGGAGGTCTTTTAATCTATGATAAGTATAACATATTCGACAAAAGCAGCTATAAATTCTTGTTAGCCAATCAAATTCATGGAGTTTAATGGTAACCATGTAATGTGATATAATTTCTTATAGGATGCTGTTCTCTTTAAGACATGACAAAATAGCTCCGAGGCAGAAATAAATTCGAGAATAGAATTAGAAAAATTTCTAAAATTCCCAAAAACAACATTATGTATCAATAGATTGAGCAACATAATTTATCCAATTTTCCCCTGCAGGCAATGTCAAAGTTCATGTGCATCTTGATCCCCTAGAACTAAGTCTTCAAAATATTTGATGCATAAATTACCATAATTTTGTTCTTTTTTATTTATTTATAAACTATTTCAGTATTCAAACCTGTTTTCTTTTAAAGAAAAATTTGCATATTTATTACATGACATAATTTTCAATTTATCTGAAAATGATAAAGTTTGAAAATACAATTTAGTATTTGATGCCTGTCAAAACAATGAGACTGAACTCCAGACATAAATACAAATGGTTGAACTGAAATGTTACCATGGTGACAGCAATGTCTGTTGCTTGTAGCATTATTCTTATATGTTACTAATTATTGGTAAAGAACAGGTGTCCTTCATAATTGTACTCGGACAACAAATATAATGATGACATTTTGACTTAGAGCTCAGAGCAACAAAGTCAGCATATTGTAATGCTAACAGTACTTTACAATCCTAAAACAAAAGTGTGAATTCAGACACTTTTGAATTTTTAAAGTCACAGACTTTAGAAAGGCAAAATGCTAAATGTCCTGTGTTAATTTATATTGCTAGAAAATTTTAAGAGTTCCATAATCCTAAATGATGTAAAATAAAGGCATTTCTTCCAGGTTTATTTATTTATTTATTCATTTATTTCTAATTTGGGTCACTCAAAAATATACCTGTCAGAAAACCATCATGAAGACCCTATAAATCGGCTTTCTCATAATGAACTTCCATTTTTGGGGAGCAATTTAATCCTAAACCCCCCTTTTTGTATCTTACAGGGTTAAGGAATAAAGACCTGTGAGAATCCAAACTTGAGACTTGTAAATGTTACTGTATAATGATGACCTTCTACTTCAATACCCCCCCCCCCCCCTCACCCCCATAACCAACCAAAGTGTGTTCTTGTTTTCTTATTAAGTAAAAATTAAAGGTCTCAAGTACCATGTCTACCCCCCAGATATAAATTACTCCCTGTCTATCAAAACATATATAATTGTATGTTATGATATTAACCTAATGTATTGGAAAAGTTTTAGAAATAAATACAAATAAAAAAAATTCATGATTAAAAACAGCGGCATTGTAAACAACACCAGAAATACGATATCTGGTAGTTTGTTTTTATAGACGGTACATGCTAGGAAGCAAAAATCCTTAAACCCTATGGTGCTTGGTTCTATTTCTCTTATATTCACAATCAAGACAGTATATTGTATCTTAGAGGCCTTGGTAAGAAATTAATTTATATTTGAGAGATGTTCGACACTGCTGGACACAAGATTTATGAGCGTTTATCTGTAAAAAGAGTAAGCCATATACACAATGATACAACTAATAAAACAAGTCAGCTAAGGGCACAAAAATACAACCAATAGTGTCAAGTTATAAAAGGAAAATTTAACACACAAAATAGTATGACATAGAGTAAGTAATACACATACTTATAGTTGTAGTTGACAAAGGAACTATATGAAGCAGGACAAAAAGTTGGAGTACAAAAACTGGACAAAAAACTGGAACAAAAAAGCTGGACAAAAAGTCAGAACAAAATGGACAAAAATCTGCAAAAGCAAACAGGCACAAGGAAAAATGTAGCATTTCAGACTTTGTAACATATCACATAATGTCATAAAGCCACAAAAGCTAGAATGTACATTCAAAACTAGAAAAAAAGTAGTTCATAGAAACAAGTTCAATTCTGCTAGCTACCAACTAACTTGGTAATTTCTATAAGAAACCTACAACTACCTGACTAGATAATTTTTATCCCCGATAATTTATAAACCTAATTAAATCAGTTTTAACATGCACCAGACATAAGTATATATCAGATTTATCACTTCTTGATAATAACTTCATCACACTCCTCCCCCCTTAAATTAAACAACCACTAGAGCAGTTTCATATCAACCTGACACATGTTATGTCAGTATTGCTCTGGAAATAGATAACCAAATATAAATTATCACACTTGTAACTATTAACATACCTACTGAAACTGACCAGTGACCTTTAAATAGGTATCTATTTGATTGTTAAGAGCTTTACTGGTCAGAAATGAATTAACTTTGCAATAAATCAAGGAGAACATATAGACATATGTAACTACATATGCAGTACTTTTAAACCAGAATATATGAAACTTGTATCTGTGTTTTCTCTATTTATCCAGCTTTAAGCTTCTTGTCAATAACTCTCTTTCTCTTTGTCTCATGTGGTGGTTATACATAGAGAGAGAGAGAGAGAGAGAGAGAGAGAGAGAGAGAGAGAGAGAGAGAGAGAGAGAGAGAGATATTTCTCTTTGTCTCATGTGGTGGTTATACATGAGAGAGAGAGAGAGAGAGAGAGAGAGAGAGAGAGAGAGAGAGAGAGAGAGAGAGAGAGAGAGAGATGTTTTAAATATGTATAAAATGCCCGAGCCCAAAATTTCTGAACTTGTGTCTTAACAGTGCCTAATTTACCATACTCAAAATCCACCTAATACATTTTGTGGAATGATTATATTCCATCAGCTGCACTATACTAGTGCTATTTATCCCCCTCTTTTTTCAAAATGCTAACTGTTATGATTCTCATTCTTTATTTTTGGCACTGATAACACCCTGGTAGCCAATATGAAATCAAAGCAGGTTTACCCTCATAATCACTAAGAAATCAAGGCAAGTTTACCTTCATAATATCATAATTATATGTGCACACAAAGTGATGATAAATACACATAATCAATGTTATCATTCATATAACAGATGGGTGTGAATTAACACAAACAACACAGCAAATTACAATCAGTAGATAATTAACAACAATAATAAATAACAAATAAAAAAAAAACGAGATAGGGCCGTTAATAAAAAATACTGAATCACAAAAATCAAAAACCCCACCGGACCGCAAAAAATGTACCAATTATCCCACTACATCTCTGGTATTTAATGGTCAAGGTAAATAATTATTTTATAAGAGTATCATTGACCATATGGTCAAGCTAAATAATCAAACATCAGATATTAGAGGGATCATAAAAAACATTCTCCATGGCCATCTTGAGACTTACGTGGCATAAATAAAATCTTATCTGCTAAAGAATGGGAAGATGCTGAATAATTAATGCGCAAAAAAAACTAAACGAAAAAGATTGATAAGTCTAGAACAATGGCAGTGACTCATCGTAACCAATCGCTGATTGCTGATCTGACATGCTTTTCTACTAATGAGCTTTCTAGCACATGGCAGCCCGCAAAAAACTAATATTAGAACACCAGAGGTTTTAATCTTACAGATAATTTAGCTTCATATCATGTAAACAAATTTTGTGCACACTTTTACAGCTGTGCTAATTACGAATCGATACTGAGTTTTTAAATGGCATGTCCGGTCATTTCATTACTATTATTTTTTGATTATTTTTTTCCCCACTTACCACCTTCTTTACGTAACCTCTTGCAATTTCATTTGAAGTGTACATTATGTATCTTATTTTAAAAAAGATTTGGAATTAATTAAAAAATAATTAAATTTACGATTCAACCACAAAAAAGACTTGTCCATCCTTTATTCAACTCATATCCTTTCAAATATACCAGTTTTCAATTTCTTTTCTTAACACTTGAATATTCTTTCCAAGACATTAACCAGGTATACTTTAAAAATACTGTAAACTATTTTATTTTAAAAACTAATTTATAATGAAATACTGGTAATGATATAAAATTTAATTTCATTTGACTTTTATAAAAATGATATACGATAGTTTTATTGTATGTAATTTTGTTAAATTCTTAAAATAATTGAACATAAAATCTATAAATAAATCATTTTTATCTAGTTTGTGACACAACAATTTTTCAAAGTTATATTTTAAAGTTAAAATTTTAGATCTTCCAATAATGAGAACAAACTGATAATGAAATAAAATAACTTTTAAAAAATATTCAAAAAATTAAACAAAAAGCTTTGAATTTTAATTCAAATTATTAACACATTTTTTTTAATGCTATTCTTATTATTATTTTTTTTATTTTTTTTTCTAAAAAGCCTTTGAAAATCTTTAAAAATTCAAGTCATTCATTGATGAAATATGACATACAAAAGGGGACAGATAAACTAGCAATACAACTGGCAGGAGATGTGAAAGATTAATTCATCCCTTGTAAATTGTTAAAAAATTGTGTACAGTTTAAAAACTCGTCACAATAAATCATTCACCCATTACAAAATAAAAAAAATAATAAATGACATAACTGGCCTTATTGAACTGTCAGAAAACATATCTTTATTCAAAACCCCAACATAGTTATTTTTCATTATTGATCACTCTCTCTCTCTCTCTCTCTCTCTCTCTCTCTCTGCACACATCATTTTTAATTGGAATGGCAAAAAATCAAGACACCCAACATTACATGATCATTATGACAGCTCTCGAAAAAGTTATCTTTATTGAAAATATGCTAGATAAATCATAAACTTAGCTGGGTTCTGACACCAGTTTAAAAGCCTGTTTCAGCCCTCTGACACCCACCTGAGCTCAGTTTTCAGCATTATTTACCTATTACAGGTATAAATTTCATTCGTTAAGGTTTTACAGGTAAACAGTAACAATGTTTAATCTAGTAAGATCTTGAGAAATTTAACACTTATGACATTGTTTGCATTATTTAGTTTTATATACCCCATCTAGATTTAATATACATGCATGTTAGTATCTTTTTTGATGTACTGGATATGGATATTGTTCAGACTGATACATACCTGATATACAGGTGTGTCCTCAGGTATCAGGGTATTTAATTAAACATTTCAATAGAATTTCCAACTGTCTGGCAATTTGAAATCAGGAAATAACAAAACGACTGACTACTCTCTCTCTCTCTCTCTCTCTCTCTCTCTCTCTCATTGTTTATCCTGGTTTTCAAGGCTATGAAGTTATTAAATTGTAGAAGACTCCCCTAAGTGAGGATGCATCAGGCCAAAGTTAGCCCCAAAATTGACCAGATATCTTTTTATCCATTAACTGAGCGGAACAATATGAAATTGTATGTTTTGCTCAAGAATATCATGAGGTCCTGCTGGAGCTCAATCGAAAAGACTTTAAAATGATGACATAAAGTATCTAACCACCATAGGGCATGAAATTTTATAAAGTTATTTTGATTCAGTTTATTTGGCTCATCCTTAAAGGGATCTTTTTTTTTTGTTTTGTTTTGTTTTTTTTTTTTTGTAATAAGAAATGTGGATGTGCAATTTGGTGTATGTGTGACACATCAAAAAATTTTTGTTGACTTTTAAGAGGGGAAGGGAATGTAATACTTTTATACCTTTTCTTTGACTAACATTTTTACATTAAAAAGAGGTAGAATTACTGCCTATTATGGAGTCCCTTACTGTGCGATTTCAATAAAAAACATTTTTGTGTGGATTTCAATAAAAACATTTTTGTGTGGTTTTCAATTTATTTCGATATGATCTAAACCTTTTTTAAGATTTCCTTACATATAAACCGCTATTGTCATGCACTTAAAGATACCCAGATACTAAAAATAACTCTAAATATAACTTTTTGTACCCCAATAAGAAATGTAACCTTTCCATTAAAATCTCTCGAATTCAGTGTATGTGTGTGCACTAAAATAAAACAGTATGAATGAAACTTGGCAGTCTTGAAATTTTTATCTTCCCCTCTTGTTCAGGTTAGTAAAACAATTTTTACATAACAGAAATGCAGATATAAGTATCTCAGGTATTTCAGGTAGAAGTTTTCACTCCCATCAATTTTGGCAGTTTGGTGAACTTTAAGCTTCGCTTGAAAGGGGGAGTGAAATTTACAATGTCAGGTTAGAAATAAACCATATTAACGACCCCCCCCCTCTCCAAAATGCATTAAGACATCTTCATAAATTACAATTATATTAAAAATATACATTATAATGAACTTCATTAATTATATACAACCAGGTAACACTCAGGTGTTTGAGTACATCTCCGAGTGTGTGTTTATTCATGTGCACAAGATATAAGTTAATTTCCAAACGTGTGAAGAAGCGGGAGATTGTGCTGCTATTTAATTGCCTGTGAAGGCTGTTTTCAGGAAGCTCTGGCCACCATTCCATGGCTGCATAATTTTAACAGGTTTTTCTTTGCCATATTGTTTCTGTCAACATATTTATCATATGGCCTTACAACTGCTATGATATGCATCATGAAAATTGTCAAGAGAATGACAGCAATTGGACAGAATATATACATAATAGGACTTTACAAGAAAGGAATTGTCAGGGAATGAAATTCATGAGTCTTTTCAGGAACAGAAAGCAGGAAAACAAAGAGATATACCTGATGTAAAACCACACAGAGAGATTTGTACATACAGCAGAATAAATAATTAAATCATCAGTAATTAAATTGTCATGTACAAGCATAAAATTTCAGTTAGAAAGAAGTACCAATTGTACTGATTCAATGAATATACATACATGTGAGCCTGCAGTTAAGAGAGAGAGAGAGAGAGAGAGAGAGAGAGAGAGAGAGAGAGAGAGAGAGAGAGAGAGAGAGAGAGAGAGGCCAGGCATCAACACACACAACACACACACACACACTTTATATTTGACATCATTTCATTAACACTTGAAATAGGATGAACTTGATTGATGCTCTTGGGCAAAGAGAATTTAACCATTTCTTCTAATCTTCTTTTCAAACACCTAAAACAACATCTGTTGAAGTAAGAAAACAAATCTTGTTTTAACCTGTTAACAAATAATGTTTTTAAACTAAAAATGTGAGGTTATTATGCCAGATGTGTCTATTATTCTAAACAAACTAGTTAAAATGAGATAAGAAGTATGGAAAAATGTTTTGGAAAAATAAACTTTGCCAGCTTGATTTAATATATTCCTATTTATCAATAGTATAAATTATAACAAATATTTTGTTTGCATGTGAGCTTGACTTGGTCCTGACATGCGAAATCAGTCAATTGTAGAAAAATAAACTTTTCATTTGAGTACAAATCAGGATCTTAGCAATGTTTGGAAAATTGTTTAAAATTGCAATTGTGAAGCTTGATTTGACATACAAAATTTACATCAATTCTAGAAAAATAAACTCTCTCTATTACTGGAAATTGTAAGTACAAATCAGGATCCTTGGAATGTTTGGAATCTATATTAATTGCCAAAATCTATTCTATTTCATTAATAGTAAACACTAGAAGAGAGGCAGCTGTGTGTCCATACTCCAAAACATGTAAGTGAATTAGATTCTAAACATAGAAGCTAATAATGTGTTATTGAATCTCATGTACATTTCTAAACACTTATGAAAACATTCAAAACACTGATAGATCCGTAATCCACACTCTCAGTGTAAACCACTTTCCTTCCTCTCGAAGGCTCAACAAAGCGAAGTACAATTTTTATGTGCAATGAAGAGGCATCGTAATTCAGGGAAACGACACAAAAGCACAGTTTTCATAACTAATTCATAAGTTCACTAGCCTTTTATTACTATAATTTCGATCAGGATGTTTTGGGCTCTTAAGAAGTATTTGAATTATTATATAATCTAATTCAGTATCCTTAATGTTGGGGGCTCTCGAACAGTACTTGTTAACAATACCACTGAGTGCCTGCCCAAAAGTGGGGGTTTTGAAATCAGATTGAAAAATTCCTTAAAAACGTGTTATTTACAGGTAATAAACATTAACTCATTCCAGTTTCATTTTTTGAATAAAGATGTAAAAAAAAAGTTTAAATCCTTCATTTATTCCTCATGCTCTTTTTACACTTGAAACTTTTTTTCCCATCATTTATCTGATTTTAGAACTAATCAATGTTCTACTTTTGTATTAATTGATTTTATCAATGCACTTTTCCTTCATGTTGAAAAGTTTTTACAATTAACCTTAATTTAAATGCATCTTTAAATTTTTTTTAAACAAAAATACTGTTCTGCTTAACATCATAACAATGTTTTTTTTAGATGTTTAAGATAAAAAAGTTGGTAAACTTGCATAATTAAAACAGCAAAACATTTTTAAATTTCATTACAAATTACTGTCAAACAACTACACATGGCAAAAAAATCTAAATGGGTTGAACAATTTTAGCGAGGTGCCATTTTTAATTAAACATTTTCAGGTCTTTCTTGTTTCCTGTTTTCTCCGTCTTTTTGCAGTAACAGAATTAAAATGCTAGGTTCCTTAATATCTTCATGCCAAAATATTTTTTCAACAAGAAATAGCAATTATCTAAATATTCGTGAAACAAGATTTCCTTATTTACATTTTCACGAGCAACCATGCCTTATAAGTGACATTTTTTCTTAGTAACCCTATAATCAGTTGGATTATTAGATAGAACACTCGGGCAAGTGGATGACAAAATTGAAAAAAAAGAAGTCAATATATCTTGGAAAAACTAATATGTCTGGCAAAAAACTCTTTAATACAGATTTTGATTATGTTAGCTAGTACAGAGTTGGTAAGTTATATCATGAGACTAGCATGAATTTGCAATTTTCAAGTACAAAAGCAATAGGCATGATTACAAACCATGTCAAATGATGTCCGTAAACAATCAGTCATTCGATATAACTGGCTGCAAAATTCGTCCTCTTACATCAAACTGCTGGAAAAACTTTCATACCCAAGTAAAAAAGATAATTGAACAATGCTTACACAATTTATATTATCTCCCCTGATACTAATTGTTTTTTGATGCAGAGAAGATATCTAGAAGAAAAAAAAATCAGGATCTGTGACTGTCGAGGAAACAACACCTAACACCTGCATATTCAACGTCTATCAAAAAACTTAAACAGAAAAAATTTAACATTTTTGTCCATCAAATATTTTAATATTTGACACTAAAGCTGATGCATTTGTCGTGAGAATGACAGAATTATTGCACAATTTCTTTACCAGTATTTAATATTCTTTTGATAAGCTCCTGCTGATTGTCCATGAAATGACTTGAATTTTTATAGACACATTGGATAAATATAAATCTATTTCACTCATGAAAATGTTGTCAAAGTTATGAAAAAACATATATTGATATCACAAAATAAAATCAACAATTTCAAATTATAAATGCAATTTCAACTGATTAAAATTAGTGCTTCAATACTGGCTGTCATGTTTAGAAAGAATTAATCAGAGTTTCTAGGTAATATCTTTGTCAGTATCTCCCCTTGCAGTTTTGCCTCTTGTTTTAGATATATTCAAATTTCTAGATCATCATGCAATTCCATTTATTTGGTTTTGCATTTTGGGTGTCTTACAACAGTGCATTATGGGTAATGTTGTCACAAGGAAGTTGGTAACAAAACAACATCATGGATTTGGCAAAATTTAATGAATTTAGATTTAAACTGGATATCAAATTAACTTGTTTGTCAAATGAAATCTGCTTTGAAAGAAATCAACAAATTTTAATCTGGTCAAATTATACCAAAAAGGGATAATATAAAGTGTCATATACTATATAGAGAATGATGTTTTCATCAAATGAAATCCGACTTGGGAAATTTGATCAAAACATCTATAGTTACAAATGGTTGTGATATATAACTGTTCTAAAACAGGAGTTTGGTGTGCTTTATAATGTTACATGAAATGGCTGCTGGCAAAAAAATATTCTCAAGCAGTCTTTGTTCTTATGTCTCATATTATTAATCACAAGAATCGATTGTCGGATTCTCATCTCCCATTAATGTGACAATATTGGCGAGGTCCGTCTAAGGTTGTTATGGAAACACAATCATCTTAAAAACGAGATTAATTAAGGAGTTTTCTATACTAGAACCATAGACAATTAAACTGATCTCAAATTTGTAACTCTGACATTATTAAAAAAATTCAATTATAATGTTCCATTTTTATAAAGAGTAATAATAACAATTACGATTTTACTACAAAATAAAGACAGGGATGAATGCAATTAGGAAAAAGCTTAAAAAATGTCAAAAAATTGATTTCTTGAAGCTTTTTTATTATTATAATAACTCTAATGGAAAATTTATGTGAAAAAGTAATAAAAAATATCAAACTTTCCATAAAAATGACGGTGATGAATTTTTACCAAGTTCTTGAACATACAATATGGCTGACCCCTGAAGCAAAGTTAGCATTCTGTAACATAACAGCTATGGAATTGTCAACGCCTTGGAGATTACATGAGTCAATACTTGTCAAGAAAAAGCTGACACACTGGGGATATTCCTAAGTAATCAATGTCGCCAGATATTGAAAATATTTTCATATTGTAAATCCACGGATGAATGACTTTTTAACATCATTTTACATTTATTGGGGTTTTCAAACTATGACAGTTTCATGTATCACAATTTGCAATTCCTAATTCTAATGGATTTTTATGACTTTTTCCGTTTTTGATGGTTTCATATATCAAAATTTGCTAGTTTTAATTCACATTGATTTTATTCATATAAAGCTTACACGTTTTACGACATAAACGATTATCAATTTTTAATACCCTTCAAGGAATCTAGATGGTTATCAATTTATTATAATATAGGCACCTATAACAATGGATTCTACACCAATTTATACCTATATCATATCTTGTGAAGTCAACTGAAGTATGAAATATCTACCGCTATAACAATGAAACTGCAGTAAAAATAATCTTGTGGTTTTCCCTCGGGGATATATTTGAGTTGGTGACAGCCCTATGCCCAGTTCAACTGAAAACCATCATTGATTTCTAGTAACTGACTAACACTTTCATTATTCGTATCATTTACTTTAAAACTTAATGATTTTCTAATATTTGTTTTGTTTTTTATTGGACTGAAAAGTTGTTCAAAAAGACTCTTTCAAAAACCTGATCTAAGAATTTTTGCAATATTTGTTCCTCTTTGAATAATTATTTCATGTTTTTCATAATTATCTTTGCACTATGAACAGTAATTCAGTTACCATGTTTAATGATAGTTCAATATTTGTTTTTGTACTATTAAACTGAACAGCTGATAAAATATTCATTTTTTAAACATTTTCAAAGATACACGCATCTGTTAATGTACAAGATGGGATATTGGAGACAAAGGGTCACACAAGCATACTTTGTGATATCCCATGTAAAAATATTATTTACATTTCATCTAAAAAGTATAATTTAACAAGTTTTCATAAAAATGCCTTTTATAAAGCATTCTTTTTATAAACAAGAAGCTCATTCAAAAAATCTGAAATCCTAAGTGACTTCAGATAGCATATATATTCTACCAGACAATAATTTTTTGTTAATTACTAATAGTTGTTACCAGTAATTATTACCGGTAGTTGTTGATTTTGAACCAAAGCACCTTCCTTGTTCCTACTATAATGACATATCATAAATGAACAAAAATTACTCATGTTGGCATATAGATTAAAAGGGGTTAAAATCTTCAACACTCACTCCCTGTAAAAAACAAAAGGCCAGAAAATAAAAGCAATGTCTTACAAAATAAAACTTAAAGTACCGGTAATGACTCAATATAAACAAAAATATACAGACTCATTGTTTTCCTGACCTGTTAAAAGTACCTTGTCCATTTTGTTTTTGTTTTTGTTTTTATTTATGTTTTGTAATAATTATAATAACATGTATTATTATTATTATTATTATTATTATTATTATTATTATTATAACTGATCATAATTCTCTCTCTCTCTCTCTCTCTCTCTCTCCTCTCTCTCTCTCTCTCTCTCTCTCTCTTTGAAGTTGTTTATATGATAGCAAAATAACTATGGATAATATTTCTCCAAAAAAGTTAAAATTGTATTTATCATAGCATAATAAAATTAGATTAAATTTCTCTAAATATATGAAAAAATTATCAGTTTGCTTGCTAAGGGTTTGTACTTTTCTGTAGTTAATCTGGTTTCCTCCCACCATCCCAATGACTGACCGTCTTGAACAAATTTTGAATGTAGCCTAAAACTCCCCTATCTTATATGTTAAAAAAATACAATTTATTCTCAATATACGTAATTTGTTTAATCTTTCTCTTTGTTCTTTACCATGTTTGTTCCTTTGTTAAGTTGACTAATGAAACTGTTTGCAATTCTTTTTCAACTTAGACCACATTTTCAAAATGGTCAACTTTCTTTGCCTTTTTGTCACAAAGATGACTAATTTATATAGACAACTGATTCACTGGTTTTAATCTTAGTTGGGTCATACTGAAAGTGTGGTCCTAATTGGTTAGATGACATAAGACATATCTTCATGAATAAGAAAGGTCTGTGCTCGGCTCTGCTGGGCTCGCTCGGCCTCTTTCTTATTCCTGAAGAATTGTCTTATTGCCATCGAACCTATACTTGTGTATCTTTTTGTTGTTTTTTTTAAATCAAACTCTCTCTCTCACTCTGGGATGATATATGGTTGGTCAGCTCTTAAAACATCATGGGGGCATTATGGGATGTTATCTAGAACATGATCTTGTGACCTAATTTTATTCAATTTTAGACCTTAGCATCTGGTATCTAACCATCAAGAAAGAAGACCTGCTGTTTAATTAATAACAGTTTAAGCAATAATTCAATTCTAGGGAATGTTTGGACTTGATATATAGGGAGTAAACATTTAATTTCCTTTTAAATACCAAATAAATTGTATCCACTAATTAGGACCCCTTTACCATAGCTAAAATGTTTATTTTGTAGGTAAATAAAATTGGATGCAAGCTGCTATAATGAAATTTTAATGAGCATAGATTCATTTGGGCTGTTAACGGTTTGAAATCTGGAGAGAAGGATAAACAAGGCCATTGGTCAGTTTAATAAAAATATAATGAACACACATGTCCCGTAAATTGATATGATTAAAAATTGTATATATAGCAAGTGACTGATAATTATTCTTTGTTTACAAAATATTTACAGATCAATAATGTATTTCAAGGTTGTGACATGTGCTGACTTTAAATGTCATATGTCTGGTTTACACAAAAATATATAAACTTATCACAAAGAGGTAACTTAAAAAAACTTTGGTTAAAAACTCACTATGAGATAACTTCAAAATTACTGAATTTTGTTTATCCAAAGGGCCATTACTCTGTCAAACTTGCAAACTCAAACTCTAACAATATATTTTCATTAACTGACAATGTGTCAGAGAGAGAGAGAGAGAGAGAGAGAGAGAGAGAGAGAGAGAGAGAGAGAGAGAGATGCTTTATTTAAGTACAAAGGTGATTAAATTTGGGAGGGGACCCAATTAATTTTCTCAATCCATTCATGCATCAAACAGAATTTACCTCCGAGTTGACAACAATAATAAAGTAACTACTCAGTATTCAACATCATGCCTCCATTAAATCATGCAAAAAATTCTCATCAAATGAAGAATTTTTTCACTTATTTAATCATATGAATATGCAATGACCAAAAAAACTAGAAAAACCCAATGCACACATTCCTAAAAGTCCTACACTAAATCAAGCGAGTCAAAGAAAGTCCCCTGACAGCAAACACAAAGAAATAATTTTTAAATCATTTTACAGTATAAAAAGATATATTTTAAATAGTAAATTTTCCCAGATCAAAGTGAAAGCCTTTTTTTTCATTTCCTAGGGTTAATTTCACAAATTTGAGGATTATCCTCCATCATCATGAAGTGCTGTACAAAAGTGTTAAAGATAAAGATTTAAAAATGACTTTGATCATCTGAACTTCAAGGTCAATTCCATGTTTGATTTCAGGAAAAGCCATCCTTATAATAAGGACATCAGATTATGTTTTTCACATTAAGCTTTTTCTGTTTGTAAAGAAGTCTGTGTTACATGGATTTCATAGACTCTTTGTGGATTTAGTCAAAACAGCTTTTAACCGCAACTATTTAACAATTAGTTTCGAACTGGTGTAGACACTCGATACCTATAATGTGGGTATTATGTCTGGTGAAATTTTAGGGATTGGTACTTCCTGAACTGGAAGGGTGTTTGAACCGTAGTGTAAAGTGGAAGGCTGTGGGTGGTAATTTCAGGACCACCATTTCTCTACCAGTAATCTTTGCATAAGATTGATTGATTGATAGATTCCAAGGGTGTTACGTCCTGGTCAAGAATATTTCACTTATATTGAGACGTCACAAGCTATAGGTGAAATGGCTTGAAATTTTGACCTTTGCAGTGTGCTTAGGACAATGTGCAGGGAGGGCTCTTTATAGTACTATGCCTGCCGTGACTATGAGGACATCAGTTATTAAGTTCTCCTTTCAAAAGGACCCTGTGACTGCAATTGTTAAATGTCCAATGCTTGGTGAAAGAATGGTCACTACCAATTTTCAAGTCCTGGTCAGACCCAGCCAGGGTTCAAACCCTGACCTCCTAACATACAATGTGGGCACTCTACTAACTAAGTTACTGTAGTGGTCTTTGCATACAGAAGTGAAAGTCAAATGTTGTAGAGTAGTAGTGTTCAACACCTTGGTTAATTATTTTTTAATTATATTGAGATACAGTTCTCGGATGAAGAAACTGACTGTCCAGGCAAGGCTGCCAGCAAGTGAAATGAAAGTCATGTAAAGAACTAGGGAAATATGGATGCCCTGGAATTTTATTTCACATTTTAGGGAGAGGGGGTGTAGGCTTTGTTCTAATACTAAAAGTACTACAAATATAAAGGTTATACACATTTTTTTTTTTTTTTTTTTTTTGTCAATGATCTAATTATCAGGGGGTGGTACCAATTTAAGATTCTTAAACCTGCTGCTGTTTAAAATACATAATGACCATGACATAGTATATTTCAAATAGCCTTTACAGAATTATTGTTTGCTTAAATAGTCTTTGTATTTAGGAAACATTTCTGAAGGTAATTGGGGCTTGCGAGGGGAGAGCCAGTGTGAAATACATGTCAGCTAAAATGACTGACTTTTAAAGCATGTTTAAGTCATAATGTGATTGGAAAAGGTGGGTTATTTTTTGTGAACAGGTGCCCACAACAATGTCGACTTCCTTTGGATCTCCCTCCATTTGAGATTATAAAGATTTTATTATTAAAACATTTAAACTTAAAAGAAGAAAATTTTGGTGGAAAATAAACCTGTCTACTAGTCATACTCCCTTCACTTTAACATTTTTTAAATCCTGTTTGTTTGAAAAGTACAAATCTGACCGGCAATGTCCATCAAAGTTTAGAGTATGCATCCTGTTGTTTTGTGATAAAGACCAAATACCACTTCCTATAGAAACCCTTCTCAATTTTTTTTTTTGACATTTGGACTGAATAAATGATTAAAAGGTGAGGTAATTCCAGACCTAGAAAATCTTATTTATGACACCTGTGTAAATTTTAGTATTTATGCCCTGAAAATTCAATAGATGGCTGAGCATAAAGGTCATAAGATCATGAAATGTAATTACTCTAGTTGGATCTTATATACCAATTAAATCATTTAAACTGTTTGTGTTAATCGCTCAGATTATAATATACCCAGTATTGAAATTGACAACCTTTCATACAAATTGAAAATGACAACCCTCGCATTGAAATTGACATCTTTTCATACATAATACTGAAATTGACAACCATATTAATGATATTGCTTTGAATAAGTTTCTACATTTATGTTTTAAGTTATTTTTGAATAAATCTCTTACATAATTTTTTTAATCATTTGTCAACTTTTTAAATGTTTTTTTTTTTTTTTTTTTTTTTTTTTTTTTTTTAAATCTAGTACAATATTTTCATTATTTTTATGTTAAAATTCTATTAAACAGCTTCATTATGTATTCATTTTAAAAATATAGAAATAAGCATGTTACAGAATAGATTTCATCCCAAGTGCAAATGCATTTTCCTCAATTCCAGTAACTGTTTAATATTGCAGCTTTTATTAAGCATAAACTCTTTTTCATTGGAAAAACAGGTTAAAGCAACTAAAATTACAAGGATTTTTTTTTATTTTAATTTTCATAAATCGATGAGCAAACCTTCAGAGCCTACATAACCTTTTAAATTAAAAGTTTGAATTTAAAATTTAAATTAATATAATATACAGGTAAAATAAATCAATATTATACAATATACAATAACTAACACATATGTGTGACATAAACGGTAACTACATTTTATTACAAATATCATAAATCCATTTTTTGTAATTCATGCTGTAGGTATAAGTGTCTTAAACAACAATGATTATAGAAAAAATAGGACAACTTTTACAATACTAGCCAGAACACAGGAGTATTACAGGTATTTGAAGTGGTATAATAGTATTTTATGCCTCAAACAATGAATTTTACCTATATTGATATGGTCAGTTTTGGGATGAGAAAGAAAACCTGAGTACCAGGAAAATTCCATTGATCTTTGGCAAACCAACTGAGGAGTTTTCTGAAATTAGAATGTTCCTAGGCTGGAGACTTGAACCTAGGTGGCCAAAAAACATTTTGATCTATAATCTGGTTCTTTAAACCACTCAGCCTCTGAACCAATGGGGCATAAAAGGAGTACAATATTAGTGGAGATTCGAAACATGATTTTTCACTTCTATCAAAATATCACAAGGTGAAGTAACAGATTAATCTCTTGTTAGAGTTATGCAATAAGTTCTTGGTTCAGAGAGAGTTCTTGCTAAGCAAAAGTACCTGTAACAGGAAATGGTTTTGTAGGTCTCATTAGCCAAGTTGGGTTTGAACCCAAGACTATTATATCAAATGACACACACCTTTTTGCCTACCATCTGCTTACTTCATGTTTGACTAATGGCCTGAGATGATAACACACAAAGGGCATGCCACCAAGGCTTTGTGGAATTATATCAAGTAGTGAAAATATGTATTTGTATTCAAGATGACACACATTATTTTCTGTTAAATCCAAGAATTACACTTACTTTAACGACTGAATGACTAATAATCTGATGAAATCAATACCTATTTGTTTTCACTTTCACATCTGTTGCCAGGTAACATTTTTACTAGTCATTTTTTTCTATATCAAAGAAATATTAAGTGAACAAAACAGAGATTTATTTCAATTATGAATATTTCTGATATGTTAAAATATTACTAGCACCAGGTGAACCTACACAAATTTATACCTTTGGAGTGCATTTTTCATAATTAAAAGTGTAGCCATGCTTTCTGAAGCGACCTTACAACTCTCAAACAAAATCATTTTCCTATCTAGGTCAAAGAAATGAATTCCAAGTTAACTAGGTCAAAGAAATGAATTCAAGTTATGTAGGTCAAAGAAATAAATTTCTAAATTATGCAAAATCCTCTCAATCAACAAAAATCTAACAAAGGAAAACTAAAGTGTATTGTTCAACATTCAAAATGTTTACACTTCTATATTTTCTTAATAAGTGGAAAATCCTTTATTCAAACAAAACTGACCATTCAAGGAGATTCTTGACCATTGTATTTTTCACCTTAATTAGCATCTTTTCTGAAGCCATCCAAACTGACCACTACTTATTTAAATATTAAATTCAATCATTTTAAATTAACTTGCTCTTGTATTCACTGGATATATGATACCACAAAGATGTTAAAGAATTTTTTTTCTTTCTCAATAATTTGAACAGGTTTTTTTCATATTTATTCTCTCACTATGTAGAACCCAAAAAGCTGTATATCCAACATAACATTATTTACTTGAAGATCAAAATAAATAGTTTTCAACACACTAGCTAGAAGTTTATATTCAGGCCATTTCCTGGAGCGAGTGAATGGCTGCTTAAGAACTTAACTGTGAATGTGGTTTTTCACACCTCCAATAAATATATCATCAAACAGCCAAGAGGTGGCCACTTTGGAAATTCTGAAGAAAAATCATGTCTAGAAAAATCAAAATTGACTGGGACAATTTTTAGAGATGTTTACAAAGTCTTGCACATTACGTAATCCTTAAAAGATATCCTTGCACATTGTGAAAAAAATGCTCAGTTGTGGACAGATTCAATCAATGGAGATTTCACCAATACACAAATTTAGATGTTTCTGGTTTCATAATCAAGTGCAAAATTCACATTTTTGTACAATTAATAATAATAATAATAATAATGATAATAATAACAACACGATAATAATAATAAATGAATAATAATGAAAGAACATAAAAAATTTCATTTTAGAATCAGTCCAGTTTTTTTCTACATTAATATTGTCATGTACCTCTTACTTTTGAATGTATTATTTTTATTGTCATATATTACTTTTGAATGCATTATTTTTTTGTCATGTACCATCAAAAATTCAAAAGAGGTAAATGACAGTACATGTATTCTTTGAATGATCTCCGACATTTTGTAACATTCCTACAAACACAAATCAATACAATTAAATACAAGATTAAAACACCATGGAGGAAAACACATCAGAAAATTACGAAATAACAATACTTTTTTAAGCCCGTGTTTATCATGAAATACGGAATACCTACACAGATAATAGGAATGCAGGCAGGTGATAATGTCAGCAATATACAAGGCAACCTTAAAGGTGTTCTTCGAGTCAATAAAAATCAATAAATCACACTATGTGTAAAGTTGAACGTGATCTGAAATAATCTCAAATAATCGACAACAATATGTCAGATTTGAACAAGAATCATGGAATCTTTAGTAATCGATTTCAAACATGATCCAAAATGGCAATGTATTTTCATTTCCTGTGAATCTCTGTATTTTAAGCTAGCGATAACAAGCACAACCATAAACTGCCACTAACATATATCTTAAACCTGTATTTCAATAATTAAAGTATTTTTTTTATAATGAAGATTTAAATGTAAATCTCAGTATCTTTTAACTAGCAACTTTAAAACATGATAAAATATTGGCAGATATTTATAGGTTTTATAAAACTGTGACAAAATGCTAGGATTTCCGACATGCTGATGGTCTTAAACAGTGATCCCTGACAAAATGTGGGTACTTAATGATTTTAATGGTCCTATATCATATCAATTCCACAACTTAATTTTACTTCCAATCATCTAATCCTGGGACTTTTATCATGTAATGTGATTTTCAAAGCGAGTGTTAATGGAGATTATATATTAACTAGTGATAATATGATCTCTTCTATGCCAGGACCTGTATCTACACCAGCTAAACAAATTTCAATAAAAAATTAATGATTCTTCTGCGGCAAGCTAAAATATGTGATTTCTTCCTTCAGCATACTATCACAATGAATTGTAATGTAATGGTATTATCAATCCCTGTCAAAAGTAAGGCTTTCGTTTAGCAGCTTATAAAGGTGTTCATGTATTATTGACATTATCAAAGGTCTATAAAACCAAATTTAGACAAATGAATCGGATGAACTTAATCTTAGTACCACGTCTCCGGGAAATATCCAATTGGATATTGTTAGAATTATATACATTTTATCTATATCTCAGGGATAAGGACTGTATTATATTGGCAACACGGTGTTGATATTCTTTGTTCAGTATTTATGATAATATAAAAATCTTAGACATATTATTGTTAGGATATTCACACTTCAAAGAATAGATTTATCGGCAATATACTTATATATTGCGATAAAATATCCACCATCTTGATAAACATGTCTGCCGTAATATTTATATCAACATTCAAGAGAAAATTAATGCGTTTCAGACTTTCATGTAAGCTTAGACTGGGTCGAAAAATTTCAATCAGAACTTACTGCAATGATATAAAGATACGATAAAGTCTAAAAACATAAATTTCAATATTATGCATAATCCTGACATAAAAAAGAGAAATAGGTAAAAAAAAAAAAAAATTAATGGTGTTGATTTACGAAAGTTTTTACGATAAATGTCAAGATTTTTTTTTTGGTTGATTTTTTTTTTTTTTTTTTTTTTTTTTTCAATTTCTTGTTTTAAAGGGATTGTAAATTTTCTTTATCAAGTTGTGTTACCAAGTTTCTACACAGTTTTCCAACTTTTTAATTTACACCCAGGCTTTCGTTTATAGTACTATGATATAGGTATTCAACTCTTATTTGCATCCAGGATTTTGTTTCAACTTCGCAAAACGGGATCTTAAAGTATCAAGTATTAGGGAAATGTATCAGATTTTAAAAGCATGAAGCAACTGGGATTATCAGATGCAGTTCCAGGGTTTAAACCTTAGGCCAATTGGAAGCAAATCGATTGTCTGGCTCAAGGACAAACAACCTTATACCACAACGGGAAGGGTTCAAATCCACAAATCAATTGTTTGAGTCAAGGATATACAGAGCAAACACCACCAGGATTTAAACTCACAAATCAATTGCACAGCCAATCAACTGAGCAAAATCTCAACTTCGAACGATTTGGAGAATCTGTGCTACAATTAATCATTATCTACCCAGTGTTGTATAAACTTCATCATTTTAGGTTGCCATTATGCCTTGTAATCTTCATCAATCCTCCCCTCCATTGTCAGTTTGATCCCATAAAGCTGAAGTAGTAGTACTGTATGTCGAAGAAATGTTCCTATCTTAATCACTTAATATCAAATTCTTTTACACCATACCGTGTGTGAATTGTGTCTCCTAGCATTAGTGTGTTGTAAATTTAATTATTTGATCTTAACCTATCTGTCTGGCCTTTTAAATACATTTATATGAACCCTTTTTTATGCTACTGTCCTAAAATCTAACATCAACGAAGACAGTAAAGCGACTATCAAATTGATTTTTCTTCTAGTTGGAATCATAATTGCTCTGCATTTATCTCTTATCATCTATAAGTAATCTCACACAAATGTATTCTCTATCTCTCTATCTCTCTCACTTTCTCACTGAATCCAGTCTCTCTCTTCTCTGTCTCATGAAACTATAAAACCTGATGTGCTTGTCAATTGTCGTAGTATAAGTGTAGTATACAAACAGTTATAGCTGGGGATATCTTGATATAAGTGAAATTCTCTTTCATTTCTCCTGCCCACTCTCTCTCTCTCTCTCTCTCTCTCCCCTCTCTCTCTCACTCGCTCTCTCTCTGAGACTCTTTCTTTTAGCATATTTCTTTCTTTCTCTCTGTTTTGAATGACAACTATACAGACAGTCTCTGATGGACAGAGGGACAGATGGACACAGCCACTGACAGACAGACAGACAGACAGACAGATAAGTAGACAAACACTTATTAAGATCTCAGCATTGTTTACACCTAGAAGCAGCATGCTTCTATCACATGTTGAAGCTATCAAAAGTTTTCCTGTTATAATCTCTTTCATTTTCTTCTTTTCTCTCTCTCAGCAGGGATAAATTCTAGTTACCAAAATAAGCGTAATGTTGGCCTGCAGAAATAATACAAATCCCCCTAAATAAACAAATACTAATTTATAAGGTAGCAAGTCATAGCTAAGTAACGGAAACCCAAGGCATTTCATGTGGCACAGTATTAACATCTTAACTTAAACATTCATAGATAATCCCCAATCACTGTCAATATCTCCAAACTATTTACCCCCAGCAAGGCACAACACCCCCATAACAAAAACAATTTATTTATATCTCCCATTTTAGCAAGTCACTACTCACCATAACCAAAACAATTTCTGAAACTAAAGAATTCATATCTTCTCAGTTCTTGGATAGAAAAAATAATTTTTGAAACTGAAGAATTTATATCCTACAGTTGTGTTTACTTGCCCAGTGGTAAAAGTTTTTCTTTTCTGAAAAACTATCTTTTTGGCACATCTAAACTAAACTAATATTGACGTTTAATCTTATGATTGTGTTTATTTGTGTAACAACAGAGATTCCATTTATGCATTACATAAAAATATTTTATCATCAGAAATCACACACAAATATTTTGGTTTTTCATTGCGGGTTTGTAAAAGATTTAATATCCCACATAGAAAAAGCTGTATAAAAGATTGGAAAATTTTCAACAAGGCTTAAATAGCCTGGTTTTGTAATAGATTATTTTTGAATTTCAGATTTTTTAAAACTATTAAACAAAAAATTTCATAGTCTTAAATTTGACATAAAAAAAATCGGCATTACGACCTCTGGTCTTCCATCATTATGGAATGAATAGAGTCAACATGACATCACTGGAGTAGAGTGGGGTTTAATGCTCCATTGAAGACTTTTTTACACATGTGTGTAAAGAAGTCAGTTTTGAGATGGTAGAGAAAACTGAAGTTTCTCATAAAAAAAACAAGAAATTTTTAGAAACCAAACCAAACATCGTAATAGTATTGTATAATTACAAGTCACTACATCTCTAAATAGTATTGTATAATTACAAGTCACTACATCTCTAAATAGTATTGTATAATTACAAGTCACTACATCTCTAAATAGTATTGCATAATTACAAGTCACTACATCTCTAAAAAGTATTGTATAATGACAAGTCACTACATCTCTAAATAGTATTGTATAATTACAAGTCACTACATCTCTACTTTAATCAAAGAAAAAGTTCTTAGGTACCATTTTGTCATTATGTCTTAAGACAAAAAATTGTTTAAAATGTTAATAGTATATATTTTTAATTTTATGCAATATGGGGTAGTTTAAAGTAGAATTAATGTATGTTTATCAGGCATTTTGCATCCTATTTAAAAAAAAAACAACAAACAAACAAACAAAAAAAAAAAAATAATAATAATAAAATAAAAAAATAAAATAAAGAATAAAATAGAAAAATCATAATTTTCTGATAAAATCTGATTTAAATACAAAATGTTCTGATAAAATCTGGTTTTAACACATTACACAAACAAGCCACACAATTATTTTTGCCTGTACTTGATTTAATATTCAAGGTTCTCATTAAAACAATGCACTAAGATGGAAACATTTGCAGACACTCGATCACGATCTTGATCCCCCTCGGCAAAGAAGTTTTATTTTAGAAACTTGCTGCAGTAATGCCTCATTATCTTACACAAAATCTATTTTCTACCAAACACCAAAGTGAATAATAAATTACGCAGAACTTTCTCAAATGAATCCAATTTTCAAATGTTTTACACACCACTGAGTAAAGTCGATACATTTTAGTTAAAACCGAAAGCACTCAAGACCTTAAACCAGACTATTTTATAGCAGAAAACGAGAAAAACCAACATTTTTATTTTAACTAACATGAAAATTACTTGCATGTGCCATGACCATTATAACAATTTATGTTACAAAACACGGAATATCCTTACATTTTTATTTTAACACATATGAAAATTATTTGCATGTACCAGTGCTATTATTCAATTTTATTTCACAAAACAAAAAGAGACACATTTTTATTTTAACAAATATGAAAATGACTTGCATGTGTAGCAGTTATTGTATCACATTCTCTGAGTATTGCCCATCACTGGTTAATGCCGCAAGTTTACGGATAATTAATCATAAAATATTGACGTTTGTTTCATTTTCAATTTTTCTGCTTGGAGGCAATACATGGCACACAATATAATTACTGAGTGTATATATATATATATATATATATATATATATATATATATATATATATATATATATATATATATATATGTGCCTGGTTGGTTGTATATTATTAATTCAAGAAATGAAGTATATATTGAAATTGAAATAGGTGAAAACACATCCTAGAATATTAATTAAATGTAGTCAGTAGTGGGGTGGATTAATGAAGCCTAATGCCACATTCTACATTCTAGTTTCTTTCACTACTATAGGGACAGCTAGTTCTCATTGTTAATAAAGGGATATCTCGTGGTACTCTGGTTTCCTCCACAGTTTTAGGCCTTGCTGAATGAGTGGTCAAAAGCTTGCTTATAGTTCACAGTGCCTGTTATTGCTTAATGTTCCAATCCAACTTGACAGATCTTGACTGTGGCATAAAACACAAATGATCCACTCCAATCCTTTGTTTAAATGCCTTTATACATGGATTGGTTTTATAATCTCTCTCTCTCTCTCTCTCTCTCTGCCTATCTCACTGAGTTATTTTACTCTCTCTTCAGAGTTCATGCACCATATACTAAAAAAATAATTCAAAAGCCAGACACAAATGATGTTGTTTTTTAGGAACTAATCCAAACAAAATTACCCTTCATAAATCTCCATCCATCATCGCTGACAAACACCTAATCAACAAGATCATACCGGCTAATCATTTTTTATGATGACCACTGTATTATCAAGATTTTAGATTCAAAAGACCAAGTGAGAAAATCACCTGTCTAACTTTTATCTAAATCACTCCTAAGTCCCCTAACAATCACCTATAGATAGAAATAGTGCTCCTAACATCAGCTGGAAAGATCACAGAGATCAAGATCTCTGAGATCAAGTGCCATATTCATATATATTGATGATTGAGTTCTAGAAAATGGCTTCAAGCAATTTCTCTGAAAATGGAAAGAAAATGGCTCCAAGGGAGATGCCCTGATAATTAATTTAACAAAAACTCATCAAACTTCTGGGCCTTCATGTGGAAGAAACTATGAAATCTGAATCTGAAAATAATTAGGTTTTTATCATGATCTTCACAGGTTAATGAAAACGAAAGGGTCTGACATCTGATGATATACCCCCTTTCCATGTTGACACACATGTCTGGAGAAATTTACGATTGGTCAATCTATTGTAACAGTATCAAAATATTTAATAATCTTAAGGCCAAAATATTAACAACAAAAGATGTCTGACAAATGTCACTGTTAATTAGATCACAGATGGACATGACAGAAGGGACCCCCTCCCTCCCTCTCTCTCTGTCTCTCTCCTCTCTCTCTCTCTAATATTTCGTAATAAGTTTTCAAAGAAAAAATTAAATAAATAAAATCCACATTTATTTTCAACTTAACTTCGAAATCTTAAATTCTTATATTTTTATATGTGTTTGAAATAAAAGAATTTTAAACCAATTAGAATTCAGAAATTGCTTAAAAATTAATGTATTTTCACATGTGGATAAATCAGATTTGAAATATTGTTTACACATATAAAAATATTATCAATAACAAGTTTTAAAATATTTAGAACTAAGTTCAAGTGTGTGTAACTATTTAATATTTTCAGGTCCATTTAATAACCACCATTATTCATTGATTTCATGACCAACCAAAATTAACACCCCACAGCAAATCACATGGTCCATTACCAAATAAGCGATAAATCTAACCCCAAAACACTCCAGATTTAACAAACAATCAAGTTGGTAATTAATTCTATCAACCTGTGTTTAATTAGTCCGAGATATAAACAGAATTAAGTAAACGGTCAAGCTAATTTATACACTGACCAAAACAAATTTTACTTAGCAATCTCCTTGATCAAAATGACCTAAGTAAATTTTACTTTACAAATCACCTTGATCAAAATATAATAAAATTGACCAACAACTTAGTAAAGTCCATTAAAATAAATGATAAAAGTTTAGCTAAGAAAATGGACAAATATTAACTATACATACATGTAAACACCCAATCAGTTTAATGATCAAACGAACAAGGACAAAGAAAAATAAAGCTAAAGGAAAAATTTCTGAGTCCCCAGGTATAAAATATCCTTGGTTCTTCAGTTTATCATATCCTTGTTAGCTAGGTCCAGAGTTAGTTTCCAGAGTACCTGGGAATATCATATCCAGAGAACCCGAGGTATATCATATCCTGAGTATCTGGGGAAATCAAATTCTGAGTACCCAGGGATATCATATCCTGAGTACCTGGGTATTTCATATCCTGGATTCCTGATTATAACATTATATTGTATCATACAGATATACCACATCATATTTGCACGAACAGCAATATAACTGATGCCATTTACTTTTTTTATCAATTCTAAGCCCATTTACAGTATTCTTTTCAATGTTTCATTTGTTTTTAAAAGTGAAAATATCTGAAAGTATTCAGAAGTTATAATATTATTTTATTTATTTTATTCTAAGTGAAAGGAAATTGTCAGAGTCAAAGATTATACTACAACTGTTAAAACTGATCCATCCAGCAAGCAGGAACAAGCAGGACGGTAACAGGAAGAGGCCAAAAGCATTAAAAATGTTCACTTAAAAACAATTATGTTGACACAAGATTAAAGTACTTACATGACAATAAATAAATAAATAATAATAAATAAATAAATAAATAAATAAATAAATAAAAATAAATAAATAAATAAATAATAATACCCTGGTAACCAACAACATTCATTACAGTTCCTTTTTTAACAAACCATTGTAGAGATTTATAGCAAAATTTATTCTTTTCTTTTCTTCGGGGATGTAATTTTATTTTAACAGACAATACATTACATTTAGAGTGTCAAAGAATAATTTTTTTTTTCATTTTTTTCATCTGATGTAATTTTTTTTTCTCTATTTGGTCTGTCAATATAACTCCTAGTTGTCAAATTGTAAATATAATCCAGCTACATACATACACAAGCATGAAATCGTTCACATGGGATATTACAAACATATTACAAATATGCAGACAGCTTACTGTCATTCAACAGATTACATGATAATACATACTGCAAAAAAATCACAGTTAAAGCTTCCCAAATGTATTTTATTTGATTGCTGTCAAACAAATAAGAAATTCAGTTTTTTATAGATTTATTAAATCCCCCCCCCCTTTCCAAAAAAAAGATGTTAGAATTACTGTTGCGTTTTTTCGTCGAATGGACACTTTTTTTTTTTTTTTTTTTTTTTTTTTAAATTTGTCATGAGGATTTCCTATTTTCAATATTTTAATTGTGAGTTTATCTACCCACCCACCCCACATGCAATTTTTTTCATTTTCATTACTCAGGCCAACCCTCCAAAAATGTCATCCCCAGAATTTAGAAATTTATTCCAAGAATTTTAAATACAATTTCCATTACATGTATAACAAAATAAACATATTCTATTTTATGTCAGAAAAAAACATGTTGTCTATATTTAACAAACACCTTTGTGAATAACAAACAGACATGAAAACATTGTAAATTTTGATCATTCAATAAAAATTGAAAACAAAATCAATAACTATAAAAATGATGACCGTATTTATTTGGACATAAAATTTTTAAATGCCTGAACCAGAGAGACTCATAATTTCTTAAATAAAAGCCCTGATCAAATTCCATAAAATTCCCATACAAGCATAATAATGATATTCATATTGAGCCTAATGAATGAAAAGCGGGGTACGACAGTAAAACACGAAAGAGTAGCAATGCCATGTCAGTTTCAAAGGATATCAGAATAGAAAATTTGATTTCCCAACAGACCAGTATCGGAACTTTTATTTCAACGTAAAACAATATCGTCCTATTATCTAAATCAGGTGCCACTTCCGATTTAGGATCGGGCCATCACAGCGATTTAATTATTCAAAAGTAGTTTTATTACGCCATAAAACTCATTTCTATTTTATTTTCTGCCGTAAAAAATTATGTATCATAACTAAACATGTAACAACTTGATAAAGAACAGTTTTTCTTTTGAAAAAAAAATATATTTATTTTACAGACAAACTATTAAATGTGATAAAAAAGTGTAAAAATTGTGCAAGATAAAGGGTTGACGAAGTAAAATAATGGAAAATTGATTTTCAGCTGATCTATGACACTGGGTTTTAAATAAATAATGAGCGACTTTCCACATTTGAACCCAATATTGTTGTAAAATCACTTGATGTGATACAGAAGAGAATAATTCATCTATCATAAATTATAACATGAATTTTGAATTATATATATTCACATACAAGTTGAAACAATGAAAATCGTCTATTTTAGCCTAGAAAGCACCATCATAAATTTTGAAATATGTATACTTTGCGAAACTTTTATTGAATTTTACCTAAAGCTACCTACTGATGAATTTAAAGCTTTTGATTAAATTTCAATTTAGTCAAATTTGGAATTTTTAATAATGTATACGAACAGAAAAACACAGAAATTTTACATTTTCAGTTTCGTCATTTGTTTTAAAATTAAGAGGATCTAAAATTAAGTCACTGAAATAGGTTGGTTAAATATTCAGTCATCAGATTTAAAAAAAAATTCAGTTCAATTTCTCTTTCAAAACTTGTCATTCAAAGATCTTTCTTGAAAATTAATATAATTTTAGCAAACATTATTCAAAATTTTTAAACACAAATATCACTACTGAGGAAATATGGCCTCAAATAAAAGATATTTAAAATTTCTATATTTTATTGATCAGTCATTTTATTGACCGGATGTTTCATTAAAAATTCTAAAACCTAGTAAATATCAAAATTTACTTTACTTATAACAGTGGTAATATTGTAAAGCCTAACAAAGCCGCTGGGATTAACATTCATGTCCTGTACATCAAATATCTTTAAACACATCATGTGGTGTATTTTGGTATGTAGGGAGGGTGTTATGTCAGATATATCTACCCAAAGTATACAAAATTAACACACAAAAACATCCAGGAAAATCCATTTATGATTTACTCACAAAAACAAAATATTGTGTCAGAAATTTCCTATGGATAAAAAGAGGTGTTTATTTGTTATTAGCTTTTAAACAGGAAAAGATGAATGGATAAATGAATAAAATTGCTAGTGGGATATTTTAGGGGTGTTGTGGGGGATCAAGACTTTATGATCCAATGTTACGTAAGGAGTGAAGTCACACACTGGGTCAATGAGTTAAGTTTTGATATATGGTTAAAAGTTCTTGTGGATAATGTTATTTTGTATTACATGGATAAAAGGAAAAATGTTTAAACGCTTCATTTAACTTTGATTAAAGATGGCACTGTGTGTTATTCGTATTACTAATCACATATTAAATAACAGAATTACTGTTTTACATTTTTTTACACACTGAAAAACACTTCCATTTCCCCTTGAAGTTATTTACACAAAATAGTAACAATGTATGCAAAAATTGGAAGTATAATCTTGAATAATGTGGTTAAATAAGAACAATGTATAAGCTGTACATGACAATGTTTAATTTTGTTTAATTTTAAAGTACTATTTATTATTTATTATTTATCTATTTATTTATTTATCATTAGTTTATTTACAAATATTCTTCATTATTTTTAATCATTTATTTGTTTTTTTGTCACAGCTTGTGAATTCCTAATTAATTGTCACATGGAATTTTTCTAGTGTGTTTTTGTTAATAAATATTCAGTTCCATATCCAAAATACATTTATAAAAATAAAATTGCATATATTTTACCCCACATTTTTTCATGTACATAAAAATGTATGTGATATTTTCACAGAAATTAATAAAGTACAATAATCTAGTAAATTTATCAGCAGGTTATCGGTGAGAATCCTAAACTTACAATTTCTCCGACAAATTCTGTAATTTAGTAGGGAACCCACTAGATTAAAAACATGTGTATTCAAGGTTCTTGTTTTAATATTATCCTGGTTGGATATATATCTTTTAAAAAATTCCTCATATCGTTTCAATATCTGGTAATGCTTTGTGTGTTTTGCACTGTGTAATAATGCTGTAAGGGGGTCTTAAGATTGGATTCTCTCCATACATCATTTTAGCACCCCCTTTACAACGTATATATACACAATGTGTTAGATAGAAAATGCAAGATTTTGGAATATTCATTAAAAGAATGTGTTGTGTCTGAAAATGTGAGATTTGGAATATTCATATTTAGAACACAGAAATTTAATCTACAGATTTTTAATTTGTGTATTAAAAAAAAAATCGGTGAGGCTGTAGACATCATTTTGGCACCCAGGCTCAAATAATATACAGGATGTTACAGTATTGATCACATCTTTGATTTTTACAAGGTGTAATATTAATAACAGAATTTTTGTATTTTTTATTTTTTATCAAATTTACAAACAATGAAGCTGCTATCGTCATTTACACACCCCCATTTACGAAATCTTGGTACCATACCCACACTTTCTTTTTATAACATGCACAGAATCATTCTCTAAATCACATGCAAAATGTAAACAATTTGTCAATTTCATGTTTTTAAAATGTAAATTTCATTTCATTTATAGTATATATTTTCTACTCACCAGGATCAAAAGCTGATGTAGAATCTAAACAACACAATAACATCATCATCAACATCCATGTTACAAAAACAAGGCTTCTTGTTGTATTACTATTACTACTATTACCCAAATTAAATTTCCATTTTACTTTAGTTTTAGGTTGATTATAACACTCCATTCTCGATGGTGAATTTGTAGACATTATAATTTCCTTAAAAAATCACTGCACAATCAATTCCATATATCCATTTATCTCTGGAAACAAATATTCCATGTATCCGTTCCATCTAAATCCATTACTAGTTTCTACCACACATCTGTGCTTCTGAAATAGCTACAATACTCTCCAATATAAAGTTCATTATGAGAAATAAGGATCAGTCCATTATACATAGTAGGGGAGATAAGGCTGCACCTATCAACAGACTGAAGTGTGTATGTGTACTATATTCACTGTAGATTCTCTGATCATGCTGAATATATTACCCCCATTTATTAAAAATCTTTGTACATCAACAGCATTTCAGAACAAGTAAATAAAATATAAATCAAGAAAATCTATTTTAATTTATATGTGTAGAAAAAAAAATTAAATAAGGAGAAAAAATTGGGCTATCTGGTTTTCTTCTTATTTTTTTTTACAAACTCTAGATAAATAATTAATAAATAAAATGAATCAAATATTTATTTTAATCATACAAAAAATTATAACAAGTATTTTTTTTTTATTATTAAAAAGGTGTAATCTTGGCCTTTGGTTAACAATTTCATGGCATTTCCCCCTTTCTCTAAGGTTATTTTCACCTAATGTAGTAAATTTCTATTTTCAAATTGACCATATCCCAAACGGCTATAAATCATGTATACCATCATGGAATACATTACAACTTAAAAATCTATAACATACAGATATACAATTACTTATTTTTTCAGTCAAACTATTATCTAAAGAGTCAAAAATCATTAAATAATTATGTAGTGGAGTCAAAAATCAAAATAGAGTTGTCAAATTCATTGTTTAAATGTTGATCATTTAAACCAGATAAAAATAATTTTAAAAAAATATTTAACATTATATTTTATTACATATTCAATTTAATATGTAGATTAGATTAGTTATTACTGATTGGACAGGGTTTAAGACATGTAAGGGGTCAGTGTCGCTATAATTCATTTAACTTAACACAGCACGTCATTAAGTCATTAAATGTCACACCTGATCAAGGTAAATTTGTTAGCGGTAATATTACCTAAATAATCCTACCTATTTATTTTTAACATAAATTTTTCATACAAATTTTTTATCAATAACAATTTTTTTTGCTGATAATCAACAAACAAAATTGTGTTTTCTTGTTGTTCTGTTTTTTAAATTTAAAATAATAATTAAACATTTTTTAAATAATTTTTAAAAAAAAAGTGAATATCTTTTAACATAGATTGTAATCAATTTAATAAAAAATTATAAAATAAAGTTTACCTCAATTGTAATATATTAGATAATAATAATAATAATAATAATAATAATAATAATAATAATAATAATAATAAAAAATATAAATAAATAAATTGTTTAAAAATTAATATTTTTTCATTTTTATTTTCAAGATGTTATTAGATTTAAATCTCCAAAATGAAACAATGAAACAAATTTTATTTTTTAATTTTTAATCAAAAAAACTTTATAATTAAAAAAAACTTATGATCTTATGATCATTTGAAAAAAAAAATGTTAAAATGCCAATGTTTTGTTCTAAAATATGGGGTTTTTCCTTTGTTGTGTATGCAACTTGAAGTAGAATATTTTCTTTTTTAACTAGATTATTAAAAAAAAAAACAAAAACAAAAAAAAAAAAAAACAAAAAAAAAAAAAAACATTTGTTAGTAATAAGTAGGTTTATACTGCATGTCAAGAAATGTTCATTTACATGCTATAAATAATTTTGCTGTAATTTTGATCTTTGGAATGACTGAATGATGGCATTAGGTTTTACTTCGATTCATCACCAGTTTAGGCAAATATCTATGTACTATGCTTTTGGAAACAAATTGAATTGTTGATTGAAATTATGATTTACATCCCAGTCAACAATATTTCACATATTATCTACCATTAGTTCTATTTTGAAACAAGCTAGAACACCCAGTGAAAATCAAAAAGCGTGATTCCAACCCAGACAGTAAGAGGCATTGTGATCCTTCTACGAGAACACGACACAAACATATGCTACAAGGGTTCTTTATTTTATCATTTTTACCATGAAAAAAGGTTTTTAGATCTTGTTCTAAATACTGTGGATCTCATTGCTAATGTGTAGCGTTTGCTAATGAACAGTCACAACATATTTTCTACACTCAAGAAGGGTTTAAACCCTGAACCTCCACCTATAAAGCACTCTACCAATTGAGCTCATAACAAATAGGCAGACTTAGACTATGCTAATCATTTCATCTATTACCAAGTTGTTTTAATTCACAAATGCCAACAAAATGTGCTTATGGATCACAGCACCTCTCACTGCCTGGGTTCAAATCTCACTCGGGACATATCCTAGTGTGAGAAAGTATGTCAGTTCGCTTGCCGAAAGTCAGTGGTTTTCTCTGGGCACTCTGGTTTCCTCCACCATTCCAGAACTGACTGCCTCAAAATAAGTGAAAAAATTTGACTGGGGCATAAAACACCATTACTCCACTCCACTCCACAAATGCCAACAAAATCATCAAGGGTACCGGTAACAAATATAAGGGTCAATTTGTAAATTAACATTGTTTGATCTTTTAAATAATACCAATCAATTAGCTTCAAATTAGTTATATACAATTCATAATCACTATTTTCAAACTGCAAAATATACACAGCCTTTTAGAAGAGATTGCTTTGGTTTACAAGACTTAAAAAGTTGGTAAATAAAACATCAGATAGGTGGCCTTATGTAGGGGAGACAACTCTGTACAAAACCTCATATACTCACCTATCATATTTTCAGCTAATTTTCTTGAGGTAGCCATTTCTGTAATAGACTTGCTTTTATATCTATTTCTGTCTGAAAAATTGAAATAAATGATTAGACACAGAATTAATATTTGATCTGAACACAGTTGTGAGAAAAAAGTTGAGCTTGCTTGCGTATTTAGAAAACCACTAACACTTGAACCAAACATTCAAAAGGGGGATTATGCCACAAGCTGTTTTGTAGGTGAGCTAAAAAAAAAAACCAACATGACTGAAACATGTAGTTAAAGTAAAAGTTATCAACAAAAATTTACAGGTGTTCAAGTGGCGCAGTGGTTAGCGCTCCCGCCTATCACCAATGCGACCGGGGTTCGATTCCCAGCGTCATATGTGATAAGGTATGAGGTCACCTGCTTGAGCACGTGGGTTTTTCTCCGGGTTCTCCGGTTTTCCTCCCACAATAAGACCTCATGCGCGCTACAATTCGGGCCAACGAGCTAGATTAATATAAGTTGCACAACTTGTTTCTAAATCGTTGTAAAAAAAATAAAGTTTGAATTAAAAAAAAAAAAAAATTTACAGTCTGAACTAACACCACAATAGTTACAATACAACAAAGATAGAATTCTGCATTGATAGAATCTTAAACACAGTTAAATAGTCTACTGTACTGGTGATATTTCTGAATAACAACATGACAAGCTGCAAACCTTTACTCAAGCCAAACATACGGTTTAGCAATCAGGTGTAAAAATCAATTTATATATTATCATTCCTTCCTGATTACGAAACACTAATCCCAAAACTTCAGCCAACAATCACATTCTTGGAAAATATGCCAATACAGTAAATCTCTCTGGACTTAGTTGGTTAGACAAGTGATAAAGACATGGAAAAAATAACTTAAATGAGAGAGAGAGAGAGAGAGAGAGAGAGAGAGAGAGAGAGAGAGAGAGAGAGAAAGGGGATGGGGGGGATTTGGTGTAAAAACATTTAACTATATTAGCACCCCTCTGTAATCACTTATTTTACCTGTTAGGGGATGGCAATCAATCTTCTGATAACAAAAAAGACAGGACATAAGTGATGAAATGAAAAATCCATTTTTGATACCATTCAAATAAGGAATCTGTTCTTATTTGGAGTAAATTATGTAACTGAAGACCATTTTAATAGATTAATCACAAAGGGTAGAAAAAGTCAGATCCAGACCAGAGGTCATTACAATGGTCATAATCTTTTCTTTTGTTCATCATAACAGCTCCTCAATCTGTTCCCATCAAATACACCTTAAAGTGGGCAGGTCTGGAGTCTCCGAACCACTGTGCACGATGCTCTAAACTGACAGACAAAGGATTTGTGAAAAAAAAGGTTTTAAAAACTTCAAAAGTAATTAAAATTTATAAATGTTTAAAGAAAAGTGGAAAAAGGACAGAAAAACATGTCATATAGATAGTGTAATGATCTATAATTGTGATCCTAAATTGTTTTTTTGTGAAAAATCACCAGGGGTTCCTAAATATGGCTGAGGGAAACATCTAAGAGAATTTTGATGCATTGTGGGAGTTTCCTGTAAAACTGAGGTGAATTGTGGGAGTTTTTAATTCTTTTGAGAATACAGGAAATCAGGAAACATCTTTCACCTTTGTAGCCATCAATATGAATCAAGTAATCCAAAGGAATTTCAAGTTAAATTATATATGCTATTTTTTTAATTAGTTTTTTTTTTTTTTTTTTGACAGTTAAATTTGAAATTCATTTGAAACAAAAGACAGTCATTGTATCTCACTCTGATAATGGTCCTAGTCACAAATTACAATCAAGATATTTCTATATTGAATCTGACCATATGGATTTCTATTGATATGTACTACTGCAGTAGCTCAGTTGGTAGAGTGCTCGCTCCATAAGTGGAAGGTCATGGGTTTGAACCTCGGCTGGGTCTGACCCAAGACTTGAAAGTGGGTAGTGACTGTTCTTTCGCCAAGCACTCGGCATTAAGAAATGAAAGTCACAGTTCTTTCGGATGGGATCTTAAAATAAATGAGGTCCCTTGTCACAACAGGCATGGCACGATACAGAACCCTGCTGTGTAATGCCATCAGCGCAATGCACAGGCAAAATTTCTGCACTTTCACCCATAGCTGGTGACGTCTCGATATAAGCGAAATATTCTTGACTGGGACATTAAACACCATTACTCAACTCAACTCTATTGATATGTATTGGTAATCAGTTTTGTATTGGCAAATCCTACAGTATAGCAGTTTCTCTGCAAATAACTTTACTTACGGATCTGCAGTCATATCCATTTGAGGAAACTGATTTTATTTCTACGCAAAATTTCTGACAGGTATGTGTCATGTACATGTGCATAAGGGTTTAGTAAAATATACCAGTATGTGGGATTTAATTAGCTGAAATAACCCTGGGCTTGAGTTCAAATGTTTTTTTCCCAATCCCACAATGGATAACCTGCATCAGGTGGGCTCTGGTAAAACCTCATTTTATTCCATATTCCTCCAGCTGATAAATGTATGAATGTTAAGTGAAAAGCTGTGATGGAATAACAGTATTTCTTCTGAAAATCCATCAGTCTTCAGAAACAGGAGAAGAGTAATGCTTTTTTTAAACCTCTATCAAGATTCTTTAACTTATATTAAAACAGACAGTTTTGAGATGGTGGAGGAAACCAGAATGCCTATAGAATACCACAAAGATTCAGCATGAGAACCAATGAAATTTCTCACAGTAGGATTTACCCAAACGGAACTGTGATATGTGAGCTTGCACTTAAGACCCCTTGGTCAATAGCGAATCCCACTCGGGACAGATCCTCTTGTGATAAAGTTTGTCAGTTCACTTGCCGAAGGTCAGTGGTATTCTCCTGGCACTCCGTTTTCCTCCACCATTCTAGAACTGACTGCCTCAAAATAAGTGAAAGATTCTTGACTGGGGTGTAAAACACCATTACTCCACTCCACTCCACTCCCTCGGTCAATAAGGACCCTCTTATGAAATCGATGGAATAATAATTTGTAAAAGGTAATTAAAATGCCAATGAATCATACTTTTCCTTACCTTCTTGAATGGTTCTCTCCCTTGACATGCTCTGCTAGACTTCATATTATTTTAAAATGTCTATGGCAATTGAAAACAGGAAGGGAACCAGTCTGCTTACTCCCTACATATTTCAACATATGGATGGTTTTTCTTTTTTAATATTTCAAGCAGTTATTTTAACTTATTCATGATATTTTTAAATTTTGCATCCTGGTACCAGTAAATATTAAGGTGATAAAAAGCCGTTTACTGCAAAAATAAAAACAAGCAAGTTCAGACAAGTAATTAAGATTGTTCTTTCATTGCCTTTTTTATACTGGTAGAAAAAAAATATGCAGTTTATTTTTGATCATTATTATTTTACATGATTCTTTGATGATTAGTTTTTTGTATGGATTCCTCGATTATTTCATCATCATTTTTTTTGGATAACATTTGTTGTCCAATCATAGATGGCATAAATAACACTAAAACAAGAGTACCTTTTATGCTGCTTCATGATTGTGTGCCCAGCACTGGCTTAGTCCGATGCTCATATCATAAAATTGACCCCAACAAGTTGTTATTTCTAAATAAGGGGTTGCATAAGTTCAGCGAAGATGTTATACATGTGTTTTCTAACACTTCTGTCCAGCTTGTCCCACACATGCACAATGGGAACAAATCTGGACTGTATGGTGGCAAATCAAGAACTGAGACATTGTTTTGAGTGAGAATGTCCTGACAAACTCTGAGCAAAACAACATCCTTATATTGTCCTGCTGCAGTTAGGTTATGTTTGTGGATAAGAGGAAGAACATATGTTCCCAAGACCTGATCTCAATGTCTCATTGATGTAACAATGCCACAGGTAACCAACAATGCCATGGATAACCACAATAGATGTTTTCACACAGCCTCCAGTGTAGTCATGCTCAGCTAAACTTAACTGAAGAACACAGCGCATGATGATAACTCAGTGTCATATCCAATTCAATTTCATTCAGGTGTGTAAGAATTTTAATGCAAAAACCTAACTTGCATTTTTTTCTCTGTCAGTATAGATTGATTGATTTAATGGATTTTTATGTCCCTGTCAAGAATATTTCACTTTTATTGAGATGTCATCAGATATAGTGGAATGGAAGAAATTTGGACCTTTTGCAGTGTGATTAGGGCAATGTACAGTGAGGGTTCTTAAGTGTGCCAAGAAACATTGGTTTTTAAGGTCTCCTGGGAAGGACCTTGTGACTTTCATTTCCTAATGCTGAGTGTGTTGGTAAAGATTTCTTTAAATAGATAAGTTTGTAAGTGCAATAAATGAATTTTCAAAAACATAAAGATTAATGGAAGATAATAATGTCTACTAGGGATTAATTTAAACATATAGGTCCAAGTTTGGGTCATTCATCCTTCGTCTTTTGTAGTACATATTATCTGTAGCTCATCCCATAATGTTAAATAGTCCACTTTTCTTTTAGTTTTGAGAAAAAATTGGTTTCAGAGAAAAAAATATTCATTTTTCTTCCATTGTAATTTTGTGAACAAATTGGTTTCAAAGAGAAATAAAAAAAAAAAGTAACTGAAAATTTTCAATGATACAAATGATGAAAGAATGACGAAAAAAGACAATGACCTGGGTCCCATGGCAGCCATGTTTCATACTTTTCACGAGGACAAAGAAGCTCCTCTGAACTTAATGTATAGGAAAGCGAATAATTTTATAACCAAATTTTAAACAGCATACATTATCTAACATCAAATTCTGGCAACGATATTTCAAAATAGAAATGACAGCTTCACATATGACCTAATTTGTCAAGAGATATAACAGTAATGTTATTAATATTTCGCAAAACAATTTATAAATTCAAGAATATCTAAAAATAAAGATATCAAGATATTACAGAAACGTTTCTTAACGTCAAAATTATTAGAATATCTGTCTATCAGAAGCAGTTTAGTGTGATGATTAAAAATCCACCGAGTTCTAAATGCAGCTACAGAAAATATCAAAGATCATATCAAATGTACATCTTATAACTTAGCCATGCATGTGCATCAAGAGAGAGTTAGACTGAAGCAAAGGTGTGTTATACCCCAGTCAATACTCTTTCATTTATATAAAGCCAGCCAGTTTTGGTTGGTTGGATGTAATGCTGTTTAACATCTCATCATCAATTTTTCAGAAAATTCACAATGAAAGCTCATGTTTACTAATCTCTAAATGTTAATGTGAAAAAGGCTCTGTATATGTGAGATGTGAGACTGTGTTTAATGGTTTGTTTTGTTCTAGCATGCTCTTGGATGAGAGACTAATATGTTAGCTCACAAAAGCAGAATGCCACATACAAGCATACCACTCCCAATACTCAATGAACTTCTTGTACTAGCTATGTATGCAATATAGAAACATGAGATATCTAGTTGAAAACAAAATTTTGAATAATTCCTCTTTTGTGGACCCAATGGATACCTTAGTAGTGTGATTGCTATATAAGTGACTAGATTTTACAGTCAGGTTCAACCAAAACATACAAATATGTAGTGACTTTATTCATAAAGCATGCATTACTCAGACATGTCACATGTTTTTCATATGCCATATTTGACATCGTTGTGCCTTTTCTCATGCTTAACATACAAAAAAATCATCAGTGTTTACTGCCTAGCACATTGCAGTTTCTCTCTCTCTCTCTCTCTCTCTCTCTCTCTCTCTCTCTCCATGTGTGTTATTCAGATTCAGATTTCATTGTTTATCACAAAATGTGCACACAGGTAATGAAATGATGTCAAATAATGCAAAAAATTAAAGAAAAATAAACAAAAAATAAATAAATAAATAATATAAAATAAAATAAAATGATAATAAAATAATAATAACAAAATGAGAAAAGATGATTATGCAGCTAAAACCATCATCAAAAATATCATAGTTTTTTTTTAGTTTTTAAGTACCAGTACATCATTATTTCATTTTATTAAGGTTTTGAGCGTGTTCAAGAACACACTAAAGTTCATCAGTACTAAAGCACAGCACTAACAGCCACTGGAGAAATCAAACTTCAAATCCTTCTACAGGGCTGCCAATCTTTTTAAAATGATTATGTTGGTTGTGTTTGTTACTTGATTTTTTTTAAAACTTTTGACTTTTAAACTTTGAGGCTTTAAGCATTTTGGTTTTTATTTTTAATCACTTTAAACTACAAAGCCTGAAGCAATTTAAAAAAAAAAAAAAAAAAAAAAAAAAAAAATCATTTTATTTGTATTTCTATTACCAGCTTTTTTTAAAAAAAAAAAAAACGAAAAAAAAAGGATTCTTTAGTTGTTAAATAAATTGGCTCTTTCTTGATCATAGGGGCCTCAGGTGTCCGAGTGGTCTAAAGCGCACACTTATGGATCACAGTGCCTCTCGAATCCCACTCAGGACAGAACCTAGTATGCCAGTTTCCTTGCTGAAGGTCTGTGGTTTTTTCTGGGCACTCTGCTTTCCTCCACCATCCCAGAACTGACCAGCCTCGAAATAAGTGAAAGAATCTTGACTGGGGCATAAAACACCATTTTCCCACTCTCTTTCCACTTTTCCTTGATCAATATCAACACACATGCAAAATCATATATTTTCCTATTTTCTGGGTTACTTAGTAAAATAAAATTTAATACAAGCATTTTTTCCCAACTTCCTTATCAATTAGATACAGGTACACAAAAAATTCATAATTTTTTAAAAAAAAAAGTTAAAATCTCTAAAAGAAATCTTTGATAGAGATGTTTTTCTAATTAACAAAACATCATCTAAGAACAACATACAGCTAAAGTTTTCAAAATATATTAATGGATCTAAAATGCTTTATTTTTATCAAATTTCAGTTTTAAGTGCAAAAACCAATATATTTCAAATAATTGTCAAATGAGGCATGGCATCGACATGATGAATTCTGGCAGATTCTTAAAAGCTGTAATTAACTTTGTAATTCTACACAACTTCATGATATTTAAATCAGGCAAAACATTTCACCATGCCGACTTAAAAACTACAACTGAAAACATTTATAGCTGGCAAAACAAAAAAACTTATAAAATGAAAATATCTGATTATAACAAGATTACATGGTTGATATAATATATCAATTAATAATGTATTGACGTTCTGAATACATTAAACCTGTAACTTTTTGTTGTTGCTGTTGTTGTTGTTGTTGTTGTTGCTGAAGACTGATTTTCAGGCTGTCCAGTGTCCAAGACTTGAAAATTGGTACTTACTTTTGCAAAGTAAAGTAATGGTGTGCTCTATTAAAAATTTCTTAAAGGTAGCCAGATCTAGGATGGTGGCGGAAACTTGAGTTATCAGGAAATACCACAAACCTTTTTGACAAGAAATCTGACAACTTCTTCACACTAGGGATATGGATGGGATTCAAATCCTAAGGCAGTCTGAGGCAATTTGACTCAAAAATTTTAGATCATTCAGCAACACAAGTCCATTTAAGTGTCTGTCATTTGAAAAAAAAAAAAAACTTATTTGAGGCTTTCGAATATAAAATGATTTATTCCTTTTTCAATTTGTCACAGAGAATCTGACACTAAAAAAAATTAAAATAAATAAATTATTTCACCTAGAATAACTGTAGCAAATAACAACCCCAACATCAACTGAGAATTAACATTTTTACATTCTACCAGTATTTCTTTTTTTCTTTCTTTTTTCCTTCCTTTTTTTAAATTTTTTTTAAATTTATATTTTTTTAAATGACTGTACATACATTGCATCATTTTGTACAGAAAAAAAAAATTAATTTAAAATTTAAACTTAACCAAGTATCCAGTTTTTCAATTCCACATGTAATTTGGTTGGAATAGTAGGGCATATGAAATTCCAATTTTGTGTGTATTTAACAAAATTAATTTAGAATTCAACATCAACTGAACTTGCAACATTTTTAAATTCTTTCGGAATCAATCAAAAAACATACGAAATCGTAACACAAGATTATAAAACCAAATTAATTTATTTATGAAACACAAACTTAAGTAAGATTAATGCACATGTTTGTTTACTTGGCAGTAAAATAGAGATTTAATTGGAAATATCCTTAACCCATAAAATTTATGATTAAATTTCAAAGTCAAAATTAAACAAACAAGTTCATTAGGCTTGCTACAATGCAAGAACATTATATCATACATTGCAATATATCTCATGTGTGGTTTCCTACACAAGAGCTTTAATGCTATATAACAAATTAAAACTCTTTGAAGGAAATTTGACAGAAAATGGGTTGTCATGGCAACCAGATTTTTAATGAAATCTACATTACTTCAAATGAACTCCATCACTACTATTTTCTTTAAGCATTTGTACGGAGAGAAAACACTGCACTGATTTTCAAAAATACATATTCTAATTGCATTAGGATTGTGACATCAATCTTGTGCATGCTTCATACACTGTTAAACTCTCAGACTCAATATGTGGTAAACTTGAATTAAGGAATTTTCAGTAATTTCGACAATTATCGACATATTTTCTATCAAGCGTCAAAGTAAATGATTTAAGTATGGTGCAAGGACAAATAAGTAAATATAATGAAGGAGAAATAAGGATAGAGGGTTGAAATAAATTGGCGTAAATTAAAAGTTTATTTTGAGTGATCAAAATTTAATGATAGGACCTATAATGATACAGAGTACGAATTATGTAAATCAAGTTTTTTTTTCTGGTGTTGAAAATTTAATCTTGGTTTTAAATTTGTTTAGACAAAATGAATTTAGAAAAGGATAAAAATGTTTCTTTAAAGTTGCTGAAAATTGAATTTATTATTATACACTAAATATCCTGAAAATAAATTTGTCTTGTGCTATATTCAGAGATAGGTCAAAAGAATATTCTGCTTACCAAATTATTTTGTTAATTTTAACTTTTCAAATGTTGCCTAGTGATACAATTTAAGATTTAATTATGGTCTGTAAAAATGTGTTAATATATGGTAGACTGAAGTTGTGTAGTGATGTTTTACACCCCCAGTAAATATAAAGACAGTAAATTCTGGGATGGAGAAAACAAGAGTGGATGGAGAAAACCAGTGATTTTTAGCAAAGGAAATGACAATTTTTCTTACACTAGGACCTTCAACAGCGTAATCTGAAGTGGAATGGAGTAATGGTGTTTAACACCCCAGTCAAAATTCTTTCAATTATATCAAGGCAGTCAGTTCTCGAATGACTGAGAAACCTAGAGTACCCAGAAAAGTCCACAGACCTTTGATAAACAAACTAACAGACTTTCTCATCCTATGAGAAGCTAAGCATTGAGACCTCTCAAGTGTATTTTACTGGTATCAAGCCAATAAGTAAAAGACTGTGACAAGAAACAAACCTCTGAAACTTACTGTTGACTGGGGTAAAACCTAAAGCTGTCAGACTGCTCAGGTTTGAAGGCTAACATTTTAACCACTAGGCCACCATGGCCAAAATTACCACTGGTATCAGTTTCAAAACATGTTACAATCGCACTCTTTATAATTGCATGCCTTCACACACGTACATAAACTACTATCTTTAACAAGGTGAAAGCAAGTAGTTCTTCCTTTCAGATATAAAAAATAAAACTTCTTCTGAAATAGTTGTCAAGATAGAATCTATCACTTTTAAGCACTATAAACAAACTGCAATGAAACAAATCTCCCTTTTTCTCCATTTTTATTTATTTATTTTTATTTTATGTTTTTTTATTTTCGTTTTTTCGCTTAAGCATTTGATTTCCACTTTGACATCTAAGTTTGAAGAATGAAGTGGTTTTTACTTTAAACAAAAATAATTGGAGTGTCAGTTTTGAAATCAATACAAATCTCCACTTAAAATCTCTCGTATTTTAGACAGTTAAAACCTTGCAACTTCCAGTTAAATTCCAATCAAATTCTAAAGAATAAAATATCTAAAACCTGTCTACAAGATATAAGTACCCCCCCCCTCTCAAATGTTTGATCAAAAGGACAGAACCACAGTAAGGGGGGGGGGGATGCAGTGGGCCGAGTGATTAAGGATTAAGCCACTGGCCCCAGTTTCACAATGATTTACTCAGTTGAGTGTACACTCAATTCAAATTAGGGAATATTTCATTGTCAATTTCTAAGACATTACACAGTTAAAATTGAATATCTTATGTTGTATTTTAATTGTTTAGTGTAAGTTTGTTGAACAAAACAAAACATTGTCAAATAAAATTTTCATTTTTTTATAATATTGATGAGAGAAAAATTGGAATATTTGAGTTGAGCGTACACTCAGCTGAGTGAATGATTGTGAAACCTGGGCCAGGCCAACTGCAAATAAGGGATATCCTTGTTGAGGATCTCTGTTGAAATCGTCTGCAGTGTTATCTACAACATTGTGGGCAAGTGTAGGCGCACTCTGGATATAATCCAAAGTGAGAGACAGAATTTAATTCTTATATACAAAATATTATGAAAATAAATTTTGCATGTGCTTTTTTAACTAGTGGTCAAAATAATATTCAGTTTTCCACATTATTTTTTTGTTAATCTATACCTTATAAACAATCATTTTTTGGATTTTTTTTTATTTTTATAATTACTTTTTTTTTTTTTTTTTAAATTTTTATCTTTCTGAAATAGGTTAAATATGTATTACAGTTAACTTTAAAATACAAAAATCAATAAAAAAAAAAAAAAAAAAAAAAAAAAAAAAAATGTATAACAGTTAATTTTAAAATACAAAAATACAAAAAAAAAAAAAAAAAAAATAAATAAATAAAAATAAATAAATAAGTAAATAAATAAATAAATAAATAAATAAATAAATAAATAAGAAGACAAGATAGAAAACACAAACAGAAAACAAGACAAATGGTTTCAGAGAGAAAAAGTGTCTTTTTGAGTAGCTGTTGACTGTGGTCAGGCAAAATTGTAAAATCTATAAATAAACTCAATGAAACAAATCTCCTTTTCTCTCCTTCAGCATCCAATTTATGCTTTAAAGAATCAAATCATTTCTTCTTTAATACAAAAACAATCTTAAAGTAAGTCTGGAAATCAATAAAAAATCAGCTCTTTAGCTAGCCTCATCGCTTTAGATTGATTTTTTATTATTATTTTTTTTAGTAAATCATGCAGATTAATGTTTTTAAATATAAAAGAATATTAGGCTCACCACCTAGGTCTGAATCCAGCTTGGGGGTGGGGGATCTAGCATGAGAAAGTTTGTCCATTTGCTTGCCAAGGGGCAATAGTTTTCTTCAGGTACTCTGGTTTCCACCACCTGTCCAGTACTGGATGCGGAAAAATCTTGACTGGCATAAAGCACCATTAAAGGTACTCAACTCCACTTAGTTTGTCAGTTTGCTTGCAAAAAAAAAAAAAAAGGAGACATAAATTTCTTATTTTTCTCTTAAATTAAAACCAGGAAATATATAATAGATTTCTATCAGTGATTTTTTTTTTTTACCAGAAGCACTTTCATTTTTGAGATGTTCACAATGTATTTATGACTTGTTAGAATATAGTGCCAGAAAATAAATCCTTAACACAATAATAAATAACAGTTAATTCCATATTAACTCGAGACAAAATCTGAAAATGTCAATAGATCCATGCCTCAAAATAGTTTCTGGTTCATTATTAAAAAAAAAATTGTATAAAGTATTTAGAAAATAAAAAAGATTTACATTATGTGGAATGTTATTTTATTTCAATTTATATTCGAACCTTATCTTAAATATAATGTTTTATTGAAAACTTAAACTTTCCTATAGAAGTAGGGAATGAGTGATTGACATAGTTTTTCTTAGGAGTCACATTTGCATAAAGCTAGCACTTTAATGCAGCCTTCAAGTGCACAATACTTCAGTAGTATAGAGTGGATTAATGGTGTTTAACATCCCCTTAGAAGCAATCACCTCTGGAATGGATGAGGAAAACAGAGTGACCTGAGAAAATCATTGACAAGCAAACTGACTATGATCTACCTGAGGGGTAGTTGAGTCTAGGCAGTAAGTGTCACTGTGATTGGTAAGCTAGATTTTAGATCTCCAGTCACTGACTATGATTTACCCAAAGTGTATTTTAATGTAGACAACATTAGTGTCACCGTGATTGGTAAGCCAGATATTAAATCTCTCAGCCACTGACTATGATTTACCTGTGGTGTATTTAAATCTGGACAGTAAGGGTTACTCTTACCCATCCACTGAGGAGCCTCTACAAAAGTGTACTGTACAGGCAACCAATGGGAACTGAGCTCCAGTGTAAACAAAAAAAAAAAAAAAAAACGTAATAATAATAATAATGATAATAATAATAATAATAATAATAATAAAATAAATAAATAAATAAATATATAAATAAAAAAAAAATAAAATAAATTAATAAATTAATTTAAAAAAAAGACCCCAAAAAATGTTTAAAACTGAACTATTTTATTAGAATTTATACTGTTAAAATTCCATGATAAAAATAATGTCCAAGTCAAGGTTCTTTCACTTATATTGAGGTGTTTAGTTATAAAATGTTGGAAGATACCAGAGGACCCACAGAAAACCACCAATCATCAGCAAGCAAACTTACAAAATTTTTTCCCTAGGATCTGCCAGAGTGTGTCTCGGGTTGTGAGAGGTATGGTGATCTATAAGCACATGATTGCAACTACTTGACCCCCTAGACCCCAAAAAATCTTTGTAAAATTAAGCTGTGAAAACTGAATATTCTGTCAAAATATTAGTGTGGCAGTTTTATGTTTATGGCAGATCAAGGGTAAATATTTTGTATATATAAGTATCATGATTCTTAATTTTATATTCTACTCATGTTTAAAGCCATAATGTATTTAATATGTATAGCGAGATTTTACATAAAAACAAAATTCAGAGGTAAAAACAAAATCACAAATAATTGTCATTGAAGATGTGAAGTTGCATGTTTTAGGACACTTAACAGCGATATTCTGTCTTAACATGGCTGCCATCTCATCAATTTACCTCGATTCTGACACATACAAGACCACAAGGTGGCGTCAAATCGCTCTTCTATTTGTGAGTATACATTAATTGCATTGTACTTCAAAAATCGGATTTGTTTCATTTGGTGAGTTTACTAAGTTTAAAGATGTATATTTATTTATTTATGTAAATATAAAAAATCAGTAAAATGGTGTCCTTGGATAGATTTGTCATATCGCTCTACTTTTTTCTTTTTTCTGCTTCTATCTATGATCAAACTACTTCATTATGTTACCGCAGGCGTGGCACACACATGTGGCAACCCTCCCTGCACATTGCACTAACTACATTGTAAATAAAACTTCACCTACAGCTGGTAACAAACTACTCCATTATGTAACCGCAGGCGTGGCACGTTAAAGAACCCTCTCTGCACACTGCACTAACTACACTGTAAATAAAACTTCCCCTACAGCTGGTAACAAACTACTCCATTATGTTACCGCATGCGTGGCACATTAAAAGGCCCTCTCTGCACACTGCACTAACTACACTGTAAATAAAACTTCCCCTACAGCTGGTAACAAACTACTCCATTATGTTACCGCATGCGTGGCACATTAAAAGGCCCTCTCTGCACACTGCACTAACTACACTGTAAATAAAACCTCCCCTACAGCTGGTAACAAACTACTCCATTATGTTACCGCATGCGTGGCACATTAAAAGGCCCTCTCTGCACACTGCACTAACTACACTGTAAATAAAACTTCCCCTACAGCTGGTAACAAACTACTCCATTATGTTACCGCATGCGTGGCACATTAAAAGGCCCTCTCTGCACACTGCACTAACTACACTGTAAATAAAACTTCCCCTACAGCTGGTAACAAACTACTCCATTATGTTACCGCAGGCGTGGCACGTTACAGAACCCTCTCTGCACACTGCACTAACTACACTGTAAATAAAACTTCCCCTACAGTTGGTAACAAACTACTCCATTATGTTACCGCAGGCATGGCACGTTAAAGAGCCATCCCTGCACATTGACCTAACTACACTGCAAAGCTCACAATTTCTGCCACTTCACCTACAGCTGGTAACAAACTACTCCATTATGTTACCGCAGGCGTGGCACGTTAAAGAGCCATCCCTGCACATTGACCTAACTACACTGCAAAGCTCACAATTTCTGCCACTTCACCTACGGCTGGTAACAAACTACTCCATTATGTTACTGCAGGCGTGGCACATTAAAGAATCATCCCTGCACATTGCCCTAACTACACTGCAAAGGTCACAATTTCTGCCACTTCACCTACAGCTGGTAACAAACTACTCCATTATGTTACCGCAGGCGTGGCACGTTAAAGAACCATCCCTGCACATTGCCCTAACTACACTGCAAAGGTCACAATTTCTGCCACTTCACCTACAGCTGGTAACAAACTACTTCATTATGTTACTGCTGGCGTGGCACGTTAAAGAACCATCCCTGCACATTGCACTAACTACACTGCAAAGGTCACAATTTCTACCACTTCACCTACAGCTGGTGACAAACTACTCCATTATGTTACCGCAGGCATGGCATGTTAAAGAACCCTCCCTGCACATTGCCCTCAAAGTACACTGCAAAGGAAGAAATTTCTACCACTTCACCTACAGCTGGTGACATATCGATATAAGTGAAATATTCTTGATTGGGATGTAGCCGTTTTCTCTTAAGATAATCTTTCATTCAAAAAATGATCATTTCAAAATTTTGAAAAAATTTTGACTTGGACATAAAATATCATTCCATCTACCCACACACCTAAATTTTATTTGTAAGGCCAGAATTTAATTGAATGCACAAACAATGACAGTGCCACCCGTTTTTCTATATTATGTATTTTCACATGCTGCAAATTTTTGGGTTAATTCAATACATGTATATGACATATTAAATTAGCGTATTTCAATTTTTATGACATTTCAGTCAATTGATTTTAGATTTAAAGGTCATCTATGGGCTTTATGCATGAAGAACAAAATTTTATCAGATTTTTTTAACCCTAAGAAGGATCTAGTGCAAAACAACTTGGACATTGGTCTCTGGAATTTCAGGGATAACTTGTTTGGCACTTTATGAAAAGTGTGCACACTGTTTTTTATGTGATGACTCAATAAACTTATTTAAAAAAAACACAAGTTGTTCCTTATTATAAAACATAAACCCTTTTTGTTTCATTTTTCTTGATTTTTTTAAAAATTGAAATAAAATTTCCTCCTCATTGAGAATGCCATCAACAAATGAAAAGAGACAAAAGTGACACCTTCCATGTTTAGTGTTGCTATGGTTGCAAAGTTCATTGGAGTTTAACATGAAAAAACAACTGTGTAAGTTTATTCTAATATTGTATTGCAGTATGATATAACTGAATTTAAAAATTAAATTACTTTATTGTAATTTCTTCTTATAATTTCAGTGGAATTCCAGTGAATTATTTATAATACCTGGTATTTAGAGTGGTATAAAACAGGATTGAGTGCTGTTTTCCATGGGAGCAAGTGCTGTACTACAACTAATACAGAATCATTCTCTCACCTCACATACAGAGATTTATGGCATGGTCCCTATAACAGATTGCATGTGTAAATTCCAAGAATTTTAGCCATCACCAATAATATTAAATTCTTCAAAGACTACTGGTCTTATTGTACTGAAGATACCAGAGCATCTGTTCTTATAGAATGAGAAGTCATCATGTAATTGTTTTTGTTTCAACTTAGTGGAATGGTTCATTTCATAAACAAAACTTATTAGGCCTTTAGAGGGCAATGGCTGTATTGATATTTAAATGAGATACAGACATACTCTTTATAAGGGAGGGAACTCTTAACCTCATGATAGAATTGTCTCCCTTGAAGTTTTTTCTCAAGCTTTGATGCTTACTGGATGGTATTATTTGTTTTATTTTATTCTTATTTTTTTTAAATTGAAAGTATTATATCAAGTTTGGGATACAAATATATTGTTGTAGATGAATATATCATATGGAAATAAATTTGTATCCCAAACCCGATAATACTTTCTGATTCCCATACAAGAGTAAAAATTTGAGTTATTTCATGAGTTATGGTGAGAAAAAGGATCCCACCCCTATTGTGGATTGGGATAGACTTATCTGAACCTTTGGGAGGAAAAAAATTATTCTAAGCTTGCCAAGGCTTGCTTGAGATGAAATTTTACGCCAAAAGGTTCGGATAAATCTATCCCATTCCACAAAAGGTGTAGGATACTTATAATATGGAGTGGAAGCACGTTAGTCATTTCAGGAGAAGTGGAGGAAACCAAAAAAAATCAACAACCATTGACAAGTGAAATGACTTTTTCTCACATATTGTATCTGTCCTGAGTGGGATTCAAACCTAGAAAGTGAGACCAACTGTGTTCCATATGTGTGCGTTATAGACCACTCTTCTAACAAGGCCCCTCAGACAGCACTAAGTGAGAATGATTAAACTAGTAAAGTTGTTGACTAATCTTTAACAAGGCCCCTCAGACAACACTAAGTGAGAACGATTAAACTAGCAAAGTTGTTGACTAATCTTTAACAAGGCCCCTCAGACAACACTAAGTGAGAACGATTAAACTAGCAAAGTTGTTGACTAATCTTTAACAAGGCCCCTCAGACAATACTAAGTGAGAATGATTAAACTAGCAAAGTTGTTGACTAATCTTTAACAAGGCCCCTTAGACAACACTAAGTGAGAACGATTAAACTAGCAAAGTTGTTGACTAATCTTTTACAAGGGCCCTCAGACAACACTAAGTGAGAACGATTAAACTAGCAAAGTTGTTGACTAATCTTTAACAAGGCCCCTCAGACAACACTAAGTGAGAACGATTAAACTAGCAAAGTTGTTGACTAATCTTTAACAAGGCCCCTCAGACAACACTAAGTGAGAAGGATTAGCAAAGTTGTTGACTAATCTTTAACAAGGCCCCTTAGACAACACTAAGTGAGAACGATTAAACTAGCAAAGTTGTTGACATATCTTTAACAAGGGCCCTCAGACAACACTAAGTGAGATCAATTAAACTAGCAAAGTTGTTGACTAATCTTTAACAAGGCCCCTCAGACAACACTAAGTGAGAATGATTAAACTAGCAAAGTTGTTGACTAATCTTTAACAAGGCCCCTCAGACAACACTTAGTGAGAACGATTAAACTAGCAAAGTTGTTGACATATCTTTAACAAGGCCCCTCAGACAACACTAAGTGAGAGCGATTAAACTAGCAAAGTTGTTGACTAATCTTTAACAAGGCCCCTCAGACAACACTAAGTGAGAAGGATTAGCAAAATTGTTGACTAATCTTTAACAAGGCCCCTCAGACAATAAAAGTGAGAACGATTAAACTAGCAAAGTTGTTGACTAATCTTATTTGATCTTGCCAGTGGTCCAAGTCTAAACACTACGGAATGGCACAAAAATAACCAAATTATGTCATTCCATATGCAAAGGAGATATTTTTACACAACAACCTTGAAAGACATAAATCCAATACATGGTTATGTTAGGAATGGCTTTAGTTGTTTAGTTTCTGTCATATGGCCTATTATAATCCCTGACAATTTTGTGTTGTAACCTGACTGACCTTTATGACGGTTTTTGTAATTTTCATCACCATGGTTTCAAATTATTTTAAATCATAATTGTTGTTGTGTCTGTAACTTCCGATACTTGCTGGAGAACTATTATACTATAATTAGTCTGATCACAGACAGAAAAGTGACAGTGTTTCAATGATGTTAATTAACATAGACCGCAGAGAGACAAAAAAGAGTGATTGGCTAAATGTTAAACTTGACACACCAGCATTTCTGATTGGTCGTCTACCACCACATTACAAATTTGCTTGATTGAATATTGTTTTACATTATATCAGCAATTTGTTGGCCATTTGTGACATATTTATCTCAAGAATTAATCTTAACACAAGTTTGTGTGATGTGTGACTGTTTAAGTGATTCTAATCTGCATGGCACAAGAAGTAATCTGCGGAGTACTAGAACACTAAAACAAAATGTGCAGATATACATCACAGACCAGAGGTGTAGATAGGAACCAATCATAATCGAGGCAAGAAACAAAAGTGTCAAAGGTGCTTCAAATCTAGGGGGGTCCAGGTGCATGCTCCCCCTAAATATCGGAAAAAAATGGCATTAAATGGTGCATTCTGGTGACAACTGAACCTGATATTAGCTAAAACTGTTTAAAAAAACAAGTCTGTACTACTAAGGACAATTTTTTTTTTTTTACTACAAATTATTTTTTATCCTTTTCTATTTTTTTGTTTGTTTCTGTAAAAAGTTTAAAAAAAAAAAAAATCTTTTCTTTTTTACCGAGGCAGTTGCCTGGGTTGCCTCATAATAAGCTTTGCCCCTGCAGACCATTTTATAAGTTCATTATACCAACACAGAACCAATAACTAAAGGCCTACAACAAGGAAAAACTTCTCTCACTCGCAGTTGACCAAGCCAAACCCACAGGGGTGAGACACCTTAAGTTTGATGGCTTACTACTTGACCACTTGGCCACTGTTTTCCCTGACATCTCAAGGGCTAAATCCTCACAAGTCATTTACAAGACAAAGTTAAAATTCATACTAGACAACATCACATTTACCGATTTGTAAGTCACGAACAGTTATTAATGAGGCTTAGTAAAGATTCAGACTTCTTTTTGGCACCACACTAGACAAACATCACATTTACCATTAAAAAAGATTAAAACTGACGTCACAATAGTGCTACATTGTTGATGTCCATGATTTTTGTATTAGTGTTTGTGGAATTAAATAAACATAAAATGTAGTTTGTTACAAAAATTTTAAGAACTAAATGTCAGTTTATTGCACTGATGCATCAATGTTTGCCAAGACAGAATTTTCCAAGTAAATTATTTATAAAGTACTTTTCTGAATTTTTTTCTGACATCTTTTAGGGGTAAAATATATTTCCAACTTTGGTTTGCAGAATTTCGAAGTGATCCCTGCATAAATAAATTTGTTATTATTGATGTCTTTAATAATCAATTAATTGTGTATATTTAAGATATTAAAATGATCAAATCATAAAAAATGCCTTTCATCTTTGGCCAATTTTTCTGTTTTTTTTTTTTCACACAGGTCATCAATAGGAGTCTTTTCCAAATAATACTTGAAAAATCCCTTGCGTTTCTTACTTCTATTTAAAACAAGGACTTTTGGGTTAATAATCCAAAGCACTGGCTTTCTGGTCACAACAACTTCTGAATTTGAAACTGGAAGCAGATCTAAATGTGAGAAAGTTGGTCAAACTCCCTGGGAAAGAGATGGGGGTTTAACTGTTGCACTCTGGTTTCCTCCATTATCTCAAAACTAGCATGTCTGTATAAGCGAGAATTTTTGACAAGGGTGTGTAACAGCATAACTTGATTTTACTTGATAAATAAGACATGGATCTGAATGGTTCCATGGTCCTACAAATGAACATTATTTCTGAATTTAATTACAACCAATTTCTTATAATCTTTTTTATAAACAATAAATAGTCTACAATGATAAGTATAATTACATTCATTTGCCTTGTCAAATTCCCATGGCTGCAAGCTGGAGAGCCTTTGTGTTCATAATGACTATGAACAGCACAAAAACCTTGTCACTCTGTGTATGAATACATATAAAATACAATACACAATCCAGAACTACATTACCATAGATAAACAAACATGGCTGCCATGTCACTTTTGTTTATATTCGAGACAAGCTTGAAAAACGCATTTACAAAATTTTACAAGAAGTCAGTTCAATGGTTAAAATAATTTGATGGACGTTATTCAGTTTGCTTGCAAAGTTTTTGCAATTATATTGACAATCAACTTATTTACAGTTCAGTTGTTATATTTATATATATATATATATATATATATATATATATATATATATATATATATATTATTTGACTTATACTTCCAATATTTTAGATCAATGACAAAGAGATAACGAGAAAGTGTTATTGTTACAGAATTTTCACTATTATATTCTACTCAAATGTGTTAAATATGATAAATGTGTGTCAGTTAAAACAAGGGAGAGTTATTACATAGCAGATCACTGATGTCATGTTGGCAAGAAAATAGATATGAAATATTAAAGAAAAAACCCACATAATGTATCAGTATGGGAAATAAAATAGGTTTTTACTTTTCAGGTAGCTGTTGAAATATCGATATGAGATGTGAATAACAAAGAGTGGGTGTGGGGGTAGGGATGGAGTAATGGTGTTTAATGTCCCAATCATTATTCTTCAACTTAAAATGTCCCATTCATAATTCTCAATATAAAATGAGTCAGTCAGATCTGAAATGGTGGGGAAAACCAGAGCATCCAAAGAAAACCATCAACCTTTAGTAAGCATACTTACAAACTTTCTCACACAAGAATCTGCCAGAGAAGAAGATAAATCTAGTCACTAAAGGCACTTTGATGTGTGAGTGCTGCAATAAACAAAAGAAAGGATCATGTAAATACATTATAGAATTCCTTTTAACCAAAGTGTTTATACAGCAATAAGCCTGTGGCTGTCAATACAGCAGCAGGAACTGAATAGAAAGCAGACCGCTGATGACAAATCTGTAAAGAAAATAGATAATGTAGATTACTGAACACCAACTTAATGTGCCAGTATCGGAAATACAATAGATTCTCTTTCTGGTGTCTGCAACAGATAAATAAGATGAAGAGATACACATTATATAATTATGATAGTTGTTTTATTTATATTTCACTAAAGACGCTGGTGTTATCAAAATGGGTTATCAATGTTCAATATTACTCATGGAGAAATTGCATTAATTACAGTACTGAGGATACTGATTTTAAAAGTATAAGGAATAAATAAAAACAACTGTTTAATATCCTAGTTCAAGATTTTTTCATTTATATCAAGATAATATAATGATTTCAAGTTCTTAATAGTTAACAAGAAAATGATTGTACAACTCAAGTCTTTTGCACTGTTACAAGTTTACCCTGAAAGTGAAACCGTGTTGATCAGACAATACCAAACCCCTTTAGCTAATAATATCTCGATATAAATCTAGTTTGACTAGGTTATAAAAATCGAAATTTGGTAAATCAAATTATGAAGATTGATTTTTTCTAATACAATAGTATTTGGTATGGAATGCATAATATAGGATTTTACAGCAAAAGAAGGAAAGAGAATTAGACTGGTGATTCAAGGGATAACTAATACATGTATCCCCGCCACCCTCTCAGGAAACTGCCCGCAGATATATACAGGTACATACATAAATTGTAAGAATAAGAATTAAGTTTTTTTTCTGTTATTCTGAAGTTTTACCCATTTCCAGACAGCAGGCCCGTAGGGAGGTATTTGAGAAAGGGAGTGCGATTTTGAAGAATGTCGTCGCACGCACCAATGGTGTGCCTCGATGGGGGGGGGGGGGGGGGGGGGTCTTGGGGGGGGGTATGCCACCCATAAAACATTTGAAAATGAAACGCAAAATGGTGCATTTTGGACTATTTGAATAAACAATTAATTATCAAATATGATATATCTAAATGTTTGAAATCAATCAAAATTAATGTTTTCAAAACGATTTTAAAAGGTTTAATAGTGGTAAATGATTTTTAACGAGGCTTTTGCAGTGCTCAATGGTTTTCAAAGGGGGTGCGTTCGCACCCCTCGCACCCCCTCTGAATACGGGCCTGGACAGTAACACAAATTTCATGGGTAAAAGAAACCTATCTTACTTGACCATAAGCGTTGTGTATAAATATGAAGTCAATTTGCAGACTGGGTAAAACTTCAAAACAGAAAAAGGGGAATAACTCAAGAACAATAAACGGGAAATATACAAAAATTGTAAGGAACCTTTCTTTCATGACTATAAGCTTTCTATATCAAAATGAAATCAACTGGCAGACTGGCTCTAGAGTTATCGTGTGGAAATGGGTAAAACTTCAGAATAACTGAAAAGGGGCCATAACGTTTAAACAATAAATGAGAAATCTTCCGAAATCAAAAGAACCCTTCTTTCATGACCAAAAGCTTTGCATATAAATATGAAATTGATTGGCACATTGGTTCTGGAGTTATCAGCTGGAAATGGTAAAACTTCAAAATAACAGAAAAAGGGGCATAACTCTTGAATTATCCGGTTATCATCCGGAAAACAAATATTTCGGACAGACAGGCAGACAGAATGACGGACGAACATCAGGATCACTATATATCCCCTCTTTGAGGCAGGGGTATAAAAAAAAAATAAATAAATAAATAAATAAATAAATAAATAATAAATAATAATAACAATGATAATAATAAAAATAAAAATAATAATAATAGGTAAAATGGGTAAAACTTCAAAATAACCGAAAAAGGGGCATAACTCTTGAACGATAAATGGAAAATTTTCCAAAATCGAAAGGAACCTTCTTTTTCTAAGCATTAGCATATGAAATCATTTGGTTGAAGACTTTTTGAGTTATCCGGAAAACAAGTATTTCGGACAGACAGACTGACAGAATGACGGACGAACATCAGGATCACTATATATCCCCTCTTTGAGGCAGGGGTATAAAAAAATAAATAAATAATAATAATGATAACAACAACAACAATAATAATAATAATAATAATAATAATAAAATAATAATAATAATAATAATAATAACAAGCTACATATTTAAAAAAGAATATTATTAGTTTAAAAATGATAAAATGCTTTTTAAGACCCAAACTCATTATCATTCCCAACATGCTGTTTATAGCAAAATATACAACACACACCCTTAATGCAGACTGATCTGTTTAACAAATACTGGTAATTTTGCTGTATATCATCTCGAGCTTTGCCATAGAAACAAGCCAATTATTTAAGGTAATACCGGGGAAAATACATCAATTAGTATTTAAAAAGCTTAAAACCAAGAAAATGGTGCTCCAACTGTTAAAGAGTTAAACGACCTTCAGTATTATAAAGGATAATTTCCAGCTTTAAGATGCCTGATAGTTTATTGATCGCAGTTTTTATTTTTATATTTAAAAAAAAAAAAGAAAAAGAAAGAAAAAAGAATTAAGACATAGTCAAGTTAGAGATGAACCTACTAAACGAAAAGCAAACTTATGTCAGTAGAACATTTTTAGCTTACCTGCACATAAGGTCCGTAACAAAAAGTAACTGATTACTTCAACATTGGACAGGGCTGTTAGAAAGACACCTTAAAAATGCGTGCCCAGTGTCAAGGCAGGCATGGCACATTCAAGAACCCTTCCTGCACAGCACACTACAAAGGTAAAAATTTCTGCCACTTCACCTATACCTGGTGACGTCTCGATATAAGTAAAATATTCTTGACTGGGTTGTAAAACCCCATTCAATCAATCAATCAACATTGGAGAGTAAAGCTGATGGTGATGAAACAATTTTTGCTTATAACTGGTCAAATTTAGATAGAACTTATGAACTTTAACTGAAAATTTACAACTGACTAAATGGTTATTACTAAAAACAGGGTAGATTGGTAACCCTATTTGGTCAACTTAAAAAATAAATATAGATATAAATAACACAAATTGTTTGTTAAAACCCTGAAACATATCTTTAAGAAAATGAAAGCTTTCAGAAAATCGCTTCTCATCTTTCATCTCAGATCCATCAAGGGTTGGGGTTTTCGATGGGTAAGTGGTACAAAGGGTGTGTTTATGAATAACATTTAGTTTCACCGCCTAGATTCAAATCCCATTCAGGCAGTCCTAGTGTGAAAAAAATTGTCAGTTTGCTTGCCAGTGATCGGTAGTTTTCTCTGGGCACTGTGAAAGGATATTGATGTGGGCTTTAAAAATCATTACTCCACTCCACTCCATCAAGGAAATTCAACATTAAGGTGATCTTAAACACCAGCTTCACTAGGCTTGACAAGGTTCAAATCTTTACTTTGGTAAGTACTACCGTGAGAAAGCTACAAAGGTTAGAAGTTTTTGTGAAAGCCCTTCATTTTTTGTTAGGATTCCAGAACCGACATATTTACCTTAATATAAGTGACAGAATCTTGACCTTAATATAAGTGACAGAATCTTGACCTTAATATAAGTGACAGAATCTTGACCTTAATATAAGTGACAGAATCTTGACCTTAATATAAGTGACAGAATCTTAACCTTAATATAAGTGACAGAATCTTGACCTTAATATAAGTGACAGAATCTTGACCTTAATATAAGTGACATAATCTTGACCTTAATATAAGTGACATAATCTTGACCTTAATATAAGTGACAGAATCTTGACCTTAATATAAGTGACAGAATCTTGACCTTAATATAAGTGACAGAATCTTGACCTTAATATAAGTGACAGAATCTTGACCTTAATATAAGTGACATAATCTTGACCTTAATATAAGTGACATAATCTTGACCTTAATATAAGTGACAGAATCTTGACCTTAATCTAAGTGACAGAATCTTGACCTTAATCTAAGTGACAGAATCTTGACCTTAATATAAGTGACAGAATCTTGACCTTAATATAAGTGACATAATCTTGACCTTAATATAAGTGACAGAATCTTGACCTTAATATAAGTGACAGAATCTTGACCTTAATATAAGTGACAGAATCTTAACCTTAATATAAGTGACAGAATCTTGACCTTAATATAAGTAACAGAATCTTGACCTTAATATAAGTGACATAATCTTGACCTTAATATAAGTAACAGAATCTTGACCTTAATATAAGTGACAGAATCTTGACCTTGATATAAGTGACAGAATCTTGACCTTAATATAAGTGACAGAATCTTGACCTTAATATAAGTGACAGAATCTTGACCTTAATATAAGTGACAGAATCTTGACCTTAATTTTAGTGACAGAATCTTGACCTTAATATAAGTGACAGAATCTTGACCTTAATGTAAGTGACAGAATCTTGACCTTAATATAAGTGACATAATCTTGACCTTAATATAAGTAACAGAATCTTGACCTTAATATAAGTGACAGAATCTTGACCTTAATATAAGTAACAGAATCTTGACCTTAATATAAGTAACAGAATCTTGACCTTAATATAAGTGACAGAATCTTGACCTTAATATAAGTGACAGAATCTTGACCTTAATATAAGTGACAGAATCTTGACCTTGATATAAGTGACAGAATCTTGACCTTGATATAAGTGACAGAATCTTGACCTTAATATAAGTGACAGAATCTTGACCTTAATATAAGTGACAGAATCTTGACCTTGATATAAGTGACAGAATCTTGACCTTAATATAAGTGACAGAATCTTGACCTTAATATAAGTAACAGAATCTTGACTATGAATCTCCATTTCTCAATCCTCTCATGTCCATTAGAATTTTTGTCCTATGAATGGCATTTGATGTCACAGATTAATGTTTCTGTACTTTGTAAAGATGAACTAAAAATATTTGGCATATCAAGCAATTTACAAAAAAAACTGAAATCATTTAGAGGCCAAAAACAAATGGTTATATTTTAGAATGGTAGGTTTCTCCTACAACATTGGCAGCAAATATCTTAGAAATATTTTGGCCTGTTTATCGTCAACAATAATATAAAAACCCTCTAAATATTTTACCCATAATACCTGATGTATATATTACCAATAATACCTTACAAATAAAGAAACCTGTCTCAGATACAAGGCTTATGTTGTAAGTATATATATATATAAAATGACACTTGATGTGTGTTACATATGATTATTTTGTATCAGTTATCACATAATTCCATCTACTACCAAGCCTTACATCAGATTGATTCCCATCTTGCAAGGTGCTCTGATTAAGATTTGGCATCCAAGTCATATATTGTTGGGACTATAAGTATGTATGATATTCAGTATAATTATCTTGTCTCCGTTTTTGTTATTTACTTTTCCTATACCTCTGTCAAATACCTTTTAACAGACATGACAGTGGTTTATATGTACTTTATACAAGGCAGATAATTAAGCAGGAATACTTTTACAGGTGGTAATCTCAAATGCATAAGGTTTATGACGATAAGCATTGATGATGACGGCAATGATGATGATGATATTTATGATGATAATGATGATGGTGGAGGTGGTGGTGATGATGATGGTGTTAATAGTTGTGATGATGATGATGATGGTGGTGGTGGTGGTAATGATGATGGTGATGATAGTTGTGATGATGATGATGTTTATGATGATGATGATGATGATGATGATGATGGTGGTGGTGGTGGTGATGATGGTTGTGATGATGATGGTGATGAATGTTATTAATATTATTTTTATTATTATTATTATTATTATTATTATCTTTTTATGACACAGCATCATAGTAACACTTGTTTCTGATTTACAACATACTCTAAGCTAAGCTAAACAGTGTTTTGTTTCTGGTCTTGGTCAGACCTGGACAGGGTTTGAACCCTAAAATTCGAAAATAAAAAACAAATACACTACAAACTAGGCTTCTATAATGATATATTTAAAGTTACAATTGAGGGCCTTTTTGAAATTATTTTTCTTAAGCCCTGGCTTACTAAGAACAGTGCATCTGGTCCCGGTTTTACAATCATTCACTCAGTTGAGTGTACACAATTAAATCATAGTCGAGAATATTTCAATGTCAATTTTTAAGACATTACAGAGTTTAAATTGATATATAGTGTTATAGTTAAATTGTTTAGTGTAGGTTTATTGAACAAAACATTGTCTTGTAAAACTTAAAGTTTTTAAAATATTGTTGATAGAAAAATGAGAATATTTAAGTTGAGTGTGTACACTCAACCGAGTGAATGATTGTGAAACTGGGGCCTTACCAGCAAGATTTCTAATTCTAGTCTGTCAGTTCCTTTCCTGTAGGGCAATGGTTTTCTCTGAGTACTCCAGTTTCCTCTGCAAACTCAGAATTGGCTGCCTTAATATAGGTTAAAAATACCCTTGACTCTTGGGTGTTATTCTTGACTTGGGTGAAAATTACCTTGACAAATAACCTCATTCAACTCTCGTTAACAATGAAAGACATTCTGTAAAAAAAGGCTATTTTCAGACATAAACTGCTTCAATTTCTTAATAATTTCATATACATGTACTACTATATATATATATATATATATATATATATATATATATATATATATATATATATATATATATATATAATTTATATAGTATAAGTTCACTAGATACATTTTACTTTTGATATCAAATATCCATTTTCAGTTCACTTCATATATATTTTATATATCTTAAATGATTCATTTGGTATCAACTTTAATCTTTGCAAAAAATCATTAAATGAATTTTCTATTGTTTGAAGCAAATTAATAAACATGTTCCAGCTCAAATATACAAGGAAGAATAAAGCACAGAATTAAAAAATATACATATATTTCAATTTTTTTTAACATATATCTTAACATCAATACTAAAGTACAAGACACTGTCTGATATTTACGATATTAACAAATATTTATTGTTTTACTGCATCTAGAATTTCTCATGAAAACTTAATGAAAGCTAAAACATTTATTCTTTTAGGAACTTAAAAATTTATGTGCTATGGTGAAATTTGTATTCTGTAGAAATAATTTTTTTTGATTTAACAGAATTTAAATTTAAAAATTGAGAAATGACATTTTTACACATAGTCTTACAGGAAGTTAGTTCTTGATTGGGTATTACAAGTCTCTTTTGGAATCTTTGATTGTATCCTGGGATATGTGAGCATTTTTAAATCAAATTTCAGAGGAAAGACTTTGTGATCAGATTCACCAAAAATCTATTGTTGATGTCTTCATTTAATTACACTTTTGATACTATAATTAGAAAATGAAATTCACGTTGGTCACATTACATTACTTCCTGATACTGTTGGCCTTGTTTTTAATAATTTCCAATCTGCTGAACTTATAAAATACTGAATCAGCTAGCAAGAACCTTTTATCTAATCAAATATACAACCAGACCACAAATAGGTAGAAAAGCCCATGGCTAGAGGTAGTTGGTTTCTCTGGGTACTCCAGTTTTCTCCATGATCAATTAACTGACCAATCCAATAGAAATTTTACAAATTACTATCAATACTCTCCAGTCTCCACTCCACTAAAATTTAAAAAAAATTAGTGAAAATTTTATGAAATATATATATATATATATATATTTTTTAATCTTTATTATCTAATGTTATTTTTTCATGTGCAATATTAATAAACTATTATATTAATAAAAAAATCATAAAATATATCAAATTTTTATGAAAAACTAAGGTTATTAGGAATAGTTTGTTGTAGTGTAAGTACCGGTACTCCTTTAGAAATAGCGCAGGTTCATATGGCAATGATCGAATTTCAATCCATTAAAAATTTCTTTTTCCCGATTCTCATATATACCTAATTTATTTTCAATATAAAAGATTCTACAAAGAATATACATCCATCATTGACAGAAATATCAAACAAGAAACAGAAATTCCTAATAAAAATCGGTTAGCTATAGTGTTGAACATTACTTCTATCATAACACAAAGGTCATTTATAGCTTTGAAAAATTCTTATTTCTTGTATTCAATGTGACGTGTTCGAATGGCCACTTAAAAATGTTGCCAAAAAATGTTATTAGTATCTTTGATAAGAATCAAAACCAAATGTTCGTATTGGATCATTAATAATTTACAGAAGTAAACGAATGTTGTAAATTTTTTTTTTTTTTTTGATATTAAAAGATATTTTTGTGGTTGTATGAGGTATGAATGGAGGGAGGAAAGGGGGGGGCAATTACAAATGTATTTGAAATATGTCCATTTAATCTGTAAATAATTTAAAATAATGAAATAAATAAAATATATGGTAAATATTTTTTGTATTAATCCCAGATGAGCATAGAACAAATACATAATTTGTAAAAAAAATAAAAAAAAGATGATTTCTGAAGACCTCCAAAGATATCTTAATGTCACTTCTGACTATAATAATCATTTTCACAACTTTCAATGTGTTAAATACGAAAATCCCTAGTGTGTAACGGGACAAATCCTAGTGTGAGAAAGTTTGTCAGTTCGCTTGCCGAAGATGGGTGGTTTTCTCCAGGCACTCCAGTTTCCTCCACCATCCCAGAACTGACCACCTCGAATAAAGTGAAAGATTCTTGACTGGGGCGTAAAACACCATTACTCCACTCCACTCCACTCCTTGATTAAATATGGTCATATTTTGTGTAAACAGAAATACATGTATTTTAGCAAATACAGTCTCAATTCTGAACAGAATTGAATATGCAACTTGAGATCCAATGTGACTAAATGACATTCTGTCTTAAGAAGAAAAATGATCAAAAGTAGTAAAAAAATTATTAAAATAAAAAGATCTCAAAATTTAAAAATTGGCAAGTCCTTTTGTTAAAATAAATTGATTTTTATGACATAAGAATTCGGTGACATAGACATAAGATGACTCCTAATAACGATTTTAAATATCCGATGCCGACATTCGACACTCATACTGGCTGGAGTTGAGTTGAGTAATGGTGTTTAATGTCCCAGTCAAGAATATTTCACTTATATCGAGACGTTGCCAGCTATAGGCGAAAGCGCCTGTATGTTGCGCTGATGGCATTATACAGCAGGGTTCTTTATCATGCCATGCCTACCATGACATGGGACCTAGTTTATTTTAACTTCCCATCTGAAAGAACCATGACTTTCATTTCGTAATGCTAGGCGAAAGAACAGTCACTACCCACTTTCAAGTCTTGGGTCAGACCCGGCCAGGGTTCAAACCCACGACCTTCCACTTACAGAGCGAGCACTCTACCAATCATACGGGATGGGATGTTTGAAATGAGGTCTTCCCAACTCTCAAACCAAAATGGATTTTGAATGAAAATATGCGCAAAAAAAAAATAAATAATAATAATAATAAATAAATACAAAAAATAATAATAATAATAAAAAAAAATCAATCTTCAAATGCAAAACAGCCAACATATATACTTCCAGTATATAGAGAGGTACACAAACGACCTTGTTTTGTTAATCTATGTCAAAATGACATGCACTTTATTTTTTGTTAATTTTATGGGGGGTATAAAGAAATAATTTATGTCCAACAGACATTCCAAAATATTTCTGAATTATATGGGGGGCCATATTTAATGCCTCCTGTATCAAACAAAAAAGGTGTGAAAATACAATATACCGTCTCCTTCAACAGTTAGTGGATACTTGATAAGGCAATATAGAATCACTCCTTTGGTAAAATAAAGCACCTGTTTTCAGACTAAAGTCATGTCTCTCCTTTAAAAGTAAATACCCAATACATTTATTACATAGATATGAGATTTTAGAGGGCGTTATGTCAAACTTTTATGTCACAAAAATCAATTTATTCCCATCAAATAAAAGGCATAATGAAGTTCTGAGAGATATATACATGTCAGAGTCAAATCGGTCAGGCTTTATAAATTTTGAACGAATCAATAACGCTTTATAATTTTGTTTTCATTTTATGTAATAAGCTGAGTTTTAAAACTCAAAAAATTGTACATTTATGCATAAACAATATACTTCAAAAAGTTTTTATTACAGTCATTCCTTCAGATCTCTGTGTTACTAAGATAGACACATTTAATGAATATAACTCCAAGATCTTAAGAACTAAGAAATTAATTTAAAAGGGTATTTTTTAAAAAATTTAATTAAAAAGCTAAATTTAAAAGAAAGTTTCATTCTTCATTTTTTTATATATAACTAACTTTTTGTACCTGGTGGTCATATTATTGTGGAACATCATTTGGACTCAATGAAGTGGAATCATGAAGTTTTATATTCCAGTCAAGAATCTTTCACTAATATTAGTAGTCAACACTTGCAAGGTGGAAAAACACTAGAGTATCCGCCTAACCATCAAAATCGACAAGCAAACTGGCATAGTAACTCACACTAGGATTTGCTGGCATAGACATCCGACATAAGCACAGATAGTGTTTTTATTTAAAATCTAGTCCTTTATAGACCACCCTGCTACAAAGGTTTCAGCGTTTAGCTTGAACAGGTTTCACTGTAGTTCAGTTCTGATTTTTTTTAAATTATTGTAAATTACTCAGGGTTCAGCTTTACAGGTTCTATAGCAGTTTTTTTAATTATTTATGCTTTTTTCTTAATCATTTATGTTTTTTTTTTTTTTTTTTTTTTTTTTATGTTTTTTTTTTTTTTTTTTTTTTTTTTGTTTTTTTAAATTATTAATTTTATTTCATTTATGATTATTATGACATGTATTTATTTTATTTTATTTTTTTTAGTTTTTTTTTTTTTTTTTTTTTTTTTTTAGTATTTTTGTTTGTTTGTTTGTTGTTTGTTTTTTTTTGTTTGTTTTTGTTATTGTTGTTGTTGTTGTTTACTAAGGGTTTGGCCCCAGCAGATTCCACTGAAGTTCAGTTTTGATAATTTTTTTTAATCGTTAAGATTTTGCCTCAGGGTTTGGCTTTAACGTGTTCTACATACTACTAGATGAGTTCTGACTTTCTATCTATCTATCTACCCATCCATCCATCCATCAATCTATGTTCTACATACTACTAGATGAGTTCTGACTTTCTATCTATCTATCTACCCATCCATCCATCCATCAATCTATGTTCTACATACTACTAGATGAGTTCTGACTTTCTATCTATCTATCTACCCATCCATCCATCCATCAATCTATGTTCTACATACTACTAGATGAGTTCTGACTTTCTATCTATCTATCTACCCATCCATCCATCCATCAATCTATGTTCTACATACTACTAGATGAGTTCTGACTTTCTTTCTATCTATCTATCTATCTATCTTTCTATCTATCTATCTATCTATCCATTTATCCATCCATCCATCTATCTATGTTCTACATACTACTAGATGAGATTTGACTTTCTTTCTATCTTTCCTACATCTATCTATCTATCTATCTATCTATCTATCTATCTATCTATCTATCTATCTATCTATCTATCCATCTATCTATCTATCTATCTATCTATCTATCTATCTACCTATCTATCTATCTACTCAAAGATTAGCTTTAGCATGTTTTACTGTAGTTCAGCTTAGACAATTTTTTTTTGTAAACTCAGGGTTTAGTTTCTGCAAGTTAAACTATGATACCATGATTACTTTAACAACTTAAATAAAGATGCTTCAACAGAACAATTCTGACATAAATAAAGTCAATCTTATTATTTTAAATCCCAAATTAGATTTAATAAAATTTACTGAACTAGTAAATAATGACAAGATGCTTCATCTTATTAAAATCAGAAAAAATTCAAATCTTGATCTAATTATTTTAACTCTAAATAAAAAAACTAAGTACATTCTATAAACTGAACTGATGCTATTGTTTTTTTTTTAACTTTAAGCAATTGTATTTAAAAAAAAGCTTTTCTAATTTAAATTCCCAGTTAAAATTTCCACAGATATAACTTATTGTTTATATAATGAATGTTGTTTTACATCACATTTACAGTGTTTCAGCTATTTGTGATGAATTGTCTTGTAAAGTTTGCAAGTTGAAGGTAAGTATTTAAATGTATATCTAATTTGTCCTTGTGTGAACTGACAACAACTTTCATGGTCCTAGTACACTTGCCTAGCATAAACCTGTAGCATAAAAAACCCATGGTATCATGAACCCATTGTGTTGAGAATCTGCTTTCAGAACCAAGTGTCTCAATCCCAGTGCCCAAATCCAAAGTGTCCAGAACCCAGTATATTGAATCCAAAGTGTCCAGAAACTAGTGTCCAGAACCCAGTGTGCAAAATCCAGTATATTGAAACCAAAGTGTCCAGAAACCAGTTTATTGAAACCAAAGTGTCCAGAAACGAGTGCCCAGAACCCAGTGTCCAAAATCCAGTATATTAAACCCAAAGTGTCCAGAAACCAGTGTCCAAGATCCAGTATATTGAACCCAAAGTGTCCAGAACCCAGTGTCCAAAATCCAGTATATTGAACCCAAAGTGTCCAGAAACCAGTATATTGAAACCAAAGTGTCTAGAACCTAGTGTCCAGAATCCAGTGTCCAAAATCCATAAATTAAACCCAAAGTGTCCAAACCAAGCGTCCAAAATCCATTATATTGAACCCAGTATCCAAATTCCAGTATATTGAACCAAAAGTGTCTAGAAACCAGTATACTGAACTCAAAGTGTCTAAAACCTAGTGTCCAGAACCCAGTGTTCAAAATCTAGTATGTGCATATTGAACCCAAAGTGTCCAGATTCTAATATCCAGAATCCAGTTATTTGAATTTTCAAGCACCCAGTGTCTTAAACTCAGTGTAGTGAATCCAAAGTGTCAAAAACCCACAGAATCCAGGACCATAGTGTAGAGAACCCTGTGTCTAACACTGAAATTAACCATAACCAAAGTGCCCATCATGCAGTGTCTAAAATAAAAAGTGTTTGAAACCCACAATTTCAAGCACTAATTGTCTCAAACCCACAATTTCCAGCACTCATTGTCTCAAACCAACAATTTCCAATACTCATTGTCTTAAACCCACAATTTCCAACACTCATTGTCTCAAACCCACAATTTCCAATACTCATTGTCTTAAACCCACAATTTCCAACACTCATTGTCTCAAATCCACAATTTCCAACACTCATTGTATTAAACCCACAATTTCCAGCACTCATTGTCTCAAACCCACAATTTCCAACATTCATTGTTTCAAACCCAAACAATCAAGAACTCAAAGTGTCTATAGCCCAGTGTTTGGATATCTTGGGTTTCAAGGCTTATACATGTAATTGCAAAATGCTGGCAATTGCATGTCTCTGGATCTTTTATTGATAAACTCCTAAGTTTATATGGAGACAAAAAAATTACAAATACTACTTATTTAAAACTTGTTAAGTGTGAAACTTTCAAATAATACAAACAAACACCACACAATCAGTCACCAGATATTTTTTTTTTAAATAAGCCAATCCCAGGTCAATATTTGATCACCAAAGGACTTGTCAACAACTTGTCAACCAATCAAGAAGTTTTTTTATACAGATGTTTCACTGATAAGCTACTAGTTAATTCCTGGTCAGTCAGTGGTCACCTCATGTAGAGGTGTGAACAAACTAACACAATATTTTCTTCTGATCAAGGACTTTTTAAAAACTTGTCGACCAGTAAAGAAGCATAGGAAAACTTGTTATATATGATCTACTGATAAGCTACTAGAAATCCTGGTCAGTCAGTGGTCACTCCATGTAGAGGTGTGGACAAACATTTTACAAATATTAATTATTTATTCAGATATTGATATGGTTATCTGATAGTGAAGATTTTTATCAGTAATTCAGTAAGGGCTTCAAAACAAACTTATTAATAAATACTGAAAGTTCCTGCCTAGCTTTTCTCCAGAAAAATATATGTAAATATTTTTATCAATCAACAGTTTTATCAATTGCACCTGACTTGAAACAAAACTGCAAATATGAAAAACTTTTTTCTACCCATTTCAAGAACATAATAAAAGGTCAATTTCAAAACTTTATTTTTTAAAATGCATAAATATTTATTTTGCAAAATCCAAATTTTGAAAAAACAATGACAGTCATTACAACTCATTGTGACATAAGCTAACCTTCTATGTACAACGAAAGTCATCATCCCAACTTTTTAAACAGAATGGTGTTGAAGTCAAGATGCTTTCACTTAAATCAAGCAGTCAGTTCAGAGACAGTGGAGGAAACTGGAGTTCCTGTAGAAAAACCAACAACCTTCAGCAAGTGAACTGACGAACTTTCTCACACAAAAACCTGTCCTAGTGGGATTCAAATCCAGGTGGTGAGAGACATTGTGGTCTGTAAAAGCACACTTCCAACCCTCAGTCACCATGGCACCAAGGCCTCTCCAAAAGAAATACTTGTTCTTGAAAAAAATTGGATTGGATATAAAAGTATTTAAATGGTTATTTAGCAAATTTTGACACTCTAAGAAACCCTTTGTTCTAGAACTTTATTCATAAAATTGAGTAAAATGTGATGATTTTTGGTTGCTTATTATTTAATTCACAAATGACAGTCTTATCACAGGTACGAAAGACAAAAAGAGTGTTTACATTTTTGCATAAAAAGCTTTGTATAAAAACACAATATTCTTTTCATACCTCAAAGAATTTAAATCTTTATTTCTAAATTCCTACTGTAATTGCATTTGGTTATATATATTGTGATTCTTTTAATATTGGTCCCCCCTGATATTTCTAGTTTTGTTTGCCATAAGATGGTGTGTTTTTTTTTTTTACACAAAGAATCATGGTGATCCACAAATTATCTTTTTAAAAAAAAGAAAGAATTTTGTCACAAGGATTTCAGATAACCATTGAATTAGCCAAGATAATTGCTACAGAGTCAACTTACTACATTTAGTTTAAATTTATAAAACGTTTTTTTTCATGAAATAGTTAAAATAGGCCTAAGGCAAAAAACTCTTTGTGGAATAGAAAACAAAACAAATCTACAGAAAAATCATAATCAAGTATGCAGGTGTAAAAGCCAGGGAAAAAACAGGGAGAAAAAAATTAGCCAAATTAGTTAGAAAATCCCAATTCCAGATGACGATACTTGATTAATTAAACATGGATTCATGCAGGGAGGTGCAAGTATGGCCATGGTCCAATGAAACAACTTGACCTCATGCATGACCTCATGCATTCTTTTCCACCTACCTTAAGTAGGTGATAAGTCAGACAGCTCTGTGTGAGAGAATTAAAAGTTCAGGGATTATTTTTTCATTTTATTTTAGATAGGTATTTGGATTTAACCAGGTGTTTACCTATTTAATTATTTATCATTATGTAACAGATATTCAGAAATGCAGTAGTGGACCTTGAATTTTAATTAGGGTATAATTATATGTTTAACTGTAATCATTACCTCCAGTATATCACGACTAAAATATATATGAATCAGTTACAGCATTGACTGAAATAAAATAGAGAAAATGTAATATGATGTTTATCCAAATATATGGAAGTCTCATGTTTCAAAAGTTAAAATTTGGTACATGGAAAAAAATTCCTTTCTCCATACTTTTCACTAGTAAAATCTTTTTTTTTTTTAAACCAATTTTTAAAAAATTACTTTTTAGAAACTGTACCATACAGAAATTATTCCATTTCAGTTTTTTTTTTTTTTACATTTTAACAGAGCTGCAAAAAACAATAATTATTTTAATGTTTATTATAAACTCTATGTATCAGCTTTTATAATGGTTCAAAGTGTTCGCTGCAATTATGAAGATTGGGACCAGAATCTCTGGACCATGGTGCTCATTGCTTATTAATTAAGTCCAATCAGTGGCTGAGACAACACAAATTCAGTTTAATAAAATTCTGTTAGCTTGCCAAAAAGATTTTTCAAAAATAGATTTCTGTGATATCCAATAATTCAAAAGAATTATTTTCATTGGTTAAAGAATCACATAAGGTTAATTTTAAATTTAGTTGTCAGTTTAAAAGCATAACTCCAATGCCTTGAACCACTATGGTAGCTCAGCTGATAGAGTGCTTGCTTTGTATATGGGAGGTCAAGGTTCAAACCCCAGCTTGGTCTAACCAAGACTTGAAAACTGGTAGTGACTGTTCCCTTCCTTACCAAGCACTTGGCATTTACAAATGAAAGTCAAGGGAACCTTTGGGGAAACCTTAAAAACGGATGTACTGTTTCATGGCAGGTGTGACATGCTAAAGAACCTCCCAGCACAATGCCCTAACAAAGGTCAAATTTCTGCCACTTATAGCTAGTGACATATCGATATAAATGAAATATTCTTAAATGAGACATAAAATGCCATTAAATCAATCAATCAATCAATCCAATGCCTTGATATGGGTGAATTTTGTTCACAAGAATGAAACTCAAAGTGATAATAATTCAAAATTGTGTGCTATAAACATCCCGGCCCCCTACAACCTTTTCTGTGATGGAATAATTCCCCATTTCATCCTTGCATCTAGTCTATCCATTACAATAAACTTTAGATATAGAAACAAATTATTATTAACTGTTGGCCTGGATTTGTGAATACATGGGATCTTAGTGTGGGAGGAAACTGGAGCCCCAGGTCTTTACACAGTTATCCCATACCTTATAACAGGGAGTACAAAAATGAAGAATTGAACAAAGGTCACAATGGTGATATGCCAGAACCTCAACATAGCATAACAAATAAGCAGTAATGACATAAAATTCAAATTAGGTTGAACTTACATGTGTGCAGTATAAAGGAAGTCAAGTGGTAATTAATGTAAAAAAAATGTCCATTCTTTAAAGATGAATCAAAATTTAATACAGTATACCTCCTAAAAATTCAAGCACCTTAATTTTATAATTCAAACACTTCTGTTGAGGACTAGGCTTGATAGTTGGCAATGTAACTCAGTTACAGGACTCAGTAACAGTACTTTACATTTTATGACAAAGTAACAGTGAATTGGTATTTTTCCAATGCATGTATGTACTTTGAAAAAAAAATGGATAAAATAAGAGCATATTAGATTATCAAATAAATAGTTAATTGCATGAAGTAATCAGAAATCATTAACATATAATCTTATACTTTCATGGTAAACCCAATGGTTATTTATGACAGTGATTAAAAATAAATAAATAAATGAATAAATTTTTGCAATGCTTAGAAGACAATGTGTGAAAAATAATGTATTTGATTTGGTTAATCAATAATTTATAATGAAATGTTTTCATAAATATCATCATTATATTCATAATATTCATCATTATTTTGGTAAAATAAGGCTGATGTTTAAATTCTTAATCTGTGAATTTAAGAACTATCATTTGTGATATAAGTGTCATGGGTTGAGGTACAAGTACTTTAAAAGTAGTCTAACAATACTCCTTGATAGAATTCGGACTTTAAATACAAAGTTGTGAATTTTATTATCAATGTTCTCTATGTAGCTGAGTGGTTTAAGTGGGTGTTATGGATCATAGTGCATCTCACTACCTAGGATCAAATCCAGCTCGGCAGATCTTGGTGTGTGAGAAAGTTTGTCAGTTCTGTTGCCAAAAGTACAGTGGTTTTCACAATATGGTTTCCTCCACTATCCCATCACTAACCATCTCAATATAAGCAAAAGAATTTTGATGGGTCCTAAAATTACCATTATTCGACTCCACTCTCTGACAATGTTTCCTGTTGTCTTTTCTTGTATGTGCTTGTCCAAAGTCTTGAATTTCTAATCAGTTATCTGTGTATATATTTATCTTGTCTTGTCTTGCCTTGTTTGGTTGATCACTGCAGTAGTACATTTGGTAGATTGTTTGCCTTGTAAGTGGGAGGTTAATGGTTCCAACCCTGACCGGGTCTGACCCAAGACTTGAAAGTAGGTAGTGACTGTTCTTTCATCAAAAACTCAGCATTACAAAATGAAAATCATTTATTTTATTTATTTTGTTTTTTTTCTTATTCAATATATAAATATATACATACAGTAAACAATATTACAATAATACACTTGATACAACTTTATAAGTTTATATATTGAAAGGTTTTCAGAGAGAGAGAGAGAGAGAGAGAGAGAGAGAGAGAGAGAGAGAGAGAGAGAGAGAGAGAGAGAGAGAGAGAGAGAGAGAATTTACAATACAATTTTAAAATTGTTCTTTATAAATGAATACAAAGTTCTATGTCATAACAGGATGGAATTGTTGCCATTCTTTTCTAAAGTTTTCTAATTTCAATATAGTATATTTCTTTTAAAATATGTTTGAACTTCTCCAGAGATAAATGTTTACCAAGGCACCAAGTTTTATAAATATAATATTTGATATGCATTAGCATAAGTTTTTTAATTGCTCAATTTTGTTATGTCTAAAAAAATACTATTTGATAAGAGCCAATTTTCCAATTCTTCTAAAAATGATTGTACTGAGTTACAATCCCAAAAAAGATGAATAATTGGTTTTCTTGCTTGTTTACAAAAACTACATAAAGGATCTGTTTTGATATCTATTTGGAAGAGAAGAGGGCTTGTAGCAATTATATTTTGAACGATTTTGTATTGGAACCACTGTAATTTCGCATTTGGGGTCGTAGAGTAAATAATTCTGTATATTTGTTGCCAATCGCTTTCTGTTAAATTGTCAAAAATACTTTGCCATTTTTGTTGTGAAATCGGTAAAGTATGGTTTTGTTTCAATATTTTGTACATATCTTTTGAGCCTTTTTTATTTTTGAAAAGTATTTTTAGGATATTTGGGATGAAAGGATTTTCAGATTTAGATAAATAATATTCTTTGTTTTTTCTCAGCATTTGTTTTACTGATTTTATTATTCCATTATAATCGAGAAAATTTATGTTGTAGTTATATTTTCTATTAAAGTCTTGTAAGTTTAAGAAATTTCCATCGGTATCTAGTAGATCATTAATAAATATGACTCCCTTTTTGTATAATTTTCTGATGTATTCGATATTGTTTCCTACAGTAATATCATTATTGTACGAAAGAAAATTTTCAGCTGCATTTTTAAATAACTGTAATTTTTGAGTTGTATTTGTCAATAGTATCCAAGCCTTAAAAACATCGATCCACAAATCATTTTTAAGGAACTTCATATTCTTTACAATTAGTTCATTTCCCACACTAAATATTTTTCCTATATGTATATAAGCTTCTAAAATATTATACCAGTAACTTTTTTCTGCAATAATTTCCTAATCCAAGTTGTTTTCAAAGCGTTTATATATGGTATCAAATCGATCATTTTGATCAAACCCCCCCTCTTCATATTCTTTTACAATAACATTTTGTTTTATTCTATTTGTAACACCATTCCAAATAAAATTGTAAAAAATTGTATTAAGTTCACAAACAATTTTTTGGCTTGGATTTGGCAATGCAATAAAAAGGTGAAAATCATAGTTCTTTCACATGGGAACTTAAAATAAACGAGGTCCGGTGTCATAGCAGGCGTGGCATGATAAAGAACCCTACTGTATAATGCCATCAGCACAACACATAGGCAAAATTTCTGCACTTTTGCCTATAGCTGGTGACACCTCTATATGAGTGAAATATCCTTGACTTGGACATTAAACACCATTAATCAACTCAACTCTTGTTTGGTTGTTGCACTGGTTACTGCCTAGCATGTTTTTCTGCTGCAACTAACTTTATACAATTATAAACTTGAACATCTTTTAAATCAATATAGTATGCAATGCAATCTATTGTAAATTCAAGATGACTGCACACACATAATTTTATAATTTCCTGTTTGTGTTGTCTTCTAAACAAACTACCAGTAAATATCAAACCATGGTATTCACAATTGCTGTTGGTTACAGTACAAAAGGAATCCCTAATTTCCATTACCCAAAAACCTGTTACTGTAAATCTGGAAATTTTCGTGATTTGTATATTTTCACAGTAATTCACAAGTAAAGCTAGATGTAAAAATAAAAATATTGTTTATATAAAAAGTCAATATTATTTGTGCTGGCAGTCACCAGATAACATAAAAATAAAGTAAGTAAAAAGATGCCCATGTTGTTTTTGTGAACATTAACTGATGCAAAAATTTTCCTATTAACGATACTTAGATTAACCACACCACCTATTTAGCTGGTGACATCTCAATATGGATTTAAAAAATTGACTAAAGCATACAAAAAAAATCTATTTTCTCTCACTTCTTCTTCTCCCTGTCTACATGATAGACAGAATGTAGCATAATGTGTTCTATATGTTGACAGACTTTTGAAACAATGGATTGTCTCTTTTGATGTGGCAAGGAATCAAGTAAGCATTATAAAAAACGATTCAAAACACATTTTCAATTGACTAACGTGAGAAAAAAACATGTGTACAAATACTTGAACCTTGGTTTGTTGTCTTGATAAAAGATAATAAAAAATATTTTGGTGTAAAACAGAATAAATAAATGATTATTTTATTCTTTTGAGCAAACATTAAGCCTTTTGCATATTTTTATGATATGCTTGTTGTCTAGTCATTAACATTAAACAGTAAGTCACCGTTAGTGTTTACAGAGTTACAGAGATGGTTGGTGAGCAGGCGAGTAGCAAATGGGTGAATGAGCAACTCGGTTAGTTAACAAGTGAATTATGGATAAGGGGTTGGTGAGTGAGTAAGTGACAGCGAGAAACAGTGATTGAGAGAAACAGGATATTCAATTTCTTTTTAATTATTTTAATTAATTCACTAACAGTAGTAAGGAAGCACTGAAAAAATATACTTTTGAAATTCACAAATTAATTCAAGTACCCCATTTTTGAACTTGGAGCATTATGAGACATATATTTAAAAGTAATTACATTAGATAATCTTTAGTTTGTGAGTTGTGTCCAAAACCAAACTTACCTTGAAAAGTTCATGTTCAAAACCCCTTTTCATGTGTCTAATATTTCTGAAAAAATTCACTTGTTTTCACCAATATTTGGTCATTGAATTATCTTTTTTTTTTTCCCCAACTATTTCATTTGTTAATTTTTTCTGTTATTTTTGCATGAAAGGATTAAGCATTAAAACACCATCATTGGCTTGTTGCAACACCCAACCATTAGACCCATGTTTCCAGGGAAATGTTTTGGAGGAGAAAGTTGGAAACACTGCAGTAAATGGTACACTGTAACATCAACAACAACATCACACATATATAGCCTACATGACACTTATCAATGTAATCTATTAATTTGTGATTTACAATACATATGCCTTTGATGGAAAGAACCAAAGAATTCTTTAGTTTCATCTTTCATCAGAATCATCAATCCTTTTTTTAACAGGGTAAGAAAGAAATTATTTGAACAATTCATATCCTGTGATATTGAATAGCTGAATTAATTAAATATGAGACTACTTCATGATAGATGATCTTATTAGTCTGATTATTACCATTCATTTTGATCAAATAAAGAGAGAATCTATTCAAGTCAAGAAGTTGTCATCTTGAAATCCTTTGATTAAGATGCCTAAAGAATATATTGATAACCTCCTTTGGAAAATTCTGAACAACAAGGTGTCATTCAAGGTCATCACCATGGCACTGGATGCATCCAAGGTTACTGTATTGTTTGAGAAATTTTGATTGGTTGTTTTAATTTTGTAATTAAACCTTGCAAGGAAACCCCTTCAATCAGCTCTGAAACTGTGACTGGGGAACCTGTCATACATTTAAAACAAGGTCCAATATTACTGACGATATTATTTAAAATTTTTTATGTTTTAATAAACTCTTGACTTTTATCATTTACTCTTAGAAAAATTTCATTATACTGAACAAAATAAAGTTTAAAACTGTAATGGATTATGTTGAACAAATTACAGTTTAAACACTAATGACAAAATGGAATTGAATAACAAATTTAGTGTCCCATATAAAAAAGATATGCCAATATGTGCTGTATACCAAATACAGTTAATGCCTTATCGATCAATGCTGATTTATTATCAGTTTAAATTAATGATATATATTTTCAGAGATAGTTAATTAACAATATATATTATAGGGTGATTGCTCTTAGTTTGAAGAGGCCATTATTTAACCCTAGTAATGAAAAAATAGAAAATGTATATTGACTTATGTGTCTTTAAAAGGTCTTCACAAGTCCTGAGGCAGATGTACAGAATACAAAATAAAACCAATGTTAGAAAAACAAAAGTAAGTACCGTATTTACTCTAATAAATTCTGATCATATCTTCATTTTAGTGAAATAATCTTGACTGTGATGGATGTAAAACTGTTCAATTTAATCATTGTTTTTGCTTGATGATAATTTAGTCCAACCTGATATTCTGTTCCTCATAAGCAGTAGGGATCTAGACATGCAGTAGATATCTGACTTGCAGTAGGGATCTGACATGCAGTAGGTATTTGACATACAGTAGGGGTCTGACATGCAGTTGGGTTGTGACATGCAGTAGGGGTCTAGACATGCAGTAGAAATCTGACATGCAGTAAGGGTCTGACATGCAGTAGGGGTCTGGCATGCAGTAGGGATCTGACATGCAGTAGGGGTCTAGACATGCAGTAGGGTCTGACATGCAGTTGGGTTGTGACATGCAGTAGGGATCGGACATTCATTAGGGATCTGAGAGGTCTTATAGTCTTCTTTCATAAAAAAAGGTATTGCTATGCCAAAATGATTCCAGACACTAGTGCTACAGCTTTTAACCTTGGCTTGTTAGGATCTTTTCACTGATATCAAGGCAGTCAGTTCTAAAACAGTAGAGGAAACTGGAATACCCACAGAGAGAGAGAGAGAGAGAGAGAGAGAGAGAGAGAGAGAGAGAGAGAGAGAGAGAGAGAGAGAGAGAGAGAGAAAGAGAGAGAGAGAGGTTTTTCTAGAGAGAGTGGGACATTTTTTTTCTAAAGAGAGAAAGAGGGGCCTATTTTTCTAAAGAGAGAGAGGGATAGAGAGAAGGAGAGAGAGAGAGGGGGAGGGGGAGGTTTTTCTAGAGAGAGTGGGACATTTTTTTCTAAAGAGAGAAAGAGGGGCCTATTTTTCTAAAGAGAGAGAGGGAGAGAGAGAAGGAGAGAGAGAGGGGGTGGGGTCAGCAGTAGGAACTGTTGAAATGGATTGGAACATTGGAATGCAGGCAGTGAGATGTACTCTCATATATAAATCTGCACTTTAGACCATTCAGACCCAGGTAGGTTTCAGAGATTCCGAGTTATTAAATCAATTACGGCTTTTGTTGATTGGCATGCAATGTGGCAAGAATACCAGACATACTTCTAATATATATTTACACACCTTATTCGCTTTTTTTTACACTTCAATGTTTACAAGATTTGAATTTTAATTAGAAGATTTTGCTTCAAAATCACAGAGGTATTAATTACATAGGTAATTGTATAAAACGTCTTCACGGAAAACATAACATCAGCAGGTAAAATTTTATAAAATATTTTTTTGCAAGTAAGATGAAAATCAATATTTTAAGAACTGGTGTAATTTTTATATCAGATTAAAATTAAATTTTTATTTATTTATTTCAATGTTTGTTATGTATTTTTACATGACATGTAAGATATGTATGTCTTGCTTTCATTACAAAAAAATAAAAAAATAAAAAATTAAAAAAAATAAAAAGGAAATTTTAAAATAAATTTTCTACCTTGTAGAATTTATTAAGAAAAACTAAAACAGTTTTTACAGGGTAAATAAATCATTTCTCATTTGAGTTTTTGTTTCTTTCTTTCTTAATTCTCCAGTTGACCAGAATTATTTATATCTGTCAGTAAACTATCTTTGTGCAAATAAACATGACAGCACCATGGATGATTAAAGCCTTTTCTACAACTCTTAAATCAAGCACATATTTGAAAATTTCTGTTCATGCTAACAGGCACATTTCTGTTGGACAAATAATGAAAAAAAGGTGAAAATTGGCCCAACAAATGGGACATAGCATTAATGTCTTTGTTTCAGATGTTTTTCGTTACTTAGTAACCATTTGAATTGTCAGAATTAGGTTAATATTTTAATGTCAGGTTTGTCTAAATTCATCATTAAAAGCCTTTTTATTAGTTTTCATATTATTACGTTGATTGATTGATTGATTTAATGGAGTTTTATGTCCCAGTCAAGAATATTTCACTTATATCAAAACATCATCAGCTATAGGTGAAGTGGCAGAAATTCTGATCTTTGCAGTGTACTTAGGGCAATGAGAAGGGAGGGTTCTTTTAAGTGTAATGCCGGCAGTAACAAGGGGCATGGGTTTTTAAGGCCTCTCTGAAGGACCCCATGACTTTTCATTGTATTTCTAAATGGTGAGTGCTTGGCAAAAGAACAGTCACTACCAATTTCCATGTCTTGGTCAGACCCAGCTGGGGTTCAAACCTCCAACCTCCCACTTATGAAGCAAGCACTCTACCAACAGAGCTACTGTAGTAGTTATATTTTTGCAAGTTTTATCAACTATTGATAAGTTTTCATGGTATTAATAACTTGTTTTCCATTCCTAATGTTGTTTTTGCAGACTTATTTGTAGTATGATATTAAAATAGTTATAGTTTTCTAATACAATGCCTAAGAACGAATATGCTAACAGAGTGACCATGCCCTGCAATTTGAAAAGCAATTATTTTAGGTTATTTTCTAAACGTTAAAGAAGCAACTATTATCACTTTAAACATTTTAGGGGAAACCAGGAACTCCAACTACAGTTGCCAGACCTTGTATATAGTTACAGTAAACCAACATGCTGTTTCTGACATTATAAACAACTGATACTTTCGGACATTATACCCACAAATAGCAAAGTGAAACCCGTTTGTTGATGCCAAGATCTGATTTTCAGTTGAATAAAAAACTGCATGATTAATAGTTCTTTACTTTTAAAGGGAATCTTACTACAATTTGGTTCCTAACAGGGTGGATTTCTATGACAATGCTGGATATGTACATGAAGTGTCATATGACTACAACACTATGTACACATTGCTGTGTTGTTTTTGCAATAAAGCATAATATTTACCACTGCCATGGTAACCAGTATGATGTAAACAAACATCAATGCATTCCAATATTCATAAAAACATAATTATCTTAAGCTAATTGAAATTTGATTTATTTGTTTAATTTGCCATGAATACGAAACAGTAAATGTCAGAAAATTTAGACTAAAATTACTTTATTTCAATCCCACAATTCATGACACAAACAAACAAATTGCTACTTCAGCATAAAATCATACAGACTTTTAATGCAAATGTATTTTTTAAAAATGCATAATAAAAAGGTGATTTTGATTGCCATACCGAGAAGAATTTAATATATTATTTCATACCGAAACTTTTTATTAGTCTCTATATTAAGATTAAAGAGTAAAACGGGTTTTGCTATATATCAATTTTGTATATATATTAAAATGTGTTGGATATTACTTTGAGCTTCTATGGGAATTTGAACCATTTAAATAACGATTTAACACGCTTTATATTCATACAAGTTTCAGTTATCGTTTTCTTTATCGGAAATGTCAAATTTGGCACAACCAGAGTTCCAATGAATACTAAATACTTTATTTCCTTGATGGGATTTTAATGAATATTGAATTTGTAATTTTTTATCTATGAAAATGTCATTTATATTTATCTTTCAAAAAAAGGAAATACAAAAGAAAAAACAACAATATAAAAATGTCACTTGAATTCAAATTTTGAAGAAATATAACATAAAATAAAAATCTTGTAAAGTTTATTTATATAATTTCAATGTACGAGAAAGCTGTCAATTTCAAACTTCAACAGACCCTCCAGATACCGCTCTACCAAATGGAAAAGATTTATTTTGGAAAATAAAACTCTCTCTCTCTCTCTCTCTCTCTCTCTCTCTCTCTCTCTCTCTCTCTCAATTCAATAAAACTGTAAAAGCGAAGACAGATTGTGGTGGTTTCTCTTTCTCTCATTGATGGGTTCTTAAATGAGACCTTAAAAACTGAAGTCCCATGTCATAACAGGCACGGCATGTTAAAGAACTGTCCCTGCACATTGCCCTAAGCTCACTGCAAAGGATTAAATTTCTGACACTTCATCTATAGATGGTGACATCTTGATATAAGTGAAATATTCTTGACCGGGACGTAAAACCCATTAAATCAAATCAAAATCAAATCTCTCATTGATTTTAAAATTGCAATTAATGATGTTTTATATGATAATAAATACAATCATCCAAAATGTTGTGAAGCAGATATATATATATATATATATATATATATATATATATATATATATATATATATATATATATATATATATATAAAACATCTTAATTGATATACAAAAAAAATTAACAGAACTCTTTTCATGAGATCTGTCATTATTTAATAAATAGAAACTAAGGCCACGTAAATGATCTTAATCTGAGTACAAGCATTTACAAAAATTTTAATTTTGCTAACTATAAGCATTTTTAAAATCTAAAAAAAGTTTAAAAATAGAAAAAAGTCCAGATTCAGTGATTTTACTCTTTTCAATCTGTCAATTTCCTTGCACATAAAACATTTTGTAATATTTCTACTAAGCATGTTTTAAAAAACCCCTAACATATAAAAAAAATTATATAGTCCAAATCAGTGAATTTTATCTTTTTCTAATCTGCAAAAGCATATAAAAATATTGTAATTAATCAAATAAGCATGTTTAAAAAAAAATAGTCCAAATCAGTAAATTTAATCTTTCCTTGCAATCTGTCATCCATTTCGTGAATGGAATAACAAGAAAAGAGAATTTCTTTGATACATAAAGTAGTCCCTCTGCCGATTAACTTAAATAGGAAAATTGTAGATTTTTATCGCTTTGACGGTAATCTTTATATCCTGTATACAAATTGTGTATTAGACGTTTTTCACCTGTCAATCAAATGATATCGATCAGAGATGACGTGAGTCCATAAATCAACAATGCTTTTGTTTACATTGCACAATGGTTCACATTCTTGTCAGTATATCAATAAGTTGGTTGGGGTTTGACACGATTATTTAATATTTTTTATACAAACTATACAAGCATTTGTATAATCTTTTAACCTCAAAATATCAATTAGTTCACCAGGCCTTTATAATTTTCACAGACTTTATTACTATTTTAAATAATCTTTTAACCTATTTTGAACGATGGGTCCTGTTATGAATGACAGGTCACCTAGGAACCAGTCTTGTACTCATACATTTCCTAACAACATTAGTTTTTTTTCTATACAAATTGATAACATCGTGGCATATGAAATCTATCTTTCTCATGACTTAACAATTTTTTTTTTAAATTAATTGTTTTGTAATGATCTTTTAAAATTGCATAATATAATACAAGGTCATATGTATCTGATGAATATGATATTTATGATTTGGGTTAAATTGGAATAAATATACACATGTGTGCAATATATCAATATATAGTTATAAAGTTATAAATATGCAAAGGTCTCTCCTTTAAATTTGTAAGTAGAAAATGTTTTGGTGCTCAAAAAATTATGAATTTAAAATTAAATGAAATTGTCAATCAATATTGAATTTATTTTCAGTTTTCAATCTATTATACTTGTACTCATCAATATTCAATATTAAGGATATCTGTGAAAACTAAAATAGTATTTAAATGGATAAGGTGTAAGTGTTCAATATATATATATATATATATATATGGTATATATATTGACCACTTGGTCACTAAAATACAAGAATAAAAATACATATATGTGTGTGTGTGTGTGTGTGTGTGTGTGTGTGTGTGTGTGTTCTTATTATTGTACTGTAGTGACCAAGTGGTCCAAACTATTACCAGTGATTCCAAAAATTCAATTATATTTAAAATATAATAATAATAATAATAATAATAATAATAATAATAATAATAATAATAATAATAATAATAATAAAATCAATAATTATTTCTAATAAAAGGTAAAACACAAAAATTCCTTTTTTTTTTTTATAATATATTGGTAAAGTTACTTAAGTATTAAATGCATGTATTCCCACATTACCCATGATTCCTCACTTCTATTTACAATCTCACTATGACATATTCATAATATTCATTAACTTTTTTATGCTAGGAAACTTATGCAAATATCAATATTTATTCTCAAATATAATAAATCAACAAACGAGGTGACAAGATTCATAAAAAATAAACAATTAATTGTCTCAACTTATATTTAAATCTAAAATTGTTATAAAAAAGCTGTAAAATGAAATTGTTTTATTCCCAAAATCCCAAGGACCAAATCCCAGACCTGATATAAAATGTTTACTGATATAATCTTTACTATGTATACATATTTACCAGTTCTGGCATAAAAATGAATAAAAATATCAAAACAACATTTTTTTTTATTTCAAAATACAGTACATTTGATGTCAACTAAGTGAAAGTGAACAAATTTTCATTTTTTTTTTCTTTTCTTTTTTTAATAGAATTGTGACATTTTTTGTTTCTCCAAGAACATATATAGTAATATATCCATTACTAAATAAACATGTTTTGTTTAAACACCACAGATTACAAGCTCTGATGCCGAGATGGTCAATTCTTGAGAGTAGAGGAAACTGGAGTGTCCAGATGAAACCATTAAAACTCAGCAAGCATACTAAATTCTTAAGAAAGAACTTTTTATCACTTTTATGTCACTCATACATAGTGATTGGTCTAATGGATGGTTTGATGAACCTTATAGAACTTCTTTCCCCTATTTTCACATTTTTGAAACAAAATTCTAAGTATGGTTACAATTCAATTTCATTTAAAATTTTATAAATATCCTTGTCTTTTTAAAAAATTTTATTTATTATTTTTTTTAAAACAAATAAATAAATTAATTAAAAAATTTTAATTTTTTTGTTTTGTTTTATTTTTATTTATTTATTTTTATTTTTTTTAAAAATTTTCCTTTGAAACATCAATAATCAATGTGTATATTTTTTTTTTTTTTTCAGTTTGAATAATTATGATAAAATCTGTTTCTTGTTTTATTAAAAAAGTAAATTGTCAAAATGAAATTTTTATAAAAACCACATGTTTTCCTTATAAAGAAGAAATTATCAGAAAAAGAGATCTAATTACATTTATCAAAGAAATTACATGTCCTCTGATCTAAGTAACTTGCCTTCTTAATCACCATAGATCACAAAATGTACATATCCTTTTATGGAATTAATTATTGATAAAATGATCTAATTAAACAAATGTAAGTGTGTGTACTTAACTCCGAGCCCTAGTTATATTTCAGACAGGTTTAACATACAAAGGTACCCTTTATCTTAAAACATGTCAATTACAGTTCAATAATCCATAGAATTTGTCACAGGAAATGTACAAGTTTGTTTATACATGGTCGTCAATTTCTTACAGAGGTATCAATTTCAACTTGATATAGACGATATTTGGTTAAGCTGAAAAATAGCAGCAATTGAAAAATTGCAAAAAAGGAATAAATCTTTAGAACTTAATTTTAAGAGAATTACAAATCCTTTTAGAACTTAACTTGAAGGGAATTAAGTGTTTATGAAATAAACTTCAAGTATGTTGAAAATGGATTTGTAAAGGATACATTTCACTTTAAAATGTTGATTTTTAAAGAACAAGTAACTTCATGCCTTTTTTAAAACAATTAATAAAATAATTAATTCAATTTTAAAGTCATCAAAGGAAACATTTCAATAGGTGAAGTGATTTTCAATAAATACGATTACATAGGAAAACTGTTTAAATTATTTTATTATCAAAAATGTGTTGAAATGGCTACCACCATTAGCTGAAACACCATTAATAAATGAAAGACCAATGGGATCCTCCAGCACATCATATACACCTTTATCTTTGTGAATAACACATTATTTCATTGGAAATGTATTCCCCCCCCAAAAAAAATGATGTTATTCAAGATATTTGCAAGGTAATCACTTTCCGTTTTGTTCCACACAAAATTTTAATTAGGTTGGTTGTAATTTTGTTTATTATGGCATCAGTAATTGTTCAGCTATTTAAGATGAGAATTCATCAATCTTTATAGTTTTATCAAAGAATAAGTCCATGAATGCATAAGCTGAGTGTGTATCATGACCTGTCATTTACCAGCATGCACTTGGAATATTTTGATATGGTGCTAGCTCATGAAGTCAATAAGCCCTGGACAACCAAACCTGACACTGGGTACACCAACCATCTGATACTCTGTTCTTCTAATGCCAAGCATTTCAGGAAAAGGAATTTTTCAATTTTTTTTAAAATTTTAAATCTTACGTATGACACAGCCAGGATTCGAACCAACAACTTCCGGCTATGTGGATACACAGTTATTTAGAAGTATTGATCACATGTTAGGCTGACAAATACCACTGTTCATTTCATAAAAACCCTTAGAATCTGTCAATCTCTTGCAGAAACTGTCTTTCTAGTGTATCTCAATTTTTCATCATACAAGATTATTTTAACAATTGTACAAGTTTTTTATCAATGCCAAAATCATGTCACTTATATCAGGATTCCATCGACCTTAAAGAAAAGTTCTGCAGTAATTTATAATTAGATAATGTTTAAATTAAATGATAAATTGTTTTAATGGTTACAAATTGTTTGATGTAATTTCATAAATTGTTTTCAGCTAACATAATTTTAAAATTTCTACTCCCTCGACAAACACAACACTTCATAAGTGATCTCTATCACAAAAGCCACAAAATGCCACTTGTTCTCACGTGAATGGAGAGAAAGAAAAATTGTTTAAGCTTTTTTGTAGACTTCAATTTCTGGAAATACTTAAGAATGTATACAATAAACTCTCCTCTGCACATATGCATTTAATAGTCATCCTTATAAAAAATGCAGAAGTAACCGTTTTTACGATGAGTAACAATTACAAAACGTTTTGTAAACGATTTTATGTGAAGCTTTAAGATCCAATTTATAGGACAGAACAAACTTCTTAAACCTGTTCACACTCAAATCCAGCAAGAAAAATATAAGAAATTTATATTTTATTGAATAAACACTTTCTTTAGAAATGTACTTAGATATCCAGTACTTGAGACTTAAAAGTCAACCACTAAAACTATAGATGAAGTAAAAAAAAAAAAAAAAAAAAAAAACAAATTGTAAATTTCAATCATTTATTAAACACAGCACATTAAAATTCGTTACAGGGCCTGTAAAAGTACTTCAAATAATGTTTCTGTAGTGTTTTGAGCACTTGAAATTTTCTCTCAGCCCCTATTAAATTTGGGTGTTAAATAAGGCAGTGTAATCAACTGATTTATTTAAGAAGTGCCAGGCAGCTATAACTTCATGAACTGTTTATATAATATACAGATGTCTAGATAATATTTCCTCCACAAGAACCGTAAATAAACTTAATCAGCTTCTCCATCTCAATCCTAAACTCCTAAATTACTGCAATTAAAACCAATAAATACAAGGTACAAACCCCCTTTAATGATTTAAATGCATTTTTATGTAATACTGTTGTTTGTTTATGAATATTATCTAAAAGTCTGGAAAATGTTGTTATTTTTATGTTTAAAATAAACTTACTCTATGTAGAGAATATTTTAATAATGAAATATAAGATATATATATATATATATATATATATATATATATATATATATATATATCATTATACCAATCTAAAGTATACATTACCTCATAATCATGATTATTCTTATCAGTAAGAGTTTTTAACCCCCCCCCCCCCTTTTTAAACTATAGAGGGGAATAACTCCTTTTAAAGTTGAAAAATCAATCTCTAAGGCTAAAGTCAATGTCAAAGTAATTGAAATTGACCCAGCAGACCTGTTAATGTGTATTTTCTGGTTACAGTGGCATAAATCAAATGAGTATAAGATTCTACCAGTCTGTCTGCTGAAAAATGCTTTATTAGAAATATTTTTTCTAGGACGTGATAAAAAGCCTAGATTAGGCACAAACCCATAACTTTTGAATCACAAGTCTGCAGAGTTGATCAAGCCTCATCACAAAAAGGTTAAACAGTCAACCAGTTGTTGTTAATTTTAAAATTGAAAAAAAAAAAAAAAAAAAAATCATATTACAATCTTCACTCATTGATATCTTTATTATATTTATATTAAATATCAATAACCCTATGAAAGAAAAAAAGGTCTTAAAAGAATTTTAATAAAAACTGAACTTCAAAATTTATTATATGCTGTGTATAGTAAAATAATAGCCGTATTCGACTGGTCGTCTTCCGTTTAGCAAGAGGCTCTTCCATTAAACAATATTTTCCCACCTTTATTTTTGACCAATCAGACTAAAGACATCAACTTTACGTTTGTTATTCGACTGGTAAGTTGTTCTCAACTCAACCTTCTTGAAGAACAGTGTTTTTAGAAGTGAAAAGTGTGTTGAGCACTTTACAAGTCGAATGACAAATACAAAACTATATTCTGTGATCTGATTGGTCAAAAATAAAGGTAGGAAAATATTGTTTAATGGAAGAGCCTCTTGCTAAACGGAATACAACCAGTCGAATATGGCTAATAACAATTATGCCTAAAACAAACTGTAATTTAATGAGCTTTTGAAAGTGAACTGACACACTTTCTCAAACTAGAATCTGCACAAGCCAGATATGGACCTAGGCAGTGTAGCAATTGTATCTGTTAGCGCTAGTTTTGACTGCTACGTCATCAAGGTCCAAGTTTTCTTTAGACACTCCGGTTTCCTCCATCATCTTACCACTTCTAAAACAAGTGAAGGAATTTTGACTAATACATGTATGTAAAACTCCATTTCACCCCTATTAGAAATAGGAACAAAATTCATGCAACATTTAAAAAAAAAATCTTGTTTCCCTCTTCTTTTTTATTTGAAGTTTAAAGAGGGAATCTACCAAAGTCCAGGTTTAAAGTCTCTAGTAGTTAAATGATGACATCTTTCTCTCAATAAAACTGTGTATGATGTGTTATTAAAATTACACAATAACACACATTACCATTCAAGTTTTGAATTTCAGATTTAAGTTGCTTCACAAACCATTGTTATTAATTTTGATCATAAATCTGTAATAATTAGTTAAAGAGAGTAATATCTGATACAACTTTTAAATCCAAATAATTCTTTGACCCTTAAAAGTATAGATGGCACTGCATTTTATACAATGGGTATGGTGAGTGTATTCTGATTAAGCAAACAGATCAGATGGTTCAGTGATGATGTTGGAATCAAGTTACTATTTCGTCTCTTCGTGTAGCGAATTATGCAGTGTGCAAAATGTCCAATTGTTTCATTTTTCATAACAAGAGAAAAATAAATTTCATTTCTTATAATTCAATTAATAAAATTGAAAAAAAGTAATTAAATCTCTTACAACTTTAATAATAAGAAGTAAAGAAGTAAAGAAAAATATGTGGACGTGTATAAAATATAGGTCAGAAAAGTAGTTCCAGTAACTGAGCCAATTCTTTAATGAAAAAATAACAGAAAAGATCTGACCAATCAAAATGTTTGAAACAAAAGAGAAATGAATTTCAAAGTAATAATCTGAATGGTTCTTTGTTTGGCTAATGTCATTTCAGCAATTTATCAGCTGTTCCCAGCCAGCCAAATTTTCTCTAATTTATCAGAAGGATTAATCTAAATAATAGTTCATGGATTATGTGAAAGGATGATTCTCAAAAAGCCAAGGCATCCACCTATAGAATTCAAAATTTTAAATTTGTTAAAATAATATTTACACTTTAAACATCCAAAAGAGAGAACCAAAACAAACTGGTTTTGAATATTAAAAGTTTGATAAAACATTGCATTATGTGTTTAAACATACATTTCAGAATGCTGCATACAATGCAAATACAAATACGAAAATTTTGATGGAAATAACTGTGTTTTTCAATTAATACAAATAGAGCGCATTCCTCTCCATCAAAGATATTTTGACTATCAAAACTTCTATATTTTATCTTCTGTTTTGCAAATTTTGGTTGATGGAGAGGGATGCACTGGCAATGAAATTTGGGGATAAAGATAAAACACATTACCCCTTAATAGCCCAAACAATATACATACTTGATTATAGGTAGCATACAATTCCAATATTGTCTACGCTGGCTGTGTTGTAGGATGTAGAAATTAATAACCTCAAAGTCCTGGGTTCGAATCTTATATGCCGTCCATTTTTTATTTGTTTTAAAATATTTTATAGTAATCTTTTTTTCATTTTACAATATTTTTTTCTTATTTAAATGCAGTGTAAATGCTTCTTCAACAAATAACCCATTAAATTACGCACTGCTCATCTGAAGACATCATTGGAAATAATTTCAATATATGTCATAAATATCTAACAACATTATGATCTTTATCAGGTCACTGGTCAATACGCATGCATTTCTTATACAAGTTTAAGGTATACAAAGCAACATTATAATGCATGTAAAACACGGAACTTCTATCATTGCCATGTAGGCGTCGCATTAGCTCACCGTCGAAAATCACATAATGTGAATTTTACTCTTCACAATCACTAGTAATAATAGTGAGAAAATGACCAATGACATATTTTCATATTAAGTTTTTTTTCAGTTACAATATTGAGATGTCTTTATTACGTTAAGTTTTATATAGGAATGTTGAAAAACGTTGAAAACGTTGAGGAAGCGACCTCCGCATGGTCAATCCCTACCAGTTGACAAAATTTCAACCTGATCGGATAAGAAACGTAGGAGATGTCTCTGAAAAAAATATAAAGCAGAAACAATGGAGAATAAGAAGTAAAATAATAATAATAAAAATAATAATGATAAAGATTACAAGTAACAACAAGATGTCTGCTGATACGCAGTCATAATTAGGGATTGTAATAATTAGATGACATTTATTGACAATGTGGCTAATTATAATGAATATAGTTCAGTGTCCTCATACCTTTGATTTCAGTAAAGATGTTTTGTTGTAAAAGGTTGCCATGGTGTTTTCGCATTATAACCAAATTTAGCATAATGGAAATATTGGTAACAACCACCTGCCATGGAAGTAATCAGTCTTAATATCACATTAGTCTTTTTTTTCATATATATATAAATATATATATATATATATATTGTTCAGAATTAAAGTCACAAAGGCTCTGATGTAGTTGCAGCATAACAAGATCCTAAATCAAATGACATTCAGCAAATTACTAGACCCTAAATAAGCCATCACACAAGACCCTTTTTCATCCAACATCACCAGGCCCTTATTTCAAACAACACCACTAACTTCCTAAATCAACCAACATCACTAGACCATGAACCAACCAACATCACTAGACCCTGAATCATTGAACATCACTAATCCCTCAACCAACCAACATCACTAGACCCAAAATCAACTGACATCCTAGACCCCAAATCAACCAAAATCATTAGACTCTAGATTCACAATTATAATCTGTTGATGAAAAAATTCATTTTTTGAATGAATGAGAAGTTAATCAGGTGATGTTATAGAATGTGTGATCTTCATAATGACATCTGATATACCAGTTCCATAAATGTTTCAGTTTTGAATAGATCCACATAGAAAGGTGCATAGCTTTTTTTCTTTTATAACTCAATAAATCAAGATAATAGGATTTGCTAACATATCACATGACACCTCCATCATCATGTTACAGAAAAAAAAAGTCATGTGACAATTTCCCAGAATTCAACTTTTTGTTGGCTCTTTATGCCTTTTTATATCAAGCGGAGATAATGGTTCATGGCATTTATCTGGCATTTAATGACCTATTTGTATTTTGAAGATTAGACTAATCAATACAGGTGAATTTTAATCTATTTTTGTTGTATCAAATCAAAAAATAATTCTTCATGATAATATGTTGAAACACATATTTCATTAACAGCTTTTTGCAACATTCTGATTGTTTTTCATGCTATTATTGTCTGTTTCAATAAAGTGAAAATTAGGATCTGTATCATATAAAAATATGACTACTAATATTTGTGCTGAAATATTACTTCCATTATCTATATGGATATTAACAACAATTTTATTTATTTATTTATTTATTTATTCACTTATTTATTTATTTATTTATTTATTTTTTTTTTAAAATTATTTTTTTGGTCAGATTTTTGTTCCAACCATCAGTCAGTACCTCAGAGGTCTTCCCATACTATCAAAAATTTCAGAAATGGATTAAGAGATTGCAGTTATGTATTTCATTCTGTGAAGAATACTTTGTAGGGATGTAATGCTATGTTCACTATTTGAGTCGAATGCTTTTGATATATGGTGCAATACACATTACACATCAAAAGACCCTCATACAGGTGTTAAAACTCAAGAAACTGAAATTGACCTTGTGTTCTAATAACAAGGGGAATAACTCAATCAAAAAGAGTTGAGTTAAGTAATGGTGTTTAACATCCAAGTCAACAATATTTCACTTATATCGAGACGTCGCCAGCTATAGAAGAAAGTGCAGAAATTTTGCCTGTGCCTTGTGCTGATGGCATTATATAGCAGGGTTCTTTATGGTGCCATGCCTGCCATGACACGGGACCTTGTTTATTTTAAGTTCCCATCTGAAAGAACCATGACTTTCATTTTGTAATGCTGAGTGCTTGGCGAAAGAACAGTTACTTCCCACTTTCAAGTCTTGGGTCAGACCCGACCCAGCTTCCACTTAAGCAAGCACTCTACCATCTGAACTAAATAGTGGTATCAATCAAAAAGAAATAACTGACTTAAATTGAAACTCTAAACATCCTTTTAATCTAATGAGGGAATTAAGCAATAGCTGGGGTGGAAGGTTTCAAACTCTGTCAAAATAATTCTTTAAAATTGGAATTGTTATAACTAAATATACAGTTATTTCTAGAACTACTCCAAAATAATTAATTTATGAAAGTAAATAAAGGGCCATAACTCAATCAAGATCAGTTTAAAGATAAATGAATATGAACTTAAATTTCACTCATTTCAATTTATCTTAATTAGGAATTTGTTGAATTTGTTGATGAAACATCAGTTAAAGTATGCTTAAAATGTCTGACAAACAACATAATGAAACCAATTGTAATAATCTATCCATCCAACCTCTCTTAAACTTGATGGGGGTGGGGTAGGAGCTACTTTATCATAATTAATCATAATTACTTAATATACAAATTTATGGTATATTCTATCAAGCTAGCCATAAAGGAAAAATTGAATTACCTCTATCCCCTAAATTTAGTATATGAAATTCATTAAAATTGTTATCATCTCCGCATGCTGACTAATTATTTTTGTAAAATTGAATTTAGAATTTTATCAGTGATACACAGAAAAAACAGGTATTATATGATTACAGATAGTGAGTAAAGTTATTTGGATGCAAATTAGATAAATGTCAGCGATTTTATCTATCGTTGAATCCCACTGGGAGGAGCTACGTTATTAGTGTCATAGTTAACTATCTGGTTGTAAATTTAAATATGCAAATTAGAGCACCTGACTAACGATCATTAAACATACATTCCAGTGTGATGCTTTAACAGATCAATTACCTGATAACCTGATATTTACTAAACTTGCCATAATAAATTAATTTAAAGGAGTATATATGATAAAAGCCCTTTTGGCCCCCAAATGTGATAATACTGAACAAAATAACAAATTTGTTCAACACACACACACACACACACACACACACACACACACACACACCTTAAAAAGCATTTGTTAGTGGCAAAGTTCCTTCAGTAAAAAAGTACTGTACTCAATAGATGGATAATCCGACTGATTTTTTATTATTTTTATTATTTTTTTAAATATATTTTTTATATTTTATCTTTATCTCTGGAAATTCTAATAATATACATGTATTCTGAATTTCACAAAAAAAGAGTGTGATTTTTGAGAATAAATATTATTTTTTTTAACAATTTGTGTCTTGTCATAATCATTTTTTTTTTTTTTTTTTTTCATTTGCAATCAAACTTTCTGCCAGGATAAATATCTCTGACACATGTCAAAAAGAAACTGTAAATGATAAAACAATCTTTAACATAAAATATGTGATGTCATTTTGATGTCATCTGATACGAAATATAGGATCATAACCGTCATTTAAAATTTAAAACAAAGCCCCTTTATCCTTTTACACTTTTATGGTTTAATAAATTTATGACTTTCAAAGCCAAAATAGTTAATTTTCACTTTGTTTGTTTGTTCTTTTTTTTTTATTTTTTATTTTTTTTTAATTGGATTGTTTTAATTACTTTTGTATGCAAGTCTCTGATCCTTTTGCATCGTAATATGGCTTTGTTTTCTTATGACTATTGAGGAACAATTTGGCCCCTATCCTTTTGCATCTCTAAATGGCTTTGTTTACTATGTTTTTGAGGGACGATTTAGCCCCTTATCCTTTTACATCTTAATATTGTTTCATATATTTATGAATCAACATACAGTTGCAACTCTTGTAAAATGACAATTACCCATTAAAAGGATGAAATGCTTATTGATTGAGTTAATGTATACAGTAGTCATATATAGCCAGCGAGAGAAAAAAAAAAAAAAATGGTGCAGCTTCCCTGCAAAACCAAACTGTATATTACATTATCTTTCATTGCTTAAAATTCTTGTTTACATGAATACTTATTCCTTGGTACAAGTGTTGTTCCTTTGATCTAAAACATGAATGGTAGCTTACCACTTGTTAAAATTTAAAAAATGAATAAATTTAAATGCAATTTTTAATAGGATGAACTATAATTGCTCAAAGACAAATTTTGGCTATAACAAATGCTATAATTCATTGATTTAATTCATTTCAACTTGATTTTGGGCCAGAATGTGGCTGTTATGAAACATCAAATATATTTACTTCTCCAAATTCATTATCTCCTAACTAAGGAGAATCTATCTATCTATTTAAGATTGGTACTTTGAAAATGTACTTACATTCTTTTTACTAATAACAAAATATATCTCTGAAGTACCGGTAGTTCTAATTAATACCTGAACAGGTAA
>CM056606.1:24865883-24980661 GCA_029721355.1 Tegillarca granosa
AAATACAAGAATAAAAATACATATATGTGTGTGTGTGTGTGTGTGTGTGTGTGTGTGTGTTCTTATTATTGTACTGTAGTGACCAAGTGGTCCAAACTATTACCAGTGATTCCAAAAATTCAATTATATTTAAAATATAAAATAATATAATAATAATAATAATAATAATAATAATAATAATAATAATAAAAAATCAATAATTATTTCTAATAAAAGGTAAAACACAAAAATTCCTTTTTTTTTTTTATAAATATTGGTAAAGTTACTTAAGTATTAAATGCATGTATTCCCACATTACCCATGATTCCTCACTTCTATTTACAATCTCACTATGACATATTCATAATATTCATTAACTTTTTTATGCTAGGAAACTTATGCAAATATCAATATTTATTCTCAAATATAATAAATCAACAAACGAGGTGACAAGATTCATAAAAAATAAACAATTAATTGTCTCAACTTATATTTAAATCTAAAATTGTTATAAAAAAGCTGTAAAATGAAATTGTTTTATTCCCAAAATCCCAAGGACCAAATCCCAGACCTGATATAAAATGTTTACTGATATAATCTTTACTATGTATACATATTTACCAGTTCTGGCATAAAAATGAATATAAAATATCAAAACAACATTTTTTTTTATTTCAAAATACAGTACATTTGATGTCAACTAAGTGAAAGTGAACAAATTTTCATTTTTTTTTTCTTTTCTTTTTTTAATAGAATTGTGACATTTTTTGTTTCTCCAAGAACATATATAGAATATACCATTACTAAATAAACATGTTTTGTTTAAACACCACAGATTACAAGCTCTGATGCCGAGATGGTCAATTCTTGAGAGTAGAGGAAACTGGAGTGTCCAGATGAAACCATTAAAACTCAGCAAGCATACTAAATTCTTAAGAAAGAACTTTTTATCACTTTTATGTCACTCATACATAGTGATTGGTCTAATGGATGGTTTGATGAACCTTATAGAACTTCTTTCCCCTATTTTCACATTTTTGAAACAAAATTCTAAGTATGGTTACAATTCAATTTCATTTAAAATTTTATAAATATCCTTGTCTTTTTAAAAAATTTTATTTATTATTTTTTTAAAACAATAAATAAATTAATTAAAAAATTTTAATTTTTTTGTTTTGTTTTATTTTTATTTATTTATTTTATTTTTTTTAAAAATTTTCCTTTGAAACATCAATAATCAATGTGTATATTTTTTTTTTTTTCAGTTTGAATAATTATGATAAAATCTGTTTCTTGTTTTATTAAAAAAGTAAATTGTCAAAATGAAATTTTTATAAAAACCACATGTTTTCCTTATAAAGAAGAAATTATCAGAAAAAGAGATCTAATTACATTTATCAAAGAAATTACATGTCCTCTGATCTAAGTAACTTGCCTTCTTAATCACCATAGATCACAAAATGTACATATCCTTTTATGGAATTAATTGATAAAATGATCTAATTAAACAAATGTAAGTGTGTGTACTTAACTCCGAGCCCTAGTTATATTTCAGACAGGTTTAACATACAAAGGTACCCTTTATCTTAAAACATGTCAATTACAGTTCAATAATCCATAGAATTTGTCACAGGAAATGTACAAGTTTGTTTATACATGGTCGTCAATTTCTTACAGAGGTATCAATTTCAACTTGATATAGACGATATTTGGTTAAGCTGAAAAATAGCAGCAATTGAAAAATTGCAAAAAAGGAATAAATCTTTAGAACTTAATTTTAAGAGAATTACAAATCCTTTTAGAACTTAACTTGAAGGGAATTAAGTGTTTATGAAATAAACTTCAAGTATGTTGAAAATGGATTTGTAAAGGATACATTTCACTTTAAAATGTTGATTTTTAAAGAACAAGTAACTTCATGCCTTTTTTAAAACAATTAAAAATAATTAATTCAATTTTAAAGTCATCAAAGGAAACATTTCAATAGGTGAAGTGATTTTCAATAAATACGATTACATAGGAAAACTGTTTAAATTATTTTATTATCAAAAATGTGTTGAAATGGCTACCACCATTAGCTGAAACACCATTAATAAATGAAAGACCAATGGGATCCTCCAGCACATCATATACACCTTTATCTTTGTGAATAACACATTATTTCATTGGAAATGTATTCCCCCCCCAAAAAAAATGATGTTATTCAAGATATTTGCAAGGTAATCACTTTCCGTTTTGTTCCACACAAAATTTTAATTAGGTTGGTTGTAATTTTGTTTATTATGGCATCAGTAATTGTTCAGCTATTTAAGATGAGAATTCATCTTATAGTTTTATCAAAGAATAAGTCCATGAATGCATAAGCTGAGTGTGTCATCATGACCTGTCATTTACCAGCATGCACTTGGAATATTTTGATATGGTGCTAGCTCATGAAGTCAATAAGCCCTGGACAACCAAACCTGACACTGGGTACACCAACCATCTGATACTCTGTTCTTCTAATGCCAAGCATTTCAGGAAAAGGAATTTTTTCAATTTTTTTTAAAATTTTAAATCTTACGTATGACACAGCCAGGATTCGAACCAACAACTTCCGGCTATGTGGATACACAGTTATTTAGAAGTATTGATCACATGTTAGGCTGACAAATACCACTGTTCATTTCATAAAAACCCTTAGAATCTGTCAATCTCTTGCAGAAACTGTCTTTCTAGTGTATCTCAATTTTTCATCATACAAGATTATTTTAACAATTGTACAAGTTTTTTATCAATGCCAAAATCATGTCACTTATATCAGGATTCCATCGACCTTAAAGAAAAGTTCTGCAGTAATTTATAATTAGATAATGTTTAAATTAAATGATAAATTGTTTTAATGGTTACAAATTGTTTGATGTAATTTCATAAATTGTTTTCAGCTAACATAATTTTAAAATTTCTACTCCCTCGACAAACACAACACTTCATAAGTGATCTCTATCACAAAAGCCACAAAATGCCACTTGTTCTCACGTGAATGGAGAGAAAGAAAAATTGTTTAAGCTTTTTTGTAGACTTCAATTTCTGGAAATACTTAAGAATGTATACAATAAACTCTCCTCTGCACATATGCATTTAATAGTCATCCTTATAAAAAATGCAGAAGTAACCGTTTTTACGATGAGTAACAATTACAAAACGTTTTGTAAACGATTTTATGTGAAGCTTTAAGATCCAATTTATAGGACAGAACAAACTTCTTAAACCTGTTCACACTCAAATCCAGCAAGAAAAATATAAGAAATTTATATTTTATTGAATAAACACTTTCTTTAGAAATGTACTTAGATATCCAGTACTTGAGACTTAAAAGTCAACCACTAAAACTATAGATGAAGTAAAAAAAAAAAAAAAAAAAAAAAACAAATTGTAAATTTCAATCATTTATTAAACACAGCACATTAAAATTGTTACAGGGCCTGTAAAAGTACTTCAAATAATGTTTCTGTAGTGTTTTTGAGCACTTGAAATTTTCTCTCAGCCCCTATTAAATTTGGGTGTTAAATAAGGCAGTGTAATCAACTGATTTATTTAAGAAGTGCCAGGCAGCTATAACTTCATGAACTGTTTATATAATATACAGATGTCTAGATAATATTTCCTCCACAAGAACCGTAAATAAACTTAATCAGCTTCTCCATCTCAATCCTAAACTCCTAAATTACTGCAATTAAAACCAATAAATACAAGGTACAAACCCCCTTTAATGATTTAAATGCATTTTTATGTAATACTGTTGTTTGTTTATGAATATTATCTAAAAGTCTGGAAAATGTTGTTATTTTTATGTTTAAAATAAACTTACTCTATGTAGAGAATATTTTAATAATGAAATATAAGATATATATATATATATATATATATATATATATATATATATATATATCATTATACCAATCTAAAGTATACATTACCTCATAATCATGATTATTCTTATCAGTAAGAGTTTTTAACCCCCCCCCCCCCCTTTTTAAACTATAGAGGGGAATAACTCCTTTTAAAGTTGAAAAATCAATCTCTAAGGCTAAAGTCAATGTCAAAGTAATTGAAATTGACCCAGCAGACCTGTTAATGTGTATTTTCTGGTTACAGTGGCATAAATCAAATGAGTATAAGATTCTACCAGTCTGTCTGCTGAAAAATGCTTTATTAGAAATATTTTTTCTAGGACGTGATAAAAAGCCTAGATTAGGCACAAACCCATAACTTTTGAATCACAAGTCTGCAGAGTTGATCAAGCCTCATCACAAAAAGGTTAAACAGTCAACCAGTTGTTGTTAATTTTAAAATTGAAAAAAAAAAAAAAAAAAAAATCATATTACAATCTTCACTCATTGATATCTTTATTATATTTATATTAAATATCAATAACCCTATGAAAGAAAAAAAGGTCTTAAAAGAATTTTAATAAAAACTGAACTTCAAAATTTATTATATGCTGTGTATAGTAAAATAATAGCCGTATTCGACTGGTCGTCTTCCGTTTAGCAAGAGGCTCTTCCATTAAACAATATTTTCCCACCTTTATTTTTGACCAATCAGACTAAAGACATCAACTTTACGTTTGTTATTCGACTGGTAAGTTGTTCTCAACTCAACCTTCTTGAAGAACAGTGTTTTTAGAAGTGAAAAGTGTGTTGAGCACTTTACAAGTCGAATGACAAATACAAAACTATATTCTGTGATCTGATTGGTCAAAAATAAAGGTAGGAAAATATTGTTTAATGGAAGAGCCTCTTGCTAAACGGAATACAACCAGTCGAATATGGCTAATAACAATTATGCCTAAAACAAACTGTAATTTAATGAGCTTTTGAAAGTGAACTGACACACTTTCTCAAACTAGAATCTGCACAAGCCAGATATGGACCTAGGCAGTGTAGCAATTGTATCTGTTAGCGCTAGTTTTGACTGCTACGTCATCAAGGTCCAAGTTTTCTTTAGACACTCCGGTTTCCTCCATCATCTTACCACTTCTAAAACAAGTGAAGGAATTTTGACTAATACATGTATGTAAAACTCCATTTCACCCCTATTAGAAATAGGAACAAAATTCATGCAACATTTAAAAAAAAAAATCTTGTTTCCCTCTTCTTTTTTATTTGAAGTTTAAAGAGGGAATCTACCAAAGTCCAGGTTTAAAGTCTCTAGTAGTTAAATGATGACATCTTTCTCTCAATAAAACTGTGTATGATGTGTTATTAAAATTACACAATAACACACATTACCATTCAAGTTTTGAATTTCAGATTTAAGTTGCTTCACAAACCATTGTTATTAATTTTGATCATAAATCTGTAATAATTAGTTAAAGAGAGTAATATCTGATACAACTTTTAAATCCAAATAATTCTTTGACCCTTAAAAGTATAGATGGCACTGCATTTTATACAATGGGTATGGTGAGTGTATTCTGATTAAGCAAACAGATCAGATGGTTCAGTGATGATGTTGGAATCAAGTTACTATTTCGTCTCTTCGTGTAGCGAATTATGCAGTGTGCAAAATGTCCAATTGTTTCATTTTTCATAACAAGAGAAAAATAAATTTCATTTCTTATAATTCAATTAATAAAATTGAAAAAAAGTAATTAAATCTCTTACAACTTTAATAATAAGAAGTAAAGAAGTAAAGAAAAATATGTGGACGTGTATAAAATATAGGTCAGAAAAGTAGTTCCAGTAACTGAGCCAATTCTTTAATGAAAAAATAACAGAAAAGATCTGACCAATCAAAATGTTTGAAACAAAAGAGAAATGAATTTCAAAGTAATAATCTGAATGGTTCTTTGTTTGGCTAATGTCATTTCAGCAATTTATCAGCTGTTCCCAGCCAGCCAAATTTTCTCTAATTTATCAGAAGGATTAATCTAAATAATAGTTCATGGATTATGTGAAAGGATGATTCTCAAAAAGCCAAGGCATCCACCTATAGAATTCAAAATTTTAAATTTGTTAAAATAATATTTACACTTTAAACATCCAAAAGAGAGAACCAAAACAAACTGGTTTTGAATATTAAAAGTTTGATAAAACATTGCATTATGTGTTTAAACATACATTTCAGAATGCTGCATACAATGCAAATACAAATACGAAAATTTTGATGGAAATAACTGTGTTTTTCAATTAATACAAATAGAGCGCATTCCTCTCCATCAAAGATATTTTGACTATCAAAACTTCTATATTTTATCTTCTGTTTTGCAAATTTTGGTTGATGGAGAGGGATGCACTGGCAATGAAATTTGGGGATAAAGATAAAACACATTACCCCTTAATAGCCCAAACAATATACATACTTGATTATAGGTAGCATACAATTCCAATATTGTCTACGCTGGCTGTGTTGTAGGATGTAGAAATTAATAACCTCAAAGTCCTGGGTTCGAATCTTATATGCCGTCCATTTTTTATTTGTTTTAAAATATTTTATAGTAATCTTTTTTTCATTTTACAATATTTTTTTCTTATTTAAATGCAGTGTAAATGCTTCTTCAACAAATAACCCATTAAATTACGCACTGCTCATCTGAAGACATCATTGGAAATAATTTCAATATATGTCATAAATATCTAACAACATTATGATCTTTATCAGGTCACTGGTCAATACGCATGCATTTCTTATACAAGTTTAAGGTATACAAAGCAACATTATAATGCATGTAAAACACGGAACTTCTATCATTGCCATGTAGGCGTCGCATTAGCTCACCGTCGAAAATCACATAATGTGAATTTTACTCTTCACAATCACTAGTAATAATAGTGAGAAAATGACCAATGACATATTTTCATATTAAGTTTTTTTTCAGTTACAATATTGAGATGTCTTTATTACGTTAAGTTTTATATAGGAATGTTGAAAAACGTTGAAAACGTTGAGGAAGCGACCTCCGCATGGTCAATCCCTACCAGTTGACAAAATTTCAACCTGATCGGATAAGAAACGTAGGAGATGTCTCTGAAAAAAATATAAAGCAGAAACAATGGAGAATAAGAAGTAAAATAATAATAATAAAAATAATAATGATAAAGATTACAAGTAACAACAAGATGTCTGCTGATACGCAGTCATAATTAGGGATTGTAATAATTAGATGACATTTATTGACAATGTGGCTAATTATAATGAATATAGTTCAGTGTCCTCATACCTTTGATTTCAGTAAAGATGTTTTGTTGTAAAAGGTTGCCATGGTGTTTTCGCATTATAACCAAATTTAGCATAATGGAAATATTGGTAACAACCACCTGCCATGGAAGTAATCAGTCTTAATATCACATTAGTCTTTTTTTTCATATATATATAAATATATATATATATATATATTGTTCAGAATTAAAGTCACAAAGGCTCTGATGTAGTTGCAGCATAACAAGATCCTAAATCAAATGACATTCAGCAAATTACTAGACCCTAAATAAGCCATCACACAAGACCCTTTTTCATCCAACATCACCAGGCCCTTATTTCAAACAACACCACTAACTTCCTAAATCAACCAACATCACTAGACCATGAACCAACCAACATCACTAGACCCTGAATCATTGAACATCACTAATCCCTCAACCAACCAACATCACTAGACCCAAAATCAACTGACATCCTAGACCCCAAATCAACCAAAATCATTAGACTCTAGATTCACAATTATAATCTGTTGATGAAAAAATTCATTTTTTGAATGAATGAGAAGTTAATCAGGTGATGTTATAGAATGTGTGATCTTCATAATGACATCTGATATACCAGTTCCATAAATGTTTCAGTTTTGAATAGATCCACATAGAAAGGTGCATAGCTTTTTTTCTTTTATAACTCAATAAATCAAGATAATAGGATTTGCTAACATATCACATGACACCTCCATCATCATGTTACAGAAAAAAAAGTCATGTGACAATTTCCCAGAATTCAACTTTTTTGTTGGCTCTTTATGCCTTTTTATATCAAGCGGAGATAATGGTTCATGGCATTTATCTGGCATTTAATGACCTATTTGTATTTTGAAGATTAGACTAATCAATACAGGTGAATTTTAATCTATTTTTGTTGTATCAAATCAAAAAATAATTCTTCATGATAATATGTTGAAACACATATTTCATTAACAGCTTTTTGCAACATTCTGATTGTTTTTCATGCTATTATTGTCTGTTTCAATAAAGTGAAAATTAGGATCTGTATCATATAAAAATATGACTACTAATATTTGTGCTGAAATATTACTTCCATTATCTATATGGATATTAACAACAATTTTATTTATTTATTTATTTATTTATTCACTTATTTATTTATTTATTTATTTATTTTTTTTTTAAAATTATTTTTTTGGTCAGATTTTTGTTCCAACCATCAGTCAGTACCTCAGAGGTCTTCCCATACTATCAAAAATTTCAGAAATGGATTAAGAGATTGCAGTTATGTATTTCATTCTGTGAAGAATACTTTGTAGGGATGTAATGCTATGTTCACTATTTGAGTCGAATGCTTTTGATATATGGTGCAATACACATTACACATCAAAAGACCCTCATACAGGTGTTAAAACTCAAGAAACTGAAATTGACCTTGTGTTCTAATAACAAGGGGAATAACTCAATCAAAAAGAGTTGAGTTAAGTAATGGTGTTTAACATCCAAGTCAACAATATTTCACTTATATCGAGACGTCGCCAGCTATAGAAGAAAGTGCAGAAATTTTGCCTGTGCCTTGTGCTGATGGCATTATATAGCAGGGTTCTTTATGGTGCCATGCCTGCCATGACACGGGACCTTGTTTATTTTAAGTTCCCATCTGAAAGAACCATGACTTTCATTTTGTAATGCTGAGTGCTTGGCGAAAGAACAGTTACTTCCCACTTTCAAGTCTTGGGTCAGACCCGACCCAGCTTCCACTTAAGCAAGCACTCTACCATCTGAACTAAATAGTGGTATCAATCAAAAAGAAATAACTGACTTAAATTGAAACTCTAAACATCCTTTTAATCTAATGAGGGAATTAAGCAATAGCTGGGGTGGAAGGTTTCAAACTCTGTCAAAATAATTCTTTAAAATTGGAATTGTTATAACTAAATATACAGTTATTTCTAGAACTACTCCAAAATAATTAATTTATGAAAGTAAATAAAGGGCCATAACTCAATCAAGATCAGTTTAAAGATAAATGAATATGAACTTAAATTTCACTCATTTCAATTTATCTTAATTAGGAATTTGTTGAATTTGTTGATGAAACATCAGTTAAAGTATGCTTAAAATGTCTGACAAACAACATAATGAAACCAATTGTAATAATCTATCCATCCAACCTCTCTTAAACTTGATGGGGGTGGGGTAGGAGCTACTTTATCATAATTAATCATAATTACTTAATATACAAATTTATGGTATATTCTATCAAGCTAGCCATAAAGGAAAAATTGAATTACCTCTATCCCCTAAATTTAGTATATGAAATTCATTAAAATTGTTATCATCTCCGCATGCTGACTAATTATTTTTGTAAAATTGAATTTAGAATTTTATCAGTGATACACAGAAAAAACAGGTATTATATGATTACAGATAGTGAGTAAAGTTATTTGGATGCAAATTAGATAAATGTCAGCGATTTTATCTATCGTTGAATCCCACTGGGAGGAGCTACGTTATTAGTGTCATAGTTAACTATCTGGTTGTAAATTTAAATATGCAAATTAGAGCACCTGACTAACGATCATTAAACATACATTCCAGTGTGATGCTTTAACAGATCAATTACCTGATAACCTGATATTTACTAAACTTGCCATAATAAATTAATTTAAAGGAGTATATATGATAAAAGCCCTTTTTGGCCCCCAAATGTGAATAATACTGAACAAAATAACAAATTTGTTCAACACACACACACACACACACACACACACACACACACACACCTTAAAAAGCATTTGTTAGTGGCAAAGTTCCTTCAGTAAAAAAGTACTGTACTCAATAGATGGATAATCCGACTGATTTTTTATTATTTTTATTATTTTTTTAAATATATTTTTTATATTTTATCTTTATCTCTGGAAATTCTAATAATATACATGTATTCTGAATTTCACAAAAAAAGAGTGTGATTTTTGAGAATAAATATTATTTTTTTTAACAATTTGTGTCTTGTCATAATCATTTTTTTTTTTTTTTTTTTTCATTTGCAATCAAACTTTCTGCCAAGGATAAATATCTCTGACACATGTCAAAAAGAAACTGTAAATGATAAAACAATCTTTAACATAAAATATGTGATGTCATTTTGATGTCATCTGATACGAAATATAGGATCATAACCGTCATTTAAAATTTAAAACAAAGCCCCTTTATCCTTTTACAACTTTTTATGGTTTAATAAATTTATGAACTTTCAAAGCCAAAATAAGTTAATTTTCACTTTGTTTGTTTGTTTCTTTTTTTTTTTATTTTTTATTTTTTTTTTAATTGGATTGTTTTAATTACTTTTGTATGCAAGTCTCTGATCCTTTTGCATCGTAATATGGCTTTGTTTTCTTATGACTATTGAGGAACAATTTGGCCCCTATCCTTTTGCATCTCTAAATGGCTTTGTTTACTATGTTTTTGAGGGACGATTTAGCCCCTTATCCTTTTACATCTTTAATATTGTTTCATATATTTATGAATCAACATACAGTTGCAACTCTTGTAAAATGACAATTACCCATTAAAAGGATGAAATGCTTATTTGATTGAGTTAATGTATACAGTAGTCATATATAGCCAGCGAGAGAAAAAAAAAAAAAAAATGGTGCAGCTTCCCTGCAAAACCAAACTGTATATTACATTATCTTTCATTGCTTAAAATTCTTGTTTACATGAATACTTATTCCTTGGTACAAGTGTTGTTCCTTTGATCTAAAACATGAATGGTAGCTTACCACTTGTTAAAATTTAAAAAATGAATAAATTTAAATGCAATTTTTAATAGGATGAACTATAATTGCTCAAAGACAAATTTTGGCTATAACAAATGCTATAATTCATTGATTTAATTCATTTCAACTTGATTTTGGGCCAGAATGTGGCTGTTATGAAACATCAAATATATTTACTTCTCCAAATTCATTATCTCCTAACTAAGGAGAATCTATCTATCTATTTAAGATTGGTACTTTGAAAATGTACTTACATTCTTTTTACTAATAACAAAATATATCTCTGAAGTACCGGTAGTTCTAATTAATACCTGAACAGGTAATCTGAAACATGATTACATATATTTGGTGGTTAACAAAATCTAAAAAATCTAAAATAAATGAAAAAAAATTCTATCCAACCTGTTAACAATTTTTTTTTTATTTACAAAAACATTTTTTTCTATAAAAATAACACTTAAAATTTGTGGAATATTTCATAGATGTATTACAATGTAAATTGGTTGTTTTTAATAATTTTTCTTCATAAATAAAGATGTTTTCATTATTTTTTTCCATTTGGTACTTTAAAAATGAAAATGTGTTTCCAAAAAAAACTTAAGAAGCAATATTCTTAATAAGTTCTATAGTACTTACACAAACACTTCTTCTTCCCATTAAACAATAGAAAATGAGCTTACAGCCCTAAAAATGAGACAAAAGCTACACTTAAAGAAAATGTATAATAAATTAAGTGCTTCTCCAACCTGTTTACACCATTTATTTTTTTCTATTTCTGAAAAAAAATGTTTTTTTAAAAATATTATGAGAATTGAATATATGTTTTACACAGTGTAAATAAGTTGATCTAGTGTAGTATATGTATTTATGGTTTTTACGACTGATCCAGACACTTGCTCACATATTTCTTTATATAATGTCAATTTATCATTAAAGATGTTAAGATAAGTCATTATATTTTATTTAATCTCTTAAAACAGTCACTCATCATGAGCAAATACATCTACTTGTATTACATCATGACTCTGATATTACGTCAGTAATTTTTGGTGGTTTAAAAGCTTTAGAGTAGAGTGGACTGGTGAAAAGAGGAGAAATTAAAGTAATAGTTACTCTAATACTTACATCAAAGTATCATATTTAGTTCTAAGATGGTGGAGAAAAAAGAAATCACATTCTAGATTACCAAACAAAAAGTTTCTGTATGAAGAAAGCTTATAATCAATCATAGACGAGCAAAATTACAAACTTTTTAACAATTAAGTATCTTGAATCTAGACAATGGCAATTGCTGCAATAGGCAATGACCACTCAACTAAAAATTTCTATGCACATTCCTAATTACCATAAAATGTTTTTGTATGCAGAAAGCTACCAATCTTAGTCAAGCAAGCTAGCATACTGTCTAAAAATTAAGGATCTGGAATCTAGACAATGGCAATTGCTGCAATCTGCAAATCTGTGCTTTAGACCAGCAATTACTGCAATCTGCAAGCCTGTGCTTTAGGCCAGCATTTACTGAAAACTGCAAGCCTGTGCTTTAAGCCAGCGATTGTTGCAATGTGCATGCCTGTGCTTTAGACAAGCAACTGCAGCAATCTGTAAATCTGTGCTTGAGACCAGTGATTGCTGCAATCTGTAAGCATGTGCTTGAGACCAGCAATTGCTGCAATTTGCAAGTGCTTTAGACCAGTAATTTCTGCAATATGCAAGGCTTTTCTTTAGACCAACAGCAACTGTTGCAATCTGCAAGCCTGTGCTTTTGACCTCTCAACTGAAAATTTCTACATTCTAGATTGCCATAATTTTTTTCTGTAAAAGAAAATTGTTGTTGCTATCAAGATTTTACATGTTTAGAATAGTAATGTTCACTCTGAAGAAAGTGAAGAGTTGTTTCATGGTTATCTCTGATATGTATTGCAATTTTTAGTTACAAAGTTAAACTTAAGTAAAGCAAAAATATCATAACTTTATTCAAGTTTATTGGATTTTCTAAAAAAATTCTGCATTATTTTTTAAAGCACGGTGACCGCAATTATACAGAAAAGCTGGTATACTTAGCATAAAATTAACTCAGTTTTGTATTTGATTTATTCAAACTGGAAAAGTTTATAAAACATTTAGAAAAACTGGGAACCTGTTTTGACCCAAATGAAGCAGAACAACAGGCTTGCCCAATTTACCTGGTGAGATTGTTTTTTCTTTATACATGTATACATACTGCCACAATACCCAAAATATGACATATAAACACCGTAAGTTGCCATCAACAAAATGCAATAATAAACTGAATCAGTTTTGTTAACAGCTGGAACTAGAGTTTTGGTTTATAATAGCATCAAGAAGTGACAAAGTTAAGATATGGGTCTTGGACCTTATTTTGTCCCATATAATTTTCTGTTACAAATTGCTTTTTTTCTAACTGCAGACAATCTGAATCACGAACATAAAACATTACAGTAAAATTAAGCATGCAGGGAGACAATATTATATAATTACATAGTAAAGCCACAGTTTCGTAAAAAAAGATTTAAATGGATGTCATTTTTATACCCAAACATTATTGCATTCAATTAGAAAATGGCACAAAGAACCATAAATTAATATCATTGGTGTAATTTTCAAATAAATTCATAAAAAATGAAAAGCCCATAAAATATACAATTATGCTGTTTCTTAAATAATTAACTTTTCACTCCATAATTTAATACTAGTTGTATTTCAAAGACCAAAAACAAAAATCCGCCAATTCTGTGGATACTAAAACAAGACATTATCCTTAAAATTCCTATTAATTAAATGTATTAATGAGACATTAGGTTTGCTTTGTTCTTTTTTAAAGCGTAGATGACACATGGCAATGACACAATACGATATCACTTTAACATCCCTATCGGAAAACCGTTTTTATACAAAATATCCATATTTTAAGCAACACAATTAAAAAAACTACAGCAAGGCCATGGATAGAATTTCAGACTATCACACAGAACATGACTATCTAACAGCTTAAAGTGTGAAGCTCGGAATTAATGAAGACCTTCATTAGTATTCAATATCGCCATGTAGAATTTTGTTTTGTTGTCAGACGCCCTCATTTAAATAAGTATATTAGACAGACTGTTACGTCTTTTGCTGATTCAAATTACGAGTTGCCGATACAAAATAACCGGAGGCATTATTTAATAATTTAAACTATGATCTCATCATACAAGATTAATCTCCCTTTGACAGGCTATCATTAAATGTAATGCTTAAAATATAAACAAAGGCAAAATGTCACCATGGCTTTTACAGCAGGAATCAGGTTTCAGAATTAAGAAGTAAAGTGAAAATAGGAGTTATCAAAAAATGACAATGTTATAGGTTAAGAAATATTGGAATATTGGAATATTTTTTACGGGGTTATAATTCTAAAGCGCGGAAGTAATATTTTAGCTGGGTTAATATCTATATGCCATATTTTTCATAAATATGTCATTAAATCAATTATGATTGACAGTGGTTTCTAAAGAACAGCATAAACTAAGCTGCAATTCTATTGACTAAAAAATTGACAATGGACAAAAATCCACTCAAGCATACACTGACTTAGTAGGGAGGTAATGGTGATTTCACTGCAGTCAAGGTTTGTTCATTTATGTCAACATGGTCATCTCTAAGATAGTGGGATCACTATGGTAGCTTAGTCGGTAGAGTGCTTGCTTTGCATGTGGGAGGTCAAAGGTTTGAACCCTGGCTGGGTCTGACCAAGACTTGAAAATTGGAAGTGACTGGTCTTTCACCAAGCACTCAGTATTTAGAAATGTAAGTCATGGGGTCCTTTGGATGAGACCTTAAAAACTGATGCCTCCATCACAGCAGGTGTGGCAGGTTACAGAACCCTCACTGTAAATTGCCCTAAGTGGACTGCAATGGTAAAAATTTCTGGCACATCGCCTATAGCTGACAGTCTTGATAGAAGTGAAATATTCTTGATGAGGATGTAAAACTCCTTTAAATCAATCAATAAATCAATCTAAGATATTGGAGAAAACTTGAATATGTAACCTAGAGAGGACCACTGACCTAATTGCAGAAACAAAGGCTTTTAATGATAGGATCAGTCCTAAGTGTGATTTGAACCCAAGAAGCTGTGATTTGTGGGCTTGTACTTTGTGGTTTTAATGTTGAATTTGTGGGCTGATTTGAAAATGTCCCTTTTTGATTGAATGCTGATTTATTGCCATACTTTCAGTATACCAAACACTTGTTTCATAAAGTTTGTAGCTCAACACCAGTTGAGAGTAATTGCTGACTTTCAGAAAACCCCAAAAAACAAAAGTAACTAAGCAAATCAAAATGAAAAGAATGGGTATATATAGACAGGGCCCAATAGTAAACTCAGATCAGTGAATAGTTGAACAATTCAAGCTGGTAATGTGTCAATATAAATAAAATTGGCGATAATATGAATAATGGAAGTTTTACATCCCAGTCAAAATTCTTTCAGTTATAGCGATGATGTTAATTTTGGGTTGGTTGGACATAAATTTATACTAGTAGGTACATGTATTTATTTTTATCTAATTGCGCTTCTTAAAACATTCTTGTACATGTATTTACCTACCTTTATTAACAATAATTGAGAATTTACAATATACTTTATATAAGTTAAGGCCTGTCAGATGTAACCTCAGAGAGAAAAAAAAAGGAAAAACAACAACACTTTCTTTCTTGTAATTCTTTTATCATCTGTAATTAATTTAATGAATCAACACCATGCTGCCTGTCTGAAAATTTGTCTGGATTTTCTAAGGGTGATTACATAACCAATATTAGCATGAAAACACGAGACAAAACATCTAATTTGTGTTAATCAATACAACTGAGACACCAAAATCATGCCTAGCAGGGTCGGTGTAGAAATCTTGCCTAGCAGGGTCTGTGTAGGTTATCGTATTCTTGAGAAAAGTTAAAGAAAATGGGCCTGGGTAGCTCATCTGGTTTCAAATAACAGAGGTGCACATCTTAACCTTAATTATATTAACTAATAAAAAACAAGAAAAAAGATCTGTGGGCCTTAAAATGCTCACCTGAGGACATCACAGATATCAGAATTATGATAAAATAATTTTCAAAAAATTCAACTTGATAGATCTTTATGTACAGGTGCTATTACTGTTATAAATAAAGTTCAAAGCTTTTAGGCATTTCATTTCATGGCGAAAGGTTGTTTCAACAGTTTTAAGTTATTAAGGTCACTGTGACCTTAAATACTGATAAAGGTCAACCAGCTTTGTAAACTTGGTATAGTTTATGGTCATGGTCAACTGGCTTGACAAACTTCACAGAGCATCATGCACGGGAGTCTTCAATTTTCAATTCATGACAAGATGTTGTTCTAACCAAATTTCTTATTTAGGTCAGTTTAAACTTGAATGTCAGAGCTTTGTAAACTTGAAAGGGCTTAGGTGTCTTAACTTCCTTGCACAATTTCATTGCAGTTTCATTACTGTTTTTGGAGAAGATATTTTTAAAAAAAATAGTAAAATAACAGACAATGGATGATGTATGACAGATAAAAGAACATTTGAACCTTGAACATTTTTTTAGATGAGCTATATAAACTTTACCCAGGGCTGTAAACATGAGAAAAATTTAAATAACAATTCATCCTTTTTCTATAAATCCGGAGCATTCAACCCCACTTCCTTCATGGAAGTTCATGTGTATAATTGAATAGGCCAGTTTTCAAAGTTTTTATTTTGTTTTTTGGATTGTGATTTCTACAATGACTGGTATGTTTATGTTTTATTTTTATCAATACAGCAACTAAAGATATGGAACGTAATAAATCTTATATGTTTCAATTTATAAATCTGTTTCTTTTAGAGTGGATAAGAATGGAGTGGAGTAAAGGTGTTAAAAATAAGCATTAAAATATTGACAAAAGTCAAACATTATGTCATGGCCTTAAAGTAATCATTAAGGTATTTGAAGAATACAAATAAACTGAAAGCCCCATGTTCTTATCCTCATATAGTCAAAATTTAGCAAACTGAAGCAATTTTACAAAATTTCCAAACTTTTTCACAAAAACTCATGACCCATTTTTTTCTAATTAATTTTACCCCAAATAGCAAAACATAAGAATGGCTCTTCACATAACCAATTTAAGGTTTTTTAAAATAACAACATGACATGGTTTTCACTAGCATTGTCTGTAGCTTGATTTCCTGACACACTTGTTATTTTATCCAATTTTTAAGGTTTTTTCCTGACATTAGTAAAACATACAATTAATAAGTGGTGAAAATATATAATTGGAGAATTTGGAAGGACTGCTTTAAGTATCTTTCTCTTTACAAAAAGCTAGCAATCTGGTCTACATAAAATATGGCTTATATTATTTTTAATATTCATACCATGTTTCTAATAAATGTTTTTTCTTCTTAGTATTACTTTAAGAGGCAATAAATTTTACATAAATATAAACTTTAAACAAAATCTATGGGTGTTACAAGTAAAGGGCATTATAAAAGAATAAACACAACTCTATAAATGCTACACTTTTTATGGGTTCATCCTTGTTTCTGGGTGTTTTATATGCTTGGCAGACACTATTAAATTGATAACAAAATCAAACACCTAGATGCACCGGATTATTTTTTGTTTCATGTTCCCTGGTAACTCAGCAAATGAAAATTTTAAATTAAATAAGAAAATAATTAGAAGGTTTTGTAACAAGAGAGTTACTTGCTTTTGACATAGTATCTAATCTTATTTTTTTTTTTCAATAATTTCATTACTTGATCTATAACTTTTTCTGAATTTAAAGTTTACAGATTTTCACAAAGATAATTTAACATTTTAAACATGACAATATTCAGGAATCCTTAAATAAAAAAAATAGATAAACAAATTTCTAACAGAAACAAAGCATTAATTTAATGTCTGCTTCACCAATCAAATTATTGTATAAATAAAACCTTTATTTTGAGTGTATAATATTTATAAAAATTTAAAAACATGGGATTCACTAATTTCAACATATAGTATTCAATAATATTTGGCCAAAATACCAAATGTAGTTTATTCAACCTTGCAAATGTTCTATTGAATTATCAATTATTTTTAATGGTAAAAAGAAAAGCTTCTGTCCCCATTAAACTAAATAATGACATTCTGATAGGAAAAACATAAACAATTGTATATATCCATGTTTGCTCCAACCTTTGCAGTAATAGATTATCACAGAAAAATGTGATAGATATTAACAAAGTATTGTCACTATTTTGAGGTTTTGTTCTTTTCAAAACATAAGTATTCAAACCAAAATCAATTTTACCTGTGACACTGCTTGCTGAAAACCAACCAAACAACCAACCAACCATATACCCACCCACCCACCCAATCAATTAATCAATTAATCTTTCTTTTTATCCAGAAATAAATGCAATCAATAAGCATTTATCTATCCATCTTAGCCATCCATTCATCTGTCAGTCCAACAAAAATAGCTTTTTTTGGGTTCTTATTTATTTATTTATCTATTTATTCATTTGTTTTTATCTATCTATCTATCTATCTATCTATCTATCTATCTATCTATCTATCTTATCTATCTATCTATCTTATCTATCTATCTATCTATCTATCTATCTATCTATCTATCTATCTATCTATTCATGTACTTTACCACACCAAGGAATGATAATTATTCAAAAATAGCTTGGCCTTTTATAACTCTACAATATGTTTCACCTGTTCATTTTCATATTTTTATTATCAAGTAATATCAAATTTTTATCATTTTTAATAACGTACTTGGTCCTACTTATGACATGCGCATACTTTTAAGTTATTTCTGAAAACATAAAACACCAACGCTATTTCCAATCAAACCATGGTTTTAATGTTTTATGAATGGGTTGGCCACTGGAGAAGAGTGTTCATTATTTTCATTTTACTGTTATTTAGATAACATTTTTCACACTGTATATCTTTCATCTGATTTTTATGGGATTTATTATTGCTAAGCCACACCCCTTTTTCTCTAACATTTGTTACCTTGATAAAGTATTCATTCTGAGAATTTGATAATGAAATAAGTTTTTTAATGTAAAATTAGGTACAGATAAGGAAGCAAATCATTCAGTTTTTTAATTAATTTAAATTTATTAAACAATGGAGAAATATTATTTTCATATCTTCCATGAAGTAAGTTCTATAAGCTTAATTATTAGTTTGGTTAAATTTAAAATTGCAGTGTATCTTATTTAACTTCTTAAACACTAATTTTTTTTTTTGTTTCTTTCAGTCTAGTTTACATCAGTGGTGATAGGCACTGGCAGTGATTGATTCACAGGCAGCCATTGGATCAGAGATCTCTGTACTAACATAATGAGCTTTCATTTAAGATATACTGTAAAATTCCACTGCTGAAAACCAGGCAGAAATTGACAACAGATACAGAACAATAGAACATTGACAACTTAACAGATATTGATAATGAAGAACAAAGACAACCATACAGGCATTGACAATGTAGAACAATGGCAGCCATAGAGATATTGACAATATAGAATATTGACAGCCATAGAGATATTGACAATATAAAACAATAAAAGTCATACGGGCATTGACAATAAAGAACAATGAAAATTATACAGACATTGACAATGTAGAACAATGACAGTCATACAGAAATTGACAACAAATATAGAATAATAACATCCATACAGACATTGACAACAAATACAGAACAATGGCAACCATGCTGAAATTGACAACAAATATAGAACAATGACAACCATACAGTAATTGACAACCAATATAGAATAATGACCACCACAAAAATTGACAACAAATAAAGATCAATGACACATTCACAAATGACAACAAATATAGAATAATGACTGCCATACAGAAATTGACAACAAAAACAGAATAATGACTGCCATACGGACATCAACAAAAATAAAACAATGACAACCATATAGAAATTGACAACAAATATAGAACAATGACAACCATACCAAAATTGACAACAGATACAGAATAAAGACAACAAGGCAGAAATTGACAACAAAATTAGAATCATAGAAAATCGTTGACACATTTACGAGAAATCAATAAAGTGTCGAGATTCTTTCTCAGTAGTAAGCTTGTCATATTAAACTAATAATTTTCTCATACCGAAAGATTATCAATTAATTCTTACTTTCTACAATGTTTGAATGAAAATTGTTATTAGAAAGCTCCCTATGATTAAACAAAGAGTCTAAGGTCTCAGGTTTGTCTTTTATGACATTACTTGTATATAAGCTACGGAAATTGCACCATCTTATCCTTAAGAATTTCATTTCCTACAATATCTTCCCCTGTAATTGGTTTCCATGACAACCATCTAATAAACATGGAAGATAGACAGGCAGTATAGTTTTAATGTTGTCATCTTTTATTTCATTTCTGTCAATTAATTTGAATAAAGCATCATATAGTGTCCATCATTTGTAACATGATTATCTACATAACATAATGGCACCAGCTTCTACATCAAAATGATATAAAATCTTATCTTATGATATTAATACATCTTTTTGATGTCAATAAAACAATATGAAGAAAGAGATAATGTCATGTGAATAATATACAGCCACTCCTCTCCCCCTGGCCATGGTAACTGTCTCTGCCATGGTAACTACCCCTGTTATGGTAACCCTCCCTGTCATGGTAACCATTTATTTATGATGTCTATTTCATTACTTATTTATGAATAGTTTTTTTAAATAAAGACTTGAACAGTTTTCATCAGTATTATGGAATTTTAAAACATTTTAAATTTAGAAATTAATTATGCATTTGTTTCATTTTTGCATAAATCCATGGAAGCATCAAGAAAAAAAAAACTATATCTAATATAAAAATTATAAAAAAAAAAAAAAAAGAAAAACAACTTTCATTTGCATTAAAATAAAATCATAATCATAGCACATCATAGTTGTGGTTAATATTTTAGAGCAAATCGCTTTGTTAAAAAGTTTGCAAGTTGACTTGCACAAGTTTAAATTATTCCCTCCAGGTATTTCCAAGTAACCTGCATTATTTAGAAACACACAATCCTGATATATTGAAACTTGTCTTTGGCAGAAATTGTAACAGATGAAAAAATCTTCAACCTAAACTGATTTTTGTAAGAATATGTAAGCTAATTTACAAAACGTTATGATCAGTCTCAGTGAAAAGTAAAAGATTTTGATTTAGTGGATTTTGTCTAAATTTCAGACCCTGATGATGTGTTATTTAAAAAAAAAACAATAAAAAAATAAAAACAAACAAAACAACAACCAAGGAGTGTCATATAAACCTTAAAATGCTTCCAATTCCTGAAAAGAAAAAAAAAAAAAAAAAAACATATTACATCACTATCATTTCTCTGAATTCAATTTCTTGAATAACTATTGAAAAATTTTTATTTCAATTTTTTATTTTGATTTTCTTCTTTTATTTGCTCATATTTTTTTCCCAACATTTTGGGGTAAAACAAGCACTTTATTCTATTACTCAATAAATTACATGTTAGAATAAAAGCCGCCTTGATGCATTATTAAAATACACAACTTTAGGTATCAAATATATGGGAATTTTTCATTATTAGAAGATATACTTTAAAATCACAAATATTCGTGGGGGATTAAATTTCGTTATTTTCGTGGGTTACCGAAAACCACGAAATAAAATGTCATTGAAAATTTTTAATTTCCATTGCCCTCAATGAGATTTATTTTCACAAAACTGATTTCCACGAAAATTTCTACCAATAGAATTTTTAAAAAATGCAAAACCACGAAATTTTAACCCAACGAATATTAATGATTCTACAGTATACCTAAATTAACCACTCTGAGTATCAAACAAATTGAAAATATCCCAAAAGAATGAACATCAACGGAAAGCAAAAAATTGATGGACTGGTAATTCTCCTACTAAGGTCTGTAGGTTCAGACCATTATCTATAATATGAACATGGCTGCCATTGTCATGGAAATTATCGTCTGCTGTTTTTTAAATTGTATACAAAAGAAACATGATCTTATGAATATGGAAATCTAAGACATCTTAAACGTGTTGGCCAAATAGAGTCAAGGCACTAAATTGTCCTTGTATAGTTAAATTGATTGCAGAAAATCTCTGAGCTGCTAAAAGGTTTTACTTAAAATCTGTTAAATTGATTATTAAATACATTCCAAGTCAGATATAGATTTTTTAGAAAGATCACCTAGAATATAAAAGTTTTAAAAATAATTGGTTTTCAATGTATCGTTTTAAAACATGTCTAGTTTTTAATGTCTAATTAGAAGTGGAGTGGAGTAATGGTGTTTTATGCCCCAGTCAAGTTTCTTTCACTTATTTTGAGCCGGTCAGTTCATGGATGGTGGAGGAAACCAGAGTACCCTGAGAAAACCACCGACCTTAGACAAGCGAACTGACAAACTTTCTCACACTAGGATCTGTCCCGAGTGGGATTTGAACCCAGGCGGTGAGAGGCACTGTGAATGTCTAATTAAGGTAATTGGATTTGTATATCTCAGCTAAAATCTTGATTCCATTTCCTGCAACCTGATGTCTGATGGGATTGGATTGGATTGATGGTGTTGAACACCACACAGTCAAAATTTGTTCACTTATACTGAGGTGGTCAGATCAGGAATGGTTAAAGATTCCAGAGTGCTCAGAAAAAAAACCTCAAATCTTCAGCAAGAAAACTGACAACCTTTTTCACACCAGGATATGCAAGAGATGTATTTGAACTTAGGCAGTGAGATGCACTATGATTCGTAAGTGCCTAATTAAGACCACACAGCTACTAAAGTCCCCTTGACCTCAGAAAACAAACATTACCATCTGTTATGTAAAACGACAATTTTTTTACTTGACATACTTTCATTAGACTATTCAAACTGGCCATTATGACAAAATCTAAGATCCTGTTTGTACAATAGGTAGTAGACTCTTTCAAAAGATCCGTCTTCACATTTAATTGACATAATGTCTACTTATTTTTTCCATGGAAAAATAAAAATTATTCCTTGGGAGTAAATAAAAAAAATGCAGACTTTAGTTTGTTTTTTTTAAATTAAATTTTATTAAAATTTCAAGTATCATCCAAACAACAAAAACAACAAAAACAACAACAACAACAACAATTAATTGTATCTGAAATAGCTTTCAAGAATTGTAAGATAAAAAGGTGGGGGTGGAACCTGTCTAGAATGAACCCTTCAGGACTAAAGATATTGTTCAGATTGACAAAACCAGAATTATTTATATGGTATGTTCTGAGAAACTTTCAGTTTAACCGTTTACTCGGGAGTTCAGTTTTTATAGTTTGTACAGTAAATCATTCAGAGACAGCTTAATCAATACTGCACCTTTCTATTATTTCTATTAGACAGGTTTTTGAATAACCATTCTGGAGTTTTATTTTCACAGATTGTACTGTATAGGATATTTATATACAACAAGTTTTACCAATATCTCACTTCACTTTACCAGATAAATAAAAAAATTACAGCATACTTTAGTTAAATAATTCAGTAAAAACTGGTTTTTTGATTACTCAGAGTTCTGTTTTTACAGGTTGTGCTGTATAGAATATTTATATACAACAAGTTCATTCTATCCCTAGTCTCTAAATCCCCAATTGATTTTAAATCAATCACTAATCCAGTGCCATTAGAAAGGATTTTTCTTATTTTTTTATGAATTGCAAGAAAAGGATAGAGTAAAATGGTAATGTAATCTTTATACATGTCAAATGAGAGTGCTGTGAGAGAGCAGATAATCATACTAGTGCTTATCGATTATAAACCATCATCTCCAATGAAAATCAAATTTCTAAAAACAATTTTAAAATTAACTTAATCACTATTACATCATCTCTCAGTGTGTTTGTTTGACAGAACATCTTTGTAATGGTTAAGAGTGGAGTGGAGTGGATTAATGGTGTTTTACGCCCAAGTCAAGAATCTTTCACTTATTTCAAGGCGGTCAGTTCTTGAATGGTGGAGGAAACCGGAGTGCCTGGAGAAAACCACCGACCTTCGGCAAGTGAACTGAGAAACTTGCTCACACTAGGATTTGTCCCGAGTGGGATTCGAACCCTGGCAGTGAGAGGCACTGGGATCTGCAAGCACAAACTTTAGACCACTCGGCCACCATCGCCCCCTGTAATGGTTAAGAGCTAGTTCTGGTGTAGTTTTTTGTGTTTGTTGTAATAAGAATAATTTACTGCCAGACTTTCTGGTTCAGATCTGTAAGACTGGTTTGACAGAACATCTAGTTCTGGTATAGTTGCTGTGTTCATTGTAGATTTCACGGCTTTAAACTAGTTCTGGAGTAGATGTGTTTAGTGTAGATTTACTGCCAGATCTTTAAGGCTGGTTTGACAGAACATCTTTTAAATTCATGGTTTTGGGCTAGTTCTGATGTAGATGTTGTGTTCAGTGTAGATATAATTGAATAATTTACTGCCAGACTTTCTGTGGTCAGTGTAGGTTCTGTGTTGGACTTTACGATTCAGATCTTTAAGACTGGTTTGACAGAACATCTTTGTAATGGCTTTGAGCTAGTTCTGTGGTCAGTGTAGGTTCTGTGTTGGACTTTACGGTTAGGATCCTTAAGACTGGTTTGACAGAACATCTTTGTAATGGCTTTGAGCTAGTTCTGTGGTCATTGTAGGTTTTGTGTCAGACTTTCTGGTTAGGATTCTTAAGACTTTTTTGACAGAACATCTTTGTAATGGCTTTGAGATAGTTCTGTGTTTATTTTAGTTTTAGTGCCAAACTTTTTGGTTAGGATCTTTAAGAATGGTTGGACAGAACTTCTTTGTAATGGCTTTGAGCTAGTTCTGGTGTAATGCTGTGTTCGGTGTAGATATAATAGAATGCTTTACTGCCAGACTTTCTGGTTTGGATCTTTAAGAATGGTTTGTAGCGATTTAAGACAAATGAAGTTGAGAGAAGAAATGTTATTTTATATCTCAGTCAATTTTCTTATGTCCAAAATGTAGATTCTTAGATGGTGGGGAAAACAGGAGTGCCAAGGGAAAACCATCAATTAATTGCCAATGAACAAGCAAAAAATTTTTTTCACACAAGGATTTGTCTGATTGTGATCGAAATCTATGCAACAGAAGGCATTGCGATCAGTAAGTGCCCACTTCAGACCACTCTGCAATCATGCCCCTCAAAGACAAAGGGGCAATGTAAATGAGTATGTCAGTCCTATCATGTGACCAGCTTTCATTTTGATTTCTAGATATGAGAACTATCTGTGTAATTTGGAACCACTGTTAAATAACATCAAGCAGCAATTTGTTAACATAACCAAGTAATAATGCAGATATGTGCAAAAATTTGAATAGACATGATTTTTTTAAACAAAGAATTTGCCATTGTTTATGTTTATTTAAAACATATATTTTTTTTTACAATTTCATATAGGATTCCACTATTATTACTAAAAGATTATAACATTAAAACTGGAAGATGGTATGGCATAGAATATGAAATTTCAAAAGCTTTTAACATTAAATTTATTTATTTATCTTTTATATAACCATTTTTTATAACAACAATATAAGTAATTGAAAAATGAAATTTAAAAAATTTGTCTTCTTTGACAACAATTTAATTTATAGATCTTGGAAAAAAGGAAAGTTTGTAGTCTTCTGATGTCAAAAAGGAAACATAAAAAATAAAAGTGTACATACCAGGGTGATTATCATTATGGTACCAATACACTGTCATGTTTAGTGTCAATTAGTAATAGATTGTTATTATCACACCTGATTGATCATTTCCCCATACTAGCTGTGGCAGAATTAAGGCCAACAGACTGATGCATTCTTACGCTTCTACTAATGTGAAAATGTTTTTATCACTAATAATACACTTTCATATAACACATGTGTATCTGAAAAATACAGCAAAAAAAATTATATTATAATTTACAATTATTCTTAAAACAAGCCAGTTAATTTTAATGCTTTTAGGTACTTGACTAAAACTCCAAGGAAAAGATTCTGTGACTATTTACTTCCTGTTGACATGTTTAACGACATAAATGTCAGGGACTTGTCCATTTTTAACAAACCTTCTGTAAGTACTGATGTTATCATTGGGTTTGAGATTTCTCAAAATTGACAAATAATGCCATCCAGTTAGCAGATCACAAATATATTCACTTGCCTAACAGTTATTTTAGCCTTCTTCAAGCAGTTAGACTTCTGTTGTTGTTGAACCCATACATATCCTAATCAAAGTAATATATACATGTATGCATATGCAAAACGGGAAGCATAGCTTGGAAATGGAATGATAAAAATGATTTCATTTGTTCTTACTTTTCTAAAAAAAAAAATAAATAAAAATAAGATTAAAAATAAAGAGAATTGATGACACTACATAATTAGCAGGGGATCATCTATTTTATACATGTATGCAGACAGAAAAATACAAAGCATGCCTTCAAAATGAGATTATGGCAGGAAAATTAGTTTTATATTTACCAATCTCATAAAAATATTTTGCTGACAAAAAGGAAAAAAATTTATATATTGATTAATGGCTGTAATATAATAAAATATAGTTCATCCGAGTCCAATCCAATTTGTCATGGATCGTAATTCAATCATGATTTCACACTATGCCATACGCAACATAACAAAGCTATTAAATTAAATCTTTTACTGCACAATAAAATTGACATATGAATTGATCGAAGAAACCTGGAACTGCAGAGCTTCTGTTGTATAAATGGAAGGTTACATTACCTGTTCTGTGATGGCAGTGCAATTCTATATACAGGTATGTTTTCGTTAGCGGAAAAACAAATCAAGCATTGTAATGACACAGACTATGTCAATATAATATACAAACAGCAGGGAGTTGATATTACAATGGCTGTATCATGTTTTAAATTACTGGTAATATTTGCTGCCGTAATCAGACATAGCTCAATGTCGTCGGTAAAATTCCATCACATATTGCATCATGCTGGATTTGCAGAAAACACAAAAAATAATGATTATTAAAAATCATATTTATAGTTATATATGACTGAAGATTTTTATTGGTAATTGAATTATTATTTTTATATCCTATGTTTCTTGTATATTTATCAGTTTTTTATTTATATTTTATTTATTTTTTTTTTTTTTCAAAATATATACCACAGTACAAGAAAGGCCAAGGCAAACTGAAATGGCCCTAACATTTTGGATTTGCTTGTGTATTACTAATACCAGCAAATTATGAACATTATATATTAATTTTTTGACTCTGATTATATAGAATTCATCATAAACTTTTAAAAATTTATGTCTTTTACACCTAAAGCGATTATGACTAAGCAGTCCAAAACCATTACTGTTTAGGATTGAATCCTACTCTAGCAAACCTTAATTGAACATTAAAAATAAACAGTATGTTTGATTGCCTGAGGTTGTTGGTTTTATAGGATAGTTGCCTTTGGTTTGTGGTTTCAAACCATTTTAGGACTGCCATAATATAAATGAAAATAATTTCGAGGGACTTGTAAAACAATACTCCAATTAACAATCTAGCCTTTATGCGGTCCAAAGGGAAATAACCCTTAGGTTATGTGTCCTCAAGGGAAATAAACTTTTTTTCAATTTTGTATATCTGAGAGCCCCTTTTTATTTAGAAATCATTACCCTAGAACTGCTGTAAGATATAGTTGTGGGGTTAAAATTTATTGGTTTTAGAGTCCATTTGTGGTTTGTTTTTTCAGCATCATTCATTGTGTTTCTGGCTAGGTAAAATAAGTACAACTTCTTCAACAACAAGTAGTCAACACTGTGACACCATTTCATTTCAAGCGTACATAAAACTCTCTCTAAAGGCAAAACCAAAAAAAAAAAGATAAATAAATAAAAAAAAAAAGATAAATAAATAAAAAAAAAAATAAAAAGAAACAAATAAAAAAAAGAAAAAAAATGTTTTAGAAATATTTTGGTTTCAGGCAAGACGAAAAAAAAAAAATATTGACAGAGAAAATGGATGCATGATACTTCTATATCTACCACTTCTATACATGTAAAATTTTTGTAGATATTGTAACCATAATACCTTTTCTAAATAAAACATAGACATAAATCTAAACATTGAAGAGAAAATTGTAAAGAGGTAAAATCTGTAATCTACAGACTGAAATATGCTTGGGGTCAGCTTCACTGAAATAGGGCCGAAGAAACAAGAAACACTTTTTTGTTTTTGTTTGTCCTTACATAAAAACTGATAACAGATTTTTAATATAACATTGTTACTACTTAAACCATAGCAAATTAGCAACCATATAACAAAATTCTGATGAAACAAAAGAAAAAAAGTAATGAGTTTCGCTGGATAAAATCAATATTTTTCATTTAAAATTACTGTTAATAAAGTCATATAATAAATAGTGATGCATCATTCAGCGACAATAAAAACATAACAATCGTTTCCCTTACACATACATTTATGGAATAAATCACATGACTGACATGCACAATATATTTGCATGCACGGAGTACTTGCATCACTTTGATCGAAAGGTTTTCAATTCCCTCTGACACGCACAATATGGATCAACAAGATTACATCTTTCACACATACAATATGAGTCTGAACAATTATTTGGTACATAAAGATATTTGTTGCATCGATCTCCTTTTCTCTCACTTAAGTACTTTTAATCTTGATGTATATTTTTTTTTCCCCGTTCGTTAAAATCCTGAAATGCTCGTTAGTCGAGCAAGTTCCTGAGACAAAATCTTGTCATTAGAATACAAAATTCAATATTAAAAAAAAGGTTTTTAATGTTAAAAAAAAAAAAAAAGAAAATTCAATATTATATGTAAAGGATTTTATAGAAACACAAGACATCGTTATCTCTGGGTTATACAATTCTTATCATATAGCCACATCATGATTCTGACAGAGACAATTAAAGTCAATTTATCTCCGAAGAACTTGATCACATGGTATGACGGGAAATGTATGGAAACTAGCGATAAATAATAATTAAAATGAGTATATGTGGGTGGGAAGTTGTGATTGAATTTCAGAAGCAATTTCAAAACTAAACTTATCTTTCATTAGAATTGTCTTAATTTTTTTCTTATATATTTTAGTTTTAAGATTCGTCCCAGTTGTCTAATTGCTCATTCTTCGCCAGATGTACAAAGATATTATCTCTGTATTATCATATTCAGTCTAATTCACATCAGTAACAATTACACCATGTGCAGAAGGGACTTTTTATCTATATTTTTTCAGCTTCCAAATCTTACAATCAAACATTTAACACAGATTTTTTTGTTGTTTCACATATTTCTTGTTTCTAATGTCTCGTTAATCTTGTGGTTTATTAGGTATGAAGAGTAGAGTAGAGTCATTGTGTTCTAGTCAGGATTGTTTTAAACTTATATCCAGTCGACTAGTTCTGGGATGGTAGGGGAAACTGAAGAACCTGATGAAAACCAGAGCTTTGACAATTGAACAAACAAATGGTTCTCACACTAAAGAAGTTAAAGGTCATGTGATCAGTAAGTCTGATGCTTTAGCTCACTTGGTCACCAAGTCCTAGAAATATACATTGTTGAAAATCAAAATTGTGAGAAGTCAGGTAAAATGCAATACTTTTGTAACCAGGTAAAAATACATGTAACTGTATATGTTTGTGTTATATCCGTGTTCATTTGTCAGTTTTTGTTTTATCATTTGTACTTTTCAGCTGACATTAACCTTGACCTTGACATTTACTACACTGCACTGCATGATGGGCACTTTTACCTTTTCCCACCACATATAAAATATTTCTTGAACAAGGTAGTTGGTCCTGATGACCATACCTAAAACAAACATTCAGAAATGAAATAACTAAACAAAATATATAACTAAACATATAAAGAACAAGAACAACGCAAGTTGTCTGGATAATAACTTGCAGTACAGATTGTCTGACAACAACTTTATTTAATAAACATCTTCACTTAATGTCTCGGCTCAATTCGTTTAATATCAAGTTTGTCTACCCTTGTTACACTTTGATTCATATTTAAACATAGAAAAACTTTTCATTCACACAATATCATTGTTTTTATCCTTTTTTTTACACTTTATCTTGTAATGAAACTTTTAGCACCTTCAAAATTTCAGTACATGTGTAAAATGAAATTTTCCGATTTACACGTTTCTTTTAAATACTCAATCAAGTGATATACTGACACTGTTTTTCCTTGTTTTCCCTTGCTTAACGAGGCTTCGGTGACTGAGTTGCCTAAAGACATTTTCAGATCACAGTACCTCTCACAGCCTAGGTTCAAATCCCACTCGGACAGAGCCTGGTGTGTCGAATCCTGTCAGTTCACTTGCTGAAGGTCGGTTGTTTTCTCCAGGCACTCTGGTATCCTAAACCATTCAGAATTGACAACCTAGATCAGTGACGTAACCTTGACTGAGGTGTAAAATGCCATTAATCCAATCCTCGCTTAACAATTACTAAAATCTTTCCATTATCAAAATTGTTTCCCCTATAAAAAATCATTTTACTTTTTCATTACAGGAACTCCAATTAGGCGTTATCGCACCGGATACATCCAAATGTTTGCATGACTAGTAAATAAAATGTTCAATATTAAAACATAAGTGGCAATTGTTTTACGATTTTCGTTATATCAGAAATAATGGAAGTTGAAACATAAATGTCTTCTTCACAACATTATAATAGGTTAGTTAAACAAGGCGATCCATTTTATTACATACGATCTGTCTTTCGCATTGCAAACTTTGACAATATAATCAGCATTTACGGTATTTATCAGACAAATTACCCAGCATCCTCCTCACCATAACAATCTACCATTCATTTTTTATAAGTAATTGGCATTCAATCAAAACATAAAATAGAAAATCAATAAACATTGAAGCAAAAAAGGAAAAGTTTGGCCTACCTAACACTTATCCCCCGGAAAAAAAGTTTGGATTTAATTCTGATCAATTGTATCCTAACCACTTCCTATCTGTAATCAAAATTACTTAATTATGACTCCTGAATTGCTAGATGTTTAAATTACTAGCTTAAATGTTAGGTGCAAACTGTTAAAACTTAAATGAACAACAGTGGAATCTGTATAAACGAAAATCCTGTCTTAACTCAACAACATTGGAATCCAGGTAAACTCAAAACCTATCAGTGGAATTTGTGTAAACCAAAAATCTGTCTAAACTGAAACAAGTCAGCAAACTGTCCAAACAAAACTTCATTGGATTCTTTAAAACCAAACACAAAGTAAACCAAAAGCATTCATAAAACTAAAAATTTTAAACTTCCTTCGGGAAATTAACTTATTTGGTAAAATTTAATTGTTTTACTATTTATTATATAATCTACTCAATAATCCATGTAATACGGTCATACAATAAAAATCGTATTGAATGAGTGTGATGTCATAAAAGCATGTGAATTAGGTTATAACCTTACGCACAACGCACGGGTATTTACACGGCGGATTCCAAAGCATTTTTGCAGGAACAGTCACCGGAGGAAACATTCAAATACATATTTATCAAAACAAATCACCAGTTCCTAAAAAACGGGCCAGAATAATCATGGATAGCAATTCCGAGTAACATGTGTCTTTAAACCCTTGTCCAGGTTGTTGACATTCCAGAGTGCGCACGCTATGACGTCAAACAATTGACCTAGATCACAGTGACACAATGTTTTTTGATTCATAATTTAAGCTGATACTTTTGTACTTTTTTCTAAAAAGGAAATATATTGTATCTAAATTGAAAATGTCTGTTTTGTTTTTGTATCCTGCGGACAGACTATTGTTTACTTTTAATATTTCAGCAGGATTACTTTTGGCGCATGTACACGGTAACATAAACTTGTTGTGTTTGGGTCAATCAGCTGTTTTCTTATAATGAGAAGACATGTTTTAAATCTGTGAAAAAGCCGTTTTTATGGGATTATATAATAAATAGAATCTTGCAAGAGTGTTTATGTAATATTGAATTTATTAAACTCGTTGAATAATGTTTTATGCAACTCACCTCTATTTATTGCCCAGTGTTTTTTATATATAATTTGTCTGTGATATTACTGGTTCTTATTAGTTTACTTTTCGGTAATTATTTTATTATACAAATAGATTTACCTTTATTTAGATTTTTATTGATACTATTATATCTGTTACATTTTTCTAGACTCGAATAGCTGCAAAATTGCTGATGCGGCTCAAAACATTATTTCACTCATTCACTCACTCATAAAACCTAAAAAAAACCCTCAATAATCCAAAACTTCCAAAACTGGACAATAGTGAAAACATTAAAAAGCAAACTCTAAATAAACAGAAAACTTGTCTAAACTGAATACTTGACCAAAAAAGCCATGTTCCAGCTGAAACAAGTTCTTGGCAAAAGCATAAATGAACCTCACACAACACCAGTTATATATAAAAAAAAGGAACACATTGTAAAATCACAAATGTGCATGGGAGATTCAATTTCACTGATTCAGTTAAAAAAATAAATAATAAAACATATTTCATGTGAATACAAGTTCATTCAGTTCAGATATGTGTCACTATTACTAACTTTATGCCATTTCTAATATTTAACAGACTTAGATATAACTTGAAACAAAAAAAAAAATCCATTTTAAAAACTATTTAACAATGGTACACCTAAACATCTTTCAAAAGAGGATTCTTTCATTATTATTTTTCATTTTTTATTTTCTAAAACTGAATAGATATTTTCATTAATTTTAATCTTTTTTTAGTAATTTAAAGATGATCAACCTTTATGCAATTTAGATGTCACAACAATGTCATGCCATTACAGCATAACGTTTTGTTTGCCCGACGATAAGCATAAAGCATGAAAACGCTAGCAAGATTGAAACTTGAACTTTTATCTAAAATTTTCTAATTTTTTTTTATTTCTGTTAGATTCAAGCATTTAGTCTAAACCACTCTAAAATCACTGTTTATATAACAGTACAAACTAGATTCAAAGGGTACACTATCCTAATGTCTCAGAGCTATGCAATAAACTCAAGCTTTTTGATGTGTCAGAAAATGTATTTTGAGCATAAAAATATATTAGCCAATCTCAACTCATTACTGTCTTTTTGAAATGTTGTTTTCTATCTTGAAAATATCATTTTCAATCAAAAGGAAAATAATGTGTAATCTTTTAAACAAGGCATTCCCCTTGAGGCCATCATAAGGAAAACACAATACTTCCGAGGAGCCATCTTCAGAAATAAACAAGATAGTAACGCGGAAGTTATTAAAGTAGAAACATGTAAATATCAGCGTTATATTGCTACATGTTCTTATATAATGGCTTTTTATGGACTTTTTAAAGATATTATAAGTAACATTTAAAGATTTTATGAAAATGCATTTTTACTCGTCAGCCTTGAGATAAGAATATTTTGAATCTTTGGCTTTTTATGGACTTTCAAGGTAATATCAACAGAATTAAAAAATTTCTATTCTTTTCTATTCTTTGAAGAAAAAAGACATTTTGTTTTCGATGGCTTTTTATGGACTTTCAAGATAATATCAGCAAAATTTAAAAAAAAAATGAAAATGCATTTTTACTCTTCAACTCTTGATGTTTGAAAAAGAATGTTTTATATTGTATATTTATTTTATATAATTTCTTTCTTGACCAAACCATTAAAATATTCTAAGTATTTTTTTTATAATTTTTTTAAGCAAATTTAAAAGATTCTGAAAAAAAACTTACTTAGTACTTAGGAAACAGAAGAAACTAAAAAAAAAAAAAGGTGTGTATATACAGATTAATTTTGGCATTATAAATGGAAGGCATAAATTAAGAAAAACTTGAGGAAAATGGAAAAACATGGATTTTTGGATATCAATATCATAGTGACAATAAGTTAGTCAGGTAGTGAGGTTATAATGGGGCCTAAAATGAGGTTTTACTCTTTTTACATAAATTAAGTATTTTCATTTTTATGGACTTAATCCTTTATAAATTATATGTTACAATTACAAAACGTTTGGGCTGTAGGAAGGATAAACAAACCTTGGAAATTTTTATAGTCTACCTAAAAGTTTCAGTTCTAATATGGTATATTTCAGCATCTGGCCCCAGTTTCACAATTATTCACTCAACTGAGTGTACACACAACTCAAATATTCTCATTTTTCTCTCATCAATATTTAAAAAAAAATTATGTTTTATGAGACAATGTTTTGTTTTGTTCTACAAACCTACACTAAGCAATTTAAATATAACATTAGATATTCAATTTTAACTATGTAATGACTTAAATATTGACATTAAAATATTCCCAAATTTGAGTTGAGTGTATACTCAGTTAAGTGAATGATTGTGAAACTGGGGCCTGATCATAATCTGAAAACATGGGACATAAGTGGCCAAGTGGTCTAAAGCATGCACTTAGATTGTAGTGTCTCAAACTGCCTATATCCTAGTGAGGGGAAGTTTGTCAGTTCTCTAGACAAGGTCACTGTTTTTCTCCAGGCACCCTGTTTTCCTCCACCATTTCAGAACCCACTGCCTTGATATAAGTGAAAACAAATCTTGGCTTGGGTGTAAAATATCACCAATCCAATTTAATCCAATTGACTGTATCTTACAACATGCCATTCCAGAGAACATACATACTGTGGTTAAAAAAATATGCTTTGTCTAATGCAGTTCCTTTCTTCCTTCCTGCTTTAGAACTGATTACAGTTGAAATAAACATTAGTTAACTGATAACCTATATATCCTCACAGGTGGGGGAAATTAATTGTAATTTAAAGGTAAGAACATGAATTAATGAAAGCACACTTTTTGTACAACTAAAAAAAAGATTAAAAAATTAAAAAAAAATAATAAGAGAGAGAGAGAGAGAGAGAGAGAGAGAGAGAGAGAGAGAGAGAGAGAGAGAGAGAGAGAGAGAGAGAGAGAGAGAGACTGTTTAATTAACTGATTATATAATCAAATTTGATGTTACTGTTTTTTAGGTGGATGTTTAGTCTACAATGTGTTAAAGTTTCTATGTCAACTGTCAACCTTTTGACAATCAACCTGATAAACTGTGTTACACATTATGATTTTCCTACTGATACCAATCCCTATGCTGCTTATTGGCAGTTTGCTTAACAGACCAGCAGAAAGACCAATGGGGCTTGGAAACTAAATTTTGATAGACTGGCTTATGGGCAGATGAATGAACAGAGTAACAGCTAGCCAGACAGGGCAAAGAAACCAAGGTTTGGCAGACAGGCTTTTGAACACACAAACAGAGAGACAGTCCGGCCCAGAAACAAAGGTTTAACAGACAGACAGACAGAAAGAGCTCAGAAACAAAGATTTGACAGAAATGCTTGCAGACAGACAGACAGACAGGCAGACAAGACTCAAAAAGAAAGCTTTGGCAGACAGGCTTATGGATACACAGACAGACAGGGCTCAGAAACCAGGTTTTGACAGACTTGCAGACAAAACAGACAGGGCTCAGAACCAGTATTTAACAGGCTTGCTTGGAGACAGATTGATGAGCAGACAGAAAGTTAGGAAGATATAAAAAGGTTACACTATAATACTTCCTACATGTATATGAAGAAAAGCCATATTATTTACCAACTTCTTGTTGAAATATGATTATTTCTAGACAAAAGCAATATCTGATATGAAACTTGTCATTCTAATGATGAAGTGAAATTTACATCTATAAGATAAAACATATTTTATGACAAACAAATTGGACAACTTTTAATATTATGAAATTTTATGACATCTTGTGAAATTTACATCAATGTGAATGAAAAATGTATTTTATGGAATGAAAATTGGATGTCTTTGGTATGAAGAGATTTTATGGTATTTTCGACTATACTTAAATGTGTAGTCTAAGGATCAGACAAATTGCTCGTATATGTTATGCAATACAATTTAGACTTTCTTTTTTGAAATATGTTTTGTATTGTCTAGTATAAAATGATTTTGGGCACCTTGTTTTACATAAAATGCCTGTGTAGATTATAGGGATGAGGGATAAATGACTTTTTTGTCTGGCATATTTTCCAACCTATATTTAAAATCAGATTTATTATCAAGATTGTGAGATATATGAATTTCTCACATGCACTATTGAGAAGTTTTATGGCGATTTTATAATTCCAAATTTTTTGTCTCCATGGTAATTAATTGTCCTATTGATTGATTTTATAAAAAAATTATTTGTTAATTTTTAAAATTATTTAAATATTATTTACTGCCTGAACTATGTTTTTTATTCGGAACACAAAAATTTAGAATGAATTAATATGTTTGATGCCCCAGTTGAGATTTTTTATTTAATTTCATGTGGCCAGTTCTGGGATGGTGGAGGAACTGTAGTGCCAATCATTGGCAAGTTAACTGACAAACTCTTTCACACTAGAGGTGGAGTGGAGTAATTGTGTTTTACGCCCCAGTCAAGAATCTTTCACTTATTTCAAGGCAGTCAGTTCTGGGATGGTGGAGGAAACCCGGAGAAAACCACCGACCTTCGGCAAGCGAACTGACAAACTTTCTCACACTAGGATCTGTCCTGAGTGGGATTCAAACCCAGGCGGTGAGAGGCACTGTGATCCGTAAGCATGCGCTTTAGACCACTCGGCCACTGAGGCTTTCACTCTAGGATATGCTGGACTGGGATTTGAACCTAGGCAGAAAGAATCACTGTGATCTGTAAGTGTTTGATTTGAACCACAAGGCAACCAAGGCCCTAAAGAAAGTTAGAGGGAAGGGGAGATTTTTTTAATAATTTGTAATATTTTTTTTGGATGATATTTTTTTTAATTTTAATTTCATTAACCTCACTTCATAAATCCTTTTCTTTTAAATTATCAGTTAAAACAAAGAATATTTGTGGAAAGAGAAAGAGTAGAATTTTCAATAAAGTCCAATAATAAAAACAAAAAAAGAAAAAGGCACAATGATTTTAATTTCATCACTTATTGTTTGTTTAAAAATCTGGTGATTCCCATGTTTTAAAAATCTTTATTTGTTCACCAAATCATTATCATTTCTTAATTAAACTAAATTAGATTATTACTGGTATTCACTTGCCTTTAGTGGCCAAGCAAATAAAACTTTAGCCTTTAAACTCACTTTAACCACAACACTGTGTTCAAACCACAAATTTGTGTTTTGATAAGCAGTAAGATTAATAAAAAAAAAACCAGTTTCATCATAAATAGCAGACCAAACAAATTGCTGATATGACATAAAACAACATTATACCAACCAACCAACCAACCAACTGCCTTCAGAATTACTACACTTGATAGCAATGTAGAGGTGTGACTATGATGAGGAAACTGGAGTGCCCGGAGAAAACCACCGACCTTCGGCAAGCGAACTGACAAACTTTCTTACACTAGGATCTGTCCCGAGTGGGATTCGAACCCAGGCGGTGAGAGGCAATGTGATACGTAAGCGCGCGCTTTAGACCACTCGGCCACCAAGGCCCCCCTCATAAAAGCTCTACTTCCTAGCAGCCTATCCAATTCCAATTGCAACATTTTCTCCTCCATTTTTTATCAAGCAAATAGATTTCAGATATTCCACAATTATAAGATACACAACAAAACAGTATATAAAAACCAATGATGAGACCAAAGAAATAAAAACGTTGTTGGACATCTATAGTCTTTTAATTAGAGTTTTTGGTTGTTGCAAATTTTACATAAAACACTTTACAATGCATTCAATTTATGTTCAACAAACACTATTATTAATACAAAAAATATCTTTTTTTATGTAATATGTATGACTTAAAAAAATTGAGACATTACCTCTTCACCTGGCATGCAGCTTTAAGAGGACATAGCACCAACTGGTGCACCCAGTGTCAGTATGTTGTGATTTAGGGGTGTGGCACATTTGTCGGTGGCAAACTCTGTAATCTTGCACCTTACACATGGTCCAAGTACATGTTAGTACAAACAAGACCGTAAAGCACACTCATACATCTCAGGTAAACAAAGAATTGTTCCAAGATTAATCCTTAGAGAGAGAGATCATTTAATAAACTTGCAATCCTTTGGAACAACTAAAACAATGCTGCTACAAAGTAAAACAACATTACAACCAAACAAACAAACAAACAACTAAATTGTGAACTTTGACTAAAAGATCTTACTGGTAAAAAACCTAAATGATGCAACCTTTATTTTGTATAAGAGAACTTTTTTTTTTTTTTTTTTTTTTTTTTTTTTTTTTTTTTTTTTTTTTTGAAAACATATACTTAGAATTCATTACCTTGATGTACAAAAGCAACACATTTAATGAGAATAGAAAACGATTTTTTTTTGATTTGGTTTAAAACTGTATACATATGAAGTGTTTCAGGTCCATTTGTATGGTCAAGCTGTGCATGCAAAGGTCACAGGGGTCAACCCTGTCAATCAATGTACATTTCACAAAATGGAAACTTTAACAGCATTATAGCATTTCCTTTCAGCCTTTATTAAAAACCCAGCTTGTTTGTTTTCTTAAAATTAAGTGTAGGAGTCATATTAAGTTCAACATATTCAGCTGAAAATGCATTGAATTATTTTTAAAATTTGTAACAATAATGTCATTTAGGATTCTGCATGCCAAGCAGTTTTTAAAAATGAAAAAAACAATTGTGTGGGAAAGAATAACTTAATTTTGGGCTTCCCTATAAATACTGAAATTGTTTAAAACTTCCAGCATGTAAAATTGGGGAAACTTTACCTTTCTGACATGAAATGGAAAAGTTGACTAATCTTTACACATGACACATTTGTTTAAACTGTTTGGGGTTAAAATAATTGAAAACTTTTAACATGTTTATTTTGAATCTCATTTTCTTAAGAAATATTTTAATAGACGTTTCCTTTTTTTTAAAATTCTATGAGGAAAAAGTTTTATATCAATGGAAACAAACAAAATTGCTGATGAAGCAAGTTCTCTGTTTTATTTTAGAATAAAAAGTAGTCTAATGTGCTAGCTAGCAGATCACATGGATGTTGTGCATAAACCTCAATGGTTTTTTATATGATATCACACACCAGAGGACTTGTACTGACAATATAATATATATATGATAACTGAAAGTCTTGTACAATCTCCTGGGAAAATGTCAATTACACGCTTACAGGAAATATATTCATTTTTACAATTTCTGTTTTACACCTGACATAACATGATATCTACATTTGCATGAGTATTTTTTAACTTTACCTAGGGACTACATAACGATTATTCAATCAAAAAAATTTTCAATTGATTTTCTTTTCTTATTCGAATTGAAGATTCTGCTCGTGACTTACGATTTAATATTCATAATTCAGTTGAAGTGAAAAAATATTTTGGCAATTATGTAGAATAGGTTTATCAAAATAGCTAATTTCCACATAAAAATATATTGGGAATCCATTTTTTCCCACAGTTTGGTATTTATCCAGAAACTTTGTTAAATAATTGTGTAATGGGCCATGATTATAATATCCGTTCATGAAAATGTTATAATCCTATAAGTATATCGCCTAGCAAAATGTAACTGTTATGTTCATGCGAAGTGAATATAAAATTATCTCCATGGCAACAAATTAATTAAAACATTTAACTGTTTAACTAAATAGGAAACATGGGAAAATCAATTAAAATATGCTAGAAAAACATCATAGCTCACTTGCACATATGGCCAATTAAAATAAGAGTTGCTGACATGCTCATGTTGGTCATTTAGGTCAAAGGTCAGGATTATGTTCATTTAGTTTGAATGCTGTATCCTGACTAGATTTAAAAGTTATTTGGTTGTCAACTGAAATGAGGTCAAGGTTATTAGGTCATGATCTTTTCAAAAATAAATTGTCTATAAGAAAATTAATCAAAAATTCATTTTTGTTTTTAAAGCTTTATTTCTGTAGCACAGCATTTTAATACAAACCCAACTGACTTTTTTGTGAGTACTTTATTCCAAGTACCATATTAGCCATGAATTTATGAAAAGTACATAAAAATAAAAATAAAAAAAAAATATTTTAAATAACTAGTCATATTGTAGCATTCATTTGAAATTGCTAAAAATTCAATTAGTAAATTTGTGAAAAAGTGTTATTTTTAATCTTTTTTGTAAGTACTAATCTATATTTGCTATCTATAAAAAGTGGATAAAAACAAATATCCATCAATATTTTGAATAATCAGTCAAAATGCAGAAATTGTTAAAAATTTCACATGGCAAATTCATGTTAAAAATGATACTTTTCTGTAGAAATTTTTTTAAAAATGTCACTGATGAGAGATTAAAAAATTATCATTTTGATGACATAAGAATGTCATAAATGACACAAGTCCTTTTCTTATTGGGAAGGTAATTCTAAGAATCTGTAATGTGAATGAATATATAACAGGGTGTCAGTTGTAATGTGGACGGATATATACAGGGTGTCAGTTGTAATGTGGAAGGATATATACAGGATGTCAGTTGTAATGTGGACGGATATATACAGGGTGTCAGTTGTAATGTGGAAGGATATATACAGGGTGTCAGTTGTAATGTGGACGGATATATACAGGGTGTCAGTTGTAATGTACAGGGTGTCAGTTGTAATGTACAGGTAGTCAGTTGTAATGTACAAGGTAACAGTTGTAATGTGGATGGATAAATACAGGGTGTCAGTTGTAATGTGGATGGATATATACAGGGTGTCAGTTGTAATGTGGATGGATATATACAGGGTGTCAGTTGTAATGTGGACAGATATATACAGGGTGTCAGTTGTAATGTACAAGGTGTCAGTTGTAATGTACAAGGTGTCAGTTGTAATGTGGATGGATATATACAGGGTGTCAGTTGTAATGTGGATGGATATATACAGGGTGTCAGTTGTAATGTGGACGGATATATACAGGGTGTCAGTTGAAATGTGGACGGATATATACAGGGTGTCAGTTGTAATGTGGAAGGATATATACAGGATGTCAGTTGTAATGTGGACAGATATATACAGGGTGTCAGTTGTAATGTACAGGGTGTCAGTTGTAATGTGGATTGGATATATACAGGGTGTCAGTTGTAATGTGGATGGATATATACAGGGTGTCAGTTGTAATGTGGATGGATATATACAGGGTGTCAGTTGTAATGTGGATGGATATATACAGGGTGTCAGTTGTAATGTGGATGGATATAAGCAGGGTGTCAGTTGTAATGTGGATGGATATATACAGGGTGTCAGTTGTAATGTGGATGGATATATACAGGGTGTCAGTTGTAATGTGGATGGATATATACAGGGTGTCAGTTGTAATGTGGATGGATATATACAGGGTGTCAGTTGTAATGTGGATGGATATATACAGGGTGTCGGTTGTAATGTGGACGGATATATACAGGGTGTCAGTTTAGGACACTTAACTGATATACTGTGTCTAAAAGATCTTTAACTTTTTTATTGCTTATTACAGAAAAAAAATCCTAAATTATTACCAAAAATATAGGGTGACCAATCATCGCCATGGAAATAATTAGTGGTTTTATTTGAAAAAAGGAAGTAATCAGATCACTAATTAGTTCTCTAATTAACAAATTAATTCATTTTCAGGAAGCCTTGTAAGTGTCCATCATAACGGTTTTATCAGATTATAGTTAAACATGAACCATTGTTGTGGCCCCTTGCTAATTACTTTTGTTCAGCTGCTGAATCATTTAAACAGTAATTGGTCTGCAGTGTCTATTGTTTGTTACAGGCTTTAAGATGACCAACAACTGTCCACTTGACAGACAGATGGACAGATTGATGGACAGAATGACATACACAGCTGGCATTTAGAAAACTTTACAACTGTAAGATATTAAAGATTGGACTTTAAATGACCAAGTAATGACTTCAGTGGCACATGTAGACGCTGGCTATGTACATAAAGTCAGGTTTTCTTTTTTGTCTCTCTTGACATTTTTTTTCTATAACTTTCATGAATTATTTGATAATGTATTCAGTTATGATTTGGTTTATTTAAAAATACTGTTTTTACTGACAATTTAGATTATTTTTATTTAAATCAACCTTCTGTTATATTTTTTTCTGTCTCTCTGTCTCTTCATTCTGAATACCGTAAACTGATCACAGAAAATTCAACACCTGGCTAATTACAATTTCATTTCTGTTACTTCTCCAGACATAAATTTGATGAATTTAGAAACAAAATATATAACTTAATTCAATTGCTAAAAATTTGTTTTTACTCTAAACTTTTTGTCAGCATTTTCTATTTATTCATTCATTTTATTATTATTACTATTATTATTATATTATTATTATTATTATTATTATTATTATTATTATTATATATATATATATATATATATATATATATATATATATATATATATATATATATATATTTATATATATATATATATATATATATATATATATATATATATATATATATCTCTTTTTTTTTCCCCCAGCCACTCTAGTTTAACAGCCACCATTCCGGTAATGACTACTTAGGTTTTTATTATACATGTATTTACAAAAAATGTATCTTAATTATATTTTTGTGTAGTGTCTCATAGGTCAATTCTGGACAGATGTAAAATTTTAAAAAAGGGTATTTATTTTTGTATGTAAATACCAATTTTTTTATATGTGTCACTTACTCACTGACCATATATGACATGAAAATGGGTCAAAGACTCAATGGGTCGGGTTGTTATTTAAATTTCTATTGAATGGGTGGAAGGAATTATAAATAATTGCACAAAGCAAGATGTGCAAGTTGTTTTTTTATACTTCACAGAAAGTCAAAAAATGGGAAATAGGTCGAACAATGACAATATATATGAAAGAATATTGAAACAAGTATATACATGTATATGTATTAGGAAAATCTCAATCATTTTAACATTTTCTAAAGCTACCATAAATTGAAAAAATGTGCACCAGAAACTTTACATTGGAATGGACTGGATGAGATGGACAGTACAGGACAGATAGACAACAGGGTGACAGCACTAGCTTTCCACACTTTCATCCAGTAGCTAATAAACCAATGACTTTTAGAACATAAACATTTTTGTAGTTTTCTTTCATATATGTATAATAATCCTATTTTTTTTAAAGATTTGAAATTTAAAACCTGTCACAGTAGGATGTAATGGCATAAGGTTTCACTACATCATTTGAAGTCAGGTGCACATGTTTGATAATCTTTTGATATATAAAATACAAAGTCACTAAGTTTCAAAGTCTGGAAAAATGGGATAAAATTCCTGAAATATTTCTTAAAAGTCAGGTCCATATCTTCAATATTTATAGAAACATTCTGTGAAGTTTCAAGGTTTTGGTTGAAAACTATAGGCGGAGTTGAGTTCACAAAGTAGGTACCCCCCAGTTCAAAAACTTGCTAAAAAGTGACTAAGTTTCAAAGTCTGGAAAAATGGGAAAAAAATCTGGAAATTTTTCCATCAAGTCAGGTGCACATCTTCAATATATATAAAAACATTCTGTGAAGTTTCAAGGCTTTTGGTTGAAAACTGTAGGAGGAGTTGAGTTCACAAATTGGTACCCCCAGTTCAAAAACTGATTAAAAAGTGACTAAGTTTCAAAGTCTGGAAAAATGGGAAAAAGATCTGGAAATTTTTCCATAAAGTCAGGTGCACATTTTCAATATATAAACAAACATTCTGTGAAGTTTCAAGGCTTTTGGTTGAAAACTGTAGGAGGAGTTGATTTCACAAACATGATACCCCCAGTTCAAAAACTGACTAAAAAGTGACTAAGTTTCAAAGTCTGGAAAAATGGGAAAAAATCTGGCAATATTTCCATAAAGTCAGGTGCACATCTTCAATATATATAAAAACATTCTGTGAAGTTTCAAGGCTTTTGGTTGAAAACTGTAGGAGGAGTTGATTTCACAAAGTAGGTACCCCCTGTTCAAAAACTGGCTAAAAAGTGACAATGTTTCAAAGTCTGGAAAAATAGGAAAAAAATCTGGAAATTTTTTCATAAAGTCAGGTGCACATCTTCAATATATAAACAAACATTCTGTGAAGTTACAAGGTTTTTGGTTGAAAACTATAGGAGGAGTTGACTCACAAAGTAGGTACCCCCAGTTCAAAAACTTGCTAAAAAGTGACTAAGTTTCAAAGTCTGGAAAAATGGGAAAAAAATCTGGCAATATTTCCATAAAGTCAGGTGCACATCTTCAATATATATACAAACGTTCTGTGAAGTTTCAAGGCTTTTGGTTGAAAACTGTAGGAGGAGTTGATTTCACAAACATGGTTCCCCCCAGTTCAAAAACTTGCTAAAAAGTGACTAAGTTTCAAAGTCTGGAAAATTGGGATAAAATTCTGGTAATACTTCCATAAAGTCAGGTGCACATTTTCAATATATATACAAACATTCTGTGAAGTTTCAAGGCTTTTGGTTAAAAACTGTAGGAGGAGTTGATTTCACAAAGTAGGTACCCCCCCAGTTCAAAAACTGACTAAAAAGTGACTAAGTTTCAAAGTCTGGAAAAATGGGAAAAAAATCTGGAAGTTTTTCCATAAAGTCAGGTGCACATCTTCAATATATATAGAAACATTCTGTGAAGTTTCAAGGCTTTTGGTTGAAAACTGTAGGAGGAGTTGAGTTCACAAAGTAGGTACCCTATTTTCCCTGCCCGCCTGCCCACCCGACATTCACCATACTATAAGTCGGATTTTCACTCCGTGCAACCTGGCCAAAAATTAAGTGATGCCACTGTTTGTAAAAGTTATGTTGTTGGACAATGTTTTTATGTTGCTATAAGTTGACACAATGTAAGTAATTGTTTACATCACATACTGTACTTGCTGGTTGCTCACCACATGGCAATTACATTCTGATGATGCGAATGGAATTTTTTTTACCTGGAACTTGGAGAAACCACACAGAAAAACAATTTGTTGGTATTTGTTGGTAAACAAGGCTTTTCTGCAAACACAGCAATTTAATCTGTAACTTATTTCTTTATCAATCCATTTTTTTTTTTTTTCATTTTTGTTAGTTTTTATCTTTTTCATGAGAATATTTTGAACAATTTCGTTGTATATTTTAGAAGACTTTTAATTCCCATCTTTAATTATTACATATACTGTTAAAGACGATTCTGTCTGGACTTCATAAATAAATCTTTAATCTTCCGGTAAGTAAATTTAATCTTTTCATTTTCTTTCTGAAACCAATTTGGCCTCGTCAGATTTCTAACGGGATCTGTCATATTCTGTCAGACAAAAATGATATCTTTATTGTATCCTGTTTAATCAATGATTAGGTATTACATAAGTTTGGGGCCTTTCACAGACATTTCTCTTTTGTTCTATTTTTACATAATTTACTTCAATCTTTAACTTTGTCAGGTTTTGCCAAAGCAAAGGTTTAAGTGAATAAAAATGTACTTTTCGTCTTGATGTGATCTGATTTTTGAGACATTTTAATGTCTTGTGTTATGCATCATTGTCTTGTGCAGCCAGATTGTATTATTGCATATCAAGTAAAATTAACATAATTTTGTCGTAAAATTGTGCAAAAAAGTGAACTTCCTACAAATGAATTCAAATTTGAACTTGGATTTGAGTAATTGCATTTAGACTAAAATTCAGTCAAGATTCTTTCACTTGTATCAAGACAGATTTTGTGAAGGAATCTAGAGTGGCAAGATTGGTGTGGATTGTGGCAAGAGTGGTGTGGATTGTGGCAAGAGTGGTGTGGATTGTGCAAGAGTGGTGTGGATTGTGGCAAGTGGTGTGGATTGTGGCAAGAGTGGTGTGGAATGTGGCAAGTGGTGTGGATTGTGGCAAGAGTGGTGTGGATTGTGGCAAGTGGTGTGGATTGTGGCAAGAGTGGTGTGGATTGTGGCAAGAGTGATATGGACGGTGGCAACAGTGGTGTGGATTGTGGCAAGAATGATGTGGATTTAAGTCATTTATGCCCCAGTCAAGATTCTGTCAACTATATAAAGGTGGTCAGTTCTGGGTTGGTGGAGAAACCCAGAGTTCCCAGAGAATACCACTGACCTAATTTGCAATTAAACTGAACTTTTTTGACTACGATTTGCTCAAGTTGGATTCAAACCTAGGTGGTGTAAAGAACACTTGGCCACTGAGGCCCCTAGAGTACCAAGAAAAAAACACTGACACCTGGCTAACAAACTCATAGACTTTCTAACAGCAGCATCTGTGTGAAATTGGAATAAAACCTGTAGGCAATGAAAGGTTATGTAGACTATAAGCATATCCTATTGACTTTTAGACCAATAGAAAATTACTGAAAGTCCAACATAACAAATACTAGTTTTAAATAAAATCACCTACTTCGTTCAAAGAAGATGGGAAAATAGATAAAATAGATAACAACTTTGTATACATAAATGCACCATATTTTACAAAGCTTAGTGCATTCACGAGATTTTTTTGTCCAAAAGACCTTGAACTTTGACCTTTATAGGAAGAAATTATGTCAAATTCAATACTATTCTGCAAAGCAATAAACTGACTGTAATCCTTTTTAAATACAAGTTTTTCTGCATTTATTTATTTTTCTATCTTTGCAAGTTGAGTTGAGTTGAGTAATAGGGCTTAACATCCCAGTCAAGAATATTTCACTTATATCGAGACGTCGCCAGCTATAGGCGAAAGTGCAGAAATTTTGCCTGTGTGTTAAGCTGATGGCATTATACAGCAGGGTTCTTTATTGTGCCATGCCTGCCATGTCATGGGACCTCGTTTATTTTAAGTTCCCATCCGAAAGAACCGTGACTTTCATTTCATAATGCCTAGTGCTTGGGGAAAGAACAGTCACTACCCACTTTCAAGTCTTGGGTCAGACCCTGCCGGGGTTCAAACCCATGACCACTCATTCCACTTACGGAACAAGCACTCTACCAACTGAGCCACCATAATGGTTCTATGTTTGCAAATCATACTAATCATCACCATCATCAACTGTATGATACAGTGATCTTAAAGGCAAGCTTGGAGAACACAATGCCTCACATTTCTTTACTTTGAATCTCTTATAAGCAGATTCGAGTATAATGAGAATGTTCATAAGTTTTTTTGCTCAAAGGTTGACCAGGCTTTCTCTAAACACTCAGGTTTCCTCCAATATTTCTGAACTGCCATCTCAATTTAAGCAAAATAATTTTAAACAGAACATACAAAATCATTTCGTTCAACTTAACTAAATATCTTTTTTGCAATATTAACATCTTAAAAATAATGAAGTTTTCAAGAAAAAAAAAAAAAAAAAAAGAACAATATCACCTATTTCAGCTGAAAACTGACAAGAATTAATTTTTTAACTGCAAGAATTTCAGTTAGTAGCATAAGATCTACAAAAAGCTGCCAGCTGCATCAATATACAACATATTTAAAATGTGATGACATTTTATCCTGTATCCATAAACAAATTAATTTGATTCCACATATCTGGAAAATGTTCCCTGTCTAACGTCCTTTAAGAAAACCGACTTCTCTCTGTCTTTGAGCTGTCATTCCTAACACAGCTGTTACGTAATCAGTGTGGATGTTTTAACGGCTTCCAGCATTTCAGGATACAATAAAACACATATTATTATTACAGCAAACATAAAATAAAATATTTTCTTTTTAGACCTGATTTTTTATGATCAATGTAAATAATTAATTATCTTGCACATTAAAATATCATGTTTTAATTTTTTTTCAAAAATTTTAAACATTTACACTAATAATTATTAATTTTGAAGCAATTTTTAAAATAAATTTTTCATTGAGTAAAGTAATTTGTTAACAAAATTTAAAAATATCCACACATGATTATCAATTTTGCAGCAATTTCAAAACAATATTATTGTAATTGAAAATGATTTGCAAAAAAGCTTATTTTAAGTAATGAAATTACTTTTCAAATATTAACTCAAAATTGAAAATTCCCATAACTCAAAATGACATGAACAGAATATCAGTTATTTCAGTTATTTTCTGAAAATTTATTACAAAACATTTACATAATTTAAATTGACTGCCAAAATTGCTTTAAAATATCAAATTTTAGCAAAGAAATGGATACAATGAATGTCACAGGATGAAACTATTACCTTAAACAAGAGGCCCATGGGCCTTAACGCTCACCTGAAGATATGTCCAATATTGTTTGCAAAGTGCAATAGACAATATATTAAGTACAGAAACTTTAAAAGATAAATAATAATTTTAGTCTTCCTATGTTGATATGACCTTGACCTTTGAACATATAACCTTAAACCATATATCAAAATGATTGTCATGTCAATACCTACAATATTCTAATATACATGCCTATACAAAAAGTTAATAGTTTTCAAGATATAGTGACAAATATATAATTTTCAGCAATTTCCCCACTCAGTACTATACAATTTCCCCATTTTAAGCTCCATGGCTACCATTTGTGCAAATCTGAAAATACATGACCTAAGGATGTTATAAATGAAATAACTTTCCTTTCTTTCTTATTACAACAGTATTTGAAATTCCCTAATTCTGCTGCTTCTTTTCTGTTTTTCTTCTTCAATTTATCATCAAACCCTTCATAACTGTGAAATCTGACTGAATATTGGTTGCCATGAGTCAAGGTTTTACTATGCATTGGTAGTTGTTGTTGTAGCAGTAATGTTGTTTAACATCATATCAGCAATCTGTCAGCTGTTCATGATGAGAGCAAGGTTAATTATCACTATGGATTAATCCAAGAACAAGGTTTATGTGTGAGATGTGCAAGTGTGTATTATAGTCTGTTGTGTACTAGCATGCACTCAAGGCGACTTTTTGGTAAGGTGCTAGCTCACTGTGTCAGTATGATGCAGGCAAGAATGCCACTCCTCCAGTCTGTTATCCTGGCACTAGATAAAACGTCCTCTTCATGCCCATCTCAAAACCTCCTGATCTCAGTTCTTTGTATGGAATATGAATTGAATTGTTAAACCTTTGAAAACAGATTCTTAAGATAACTAAAATCAAGCACCTAGTTTTTATGAATTCACAAGAGTCCCAATGGGTCTAAACAGTCACCTGAGGGCATATAATAAGTAATGTAGCTCACAAAAAAGGGTTAAATTTTAACTAATTTCTATCTTGTTTTTTTTTTTGTTTTTTTTTTTGTTTTTTTTTTTTTTTTTTTTTTTTTTTGTATCAAAAAGAAATGGTTTACTGTGACTGTACAAGAAGTACCTGTTGAATCTAACTGAAATATATTGGTCTAGATAGTTATTAATTTATAAGAATCTTATGAACAAAATGAATTCCAAAATATTTATTTCTCAAAGTTTAAGTTTTTATCATTTAAAGAGGTAACAATATGCAATCTGAATTGTCAGCAAATTTAAAATTAAGTTACAAACTGAAAGCCATGGGTTGGAAAAAATTAAAGATGTTATATTAGTCATTTTCATAATTTGATGTGATCTTTTCAAGGATTTTCCATAACATAATTAAATTGACATTTATATTTTTGAGTTTTTGATATTTTTTTCCTTAATATTTGCTGTTGCTACAATCTATCAAGTGTGCCTAATTGTTTAAAATATAAAGTGCCCTTTTCGGTAAAGTTGACATTCAATCGATAAATTTTATTAATATTATTAAAACTGTTTAGAACAAGTTATGACAACTTGTATTGATCAGGTCAATTTGTTCATCGAAATCAAATCTGCTGTGTGGTCCAAATCACTGAATTTTAGCAAATTTTGGCAACTTTTACGGTTTTAACAATTTCATATGCCTAAAGTGAAGATAAAAATGAAATCTCAATGTTTACAGCAGATATATTAAAAACTAACAAAACTATACAAATTTTAAGGACAGTGGAGTGTAATCCAAATCAAAGGATGATTGCAAAACTAAACAGCAGAAGGGGTTATATGTGGTAAGCAGAATCTAAAATGAAAAGACAGAAAAACAAATACACTAGAACAAGCATATAGACACACAGATATTAAAGCTGCATTAAGTTTTTCAATTTTCTGAATTTTTTATTTTTATATTTTTTTTATTTTTTTTATTTTTTTTTATTTTCTAACAATATATTTTTTTAAAAAATAGATATCTTCTAACCAGGATCCCTGAGATTATTTTTTTCTAGAATTTCATTTCTTTTAGCTGTAAATAAACGGAATCTTCTAACCTGTTGGTCAATGTTTAACGATGATTATTATGAGCTTCGAGCATGTGCATGGATGTATGGAAAATCCCATGAATCAAAGGTGAAACATGACAAATTGCATTAATTGTCCTTAATTAATATCCAGATGTATTTGAAATGGTGTTATGTATCCCTTACTAAGTCACAAATGACAAATTCAATAAGATCTGTGTTAGATTTTTCGTATTTCACAATTTTGAAAGTTGTGTTCAAATGTTTCGTTTTTTTTTTTTATGACGTAACCATGTTCTAATATTAGATCCCAAATGCTGCATCTCGCTGGGTAATAACTGTAATTTCTGTATTTATTCGAGCTTTTATCATTAAACCAAATGTAACATTGTTCATTAGGAACATCATTAATTAGATTAGCACCGTTTTAATTTTTTCTTTAGAAAACTTAATGCAGCTTTGACACACATAAGACACACAAAGACAGCAAAAAATCATTCATTATATAAGGTCCCTAGATAATTTTGCCATATGGTTATCATCACAGTATTTTGAACAGTCAATGTGCATTTAAAAAGTGGGGGGTCATGGGTTTTAAACCTTGCAGGGTCATTTTATACACAATTTGAAATTCAGATACTGCTTCGCTCCTTGCCTGGTTCTTGTTATTAGACGGTTCACCTGATGCCAGCATGATGTGACCAGGGAGATGCATGCTTGTCTGCAGCACACTAACTAAGTGACCTTGCACCTTAACAATATATATATATATATATATATATATATATATATATATATATATATATATATATATATATATATATATATATATATTTATATACATATGCCTGAGCATACACTATTGCAAGACGGACTATAATATATACTAGCATATCCCCCATACCTGAACTTTACTTAGATTAATCCCTAGAGATTAATAAAACTTGCTCTCATGGTGAATAGATGAAAAATTGATGATATGGTAAACAACATTACAACAACCAACCGACCCACCTAACCAAAACATATTTCTTTTTTTTATGATTCTCATAAGCCACCCTGATTTATAGCCAAACCCCTTTATTATGACACAAAATGACTGAGCAAATGGTGACAATAGATCTTAGGTTTTACTGTATATAAACCAGAATAATATTATACCAATTTCAATGAATGGAGTATAAAAATAAACTCTTATCCACCCTAACAAAAATCAATCACCTATCTGCATCTGCATGTGGTTTATTCATCAATCTTACAGAAAATAACATTCAACATTCAAAAATGCAATTAATCAACATTTAAAGTGCAGCAAAACAACATCCCAATAATGATTTTTTAAAACAAATTTAGTGCTATTTTACCAACAATTTTTTATTTAAAAGGTTTGTGTTCTCCATAGGAACAAGGAGCTGCTTTAAGCCTTAATTACTTTAAAATTACCCTCCCCTTCACTTTCAGACAGACATTGCCTTTTACACTATTGGGAAATATAAATAAACAACTGCTAATACTGTCACCCACATTATCCATCAAATCAGGAATTAAGTGTTAATTTTCCCATTATTTACATTTGTAACTCTGTATGCTTCTATACTTCAATATAGTTATAAAACTTTAATCAAAACATATGGTGCTGATGATGCAGAAATGTGCAATAAAATGTATTTAATGTTCATAGAACCATCATTGGCAGTTATACATAAAAGGAGGAAATAATGACATTCATAAAACATGGAGCAGTTTCCATAGTATGTTACAAAAATAACTGACCAGCTTTGATGCTTTTTTTTTTATTCTTTACATTTGGTTTTTTGAAATAAAATGCGTTTTCATACAGTGAATTAAAAATTGGTAATAATACCAAAAAGAGAAAATCCTTGCATTAAAATATGTTTTCTTTATGTAATACAACCATTTAACAAGTTTATTTGCTATATCTACAAGTTTATCAAATATTTCTTCAATGGAGTACATCTCATAGAAAAGACCAAGAAAAGAGCTAAAAATCATTAGTGGAAAAAATTGTAGAGTGCAGCTGAGTAAAGGTGTTTTACTCCCAAATCAAAAGTATTTCACATATATGTTTACTGAATAGGGCCAGATCATGGACTGTGGAGGAAACAGGAATATTTGAAGAAAACAGAATTTACATTTAATTCCTCATACCAGGTCCTATGTCAGTGAATAGTTAAACCAAGGCATTGAGAGGCATCATAAAGCCTGATCAGAGAGCCTTCATACTGACCCACACTTCTACTAAAGCAATACCTGATTTTTGGCCTTAATTACTTTAAAATTACCCTCCCCTTCACTTTCAGACAGACATTGCCTTATACACTATTGGGAAATATAAATAAACAACTGCTAATACTGTCACCCACATTATCCATCAAATCAGAATTAAGTGTTAATTTTCCCATTATTTACATTTGTAACTCTGTATGCTTCTATACTTCAATATAGTTATAAAACTTTAATCAAAACATATTATGGTGCTGATGATGCAGAAATGTGCAATAAAATGTATTTAATGTTCATAGAACCATCATTGGCAGTTATATAAAAGGAGGAAATAATGACATTCATAAAACATGGAGCAGTTTCCATAGTATGTTACAAAAATAACTGACCAGCTTTGATGCCTTTTTTTGATTCTTTACATTTGGTTTTTTTTTTGCAATAAAATGCGTTTTCATACAGTGAAATAAAAATTTATAAAAAGAGAAAATACTTACATGAAAATATGTATTCTTTATGTAATACAACTAATTAACAAGTTTATTTGCTTTTTGCACATGTTTATCAAGTATTCCTACAAATGGAGTATATGGAATACACAGAAAAAAGACCAAGAATAGAGCTAAAATTCATTAGTGGAAAAAATTGTAGAGTGCAACCGAATAAAGGTGTTTTACTCCCAAATCTAAGGTATTTCACATATATGTTTATTGAATCCAGATTTTGGATTGTGGAGGAAACAGATATATTTAAAGAAATCAGAATGCACATTGACTTATTCATACCAGGATCCAATCTAGTTGAATTTGAACCCAGGCATTGAGAGGTATCTAAAAGCCTTAGTGGAGTGACTTCATGCTGACACCCACACTCTCAGTAAAACAATACCAGTAGTCAGCATTCAAGTACAGCAATGCTGGTAGACTGGATATTTGGTGGGTGTCTAGTAGTGCATTTAGAATTTATGAGAGTTGGAAGTTTTCAGGCGATTTTTTCAACATTCTTAGCTCATGATAAAATTACAGTACATTTACAACACAAAACGTTTGAAATAGCTCTCATATAGCTAGTGTTGTCTCAATGTGTAAAAAAAATATCTTAACAATGTTTTCTTTTTATTGAAAAAAGAAGAAAACTATACTCATTTACTTATGATTTGAAACAGTAGAGCTATTTTCAACGAAAAAAATGTTAAGAAGCATAGTTGTCTGACATTTGAATCAATTTATTGTCAATAATTGCCCATACTATAGTTTCTAATTTGAATTTGTATCCAATTAGTGCCTGAAAATTACATTCTTTGAAAATTACCCACAAATCATGATGCACGTAATTCTTCAGGATTACATAACCTGAGGCAAAACACCAATTTTTATTTTCATTTTCCAGAACAAAAGGTACAACCATTATAATTGCAAAATTAATGTAAAGAAATAAGTCAAGCATGTGTCCTTCAGAAAATTGAACTTGTAAAACTTTATGGTTTGAGTGCTACTTACACTTCCCAGAATTCCCAGTGGTGATAATTATATCGTAATAACCACATGTCAAGATGCGTCTAAGACAGATGTGGAAGTCGGTGAAGTGGAGTTCTTTTTTAAACAAAAATTCTAAAATGATTAAGTTTGACCAAGTCCCTGTGATTCAAAGACAAAGACGAAGATGAAATTTCACAATATGAAGATGCAATTGTCATTGAACAACTCAAAATTGTACACATGAAGCAGTAGTTATGACAGACGACGATAATGAAGTATTTGAATTATTTATAGAAAATATCCCTGAAAGGCAGAACTTTTAAAGATCCCTGCTAGAAGACTAAACAAAATACTGCATCCAGAGGGAAGAAACCAAAATGTTTCATAAAGACGGGAGAAATTTAATTATAACTCTAATCAGATATGTCTGCCATTGTTGTCTCATCTTGTGTTGTTTTTGATCTTTACAAAGTGATGCCTCAAATTCAGATATTTATTTACTGATTAAGGCAGATTCTATGCTCTAGTTAAAAACTGTCTCACTTATATTTAGATGTCACCAACTATAGGTGAATCTGCAAAAACTGATTTTGAAATGTGCTTATAAGGCAATTAGCAGATTCAATGAGAATTTACCATTTAGCCTTTCTGGGAAGCTTGAAGGAAAACAAGTTTTGAAAGTTTCTAAATCAGTGTTGTAGCAAGATAATTGATGATTTTAGTACGTAGCTTTGCAGTAAACAGTGTTGTTTTCTATTAAATAACAGGGGCCTAGGTGGCAGAGCAGTCTAAAGTGATTGGTTATGGATCACAGTGATTCTCACTCCTAATAGGTACAAATCACACTCTGGCAAAGCTTAATGTTAGAAAGTTTGTCAATACCCTTGCTGCAGATCATAATTTTATCTAGACATTTCATTCCCTCTGTCATTGCAGAACTGACCACCTTGACATAAGTGAATGAATGTTGATTGGAGTGAAAAACACCATAATTCAACTCTTTTATGTAAAATTTTCAATTTTTTTCATGTTGAATTTTTTAAAATTTCATGCACAATTTTTAACTTGGTATTTCCAAGTTTATCATGTGTCATTTTTTGCTTAAACATGCAACAATTTGCACTTTTCATGTTTCTTTTTTGAATTCAACATGCAACAATTTGGACTTTTTCATGAATCTTATTTTAAGTCAATATGCAACATTTTGGACTTTTTCATTGTGTCTTTTTTTAATTCAACATGCAACAATTTGGACTTTTTCATTGTTTCTTTTTTAATTCAACATGCAACAATTTGGACTTTTTCATGTGTCTTTTTTTAATTCAACATGCAGCAATTTAGACTTTTTCATGTGTCTTTTTTTTAATTCAACATGCAACAATTTGGACTTTTTCATGTTTCTTTTTTTGAATTTAACATGCAACAATTCAGACTTTTTCATGTGTTTTTTTTTTATTCAAAATGCAACAATTCGGACTTTTTCATTTTTCTTTTTTAAATTCAACATGCAACAATTTGGACTTTTTCATGTGTCTTTTGTTTTAATTCAACAAGCAACAATTCGGACTTTTTCATTTTTCTTTTTTTAATTCAACATGCAACAATTCAGACTTTTTCATTTTTCTTTTTTTTAATACAGCATGCAACAATTTGGTCTTTTTCATGTGTTTTTTTTTAATTCAACATGTAACAATTTGGACTTTTTCATTTTCATTTTTCTTTTTTAAATTCAACATGCAACAATTTGGACTTTTTCATGTGTCTTTTTTTTAATTCAACATGCAACAAATCGGACCTTTTCATTTTTCTTTTTTTAATTCAACATGCAACAATTCAGACTTTTTCATTTTTCTTTTTTTTAATACAGCATGCAACAATTTGGTCTTTTTCATGTGTTTTTTTTTTAATTCAACATGCAACAATTTGGACTTTTTCATGTGTCAATATCTACTTAATTTGATAACAATAGACATTTTTACAAGTTAATTTCTACTATTTCATGTCATTTTCAAACCCACTTAAATATTTTTCTGCTACAAGAATCCATGACAAACACAAAGCTAGATATTGGCTTTGAGTTAATATACCTGACATAATTATGACATTATTATTGAACTCTAAACTCCCAAATCAATAGATTAATACGTCATTCAATCAATCACAGAGAGGATTTAGCAAGCTTTATTGATTTCTTCTCAGACCACATGTCGTGCATGTTTAATGATAAATTGAGTTAAAAATAATAACAAATAAGAAATAAAAATTTGACCTCAACCTGTATTTGAAATAGTGGGAGCAAAAAGTTGATGGAAGGTCTAGCCCCAGTTTCATAATCATTCACTCAATTGAGTGTACACTCAACTCAAATTCGGGAATATTTCAATGTCAGTTTTTAAGACATTACACAGTTAAAATTAAATATCTAATGTTATATTTACATTGTTTAGTGTAGGTTTGTTGAACAAAACAAAATATTGTCTAATAAAACTTCAGTTTTTTAAAATAATGATGAGAGAAAAATGGAAATGTTTGAGTTGTGTGTACACTCAGCTGATTGAAACTGGGGCCAAATGAGCTTGCTAAAATAAAAATCCCACTCCAAGCCACACTCAGAAACAGTATTCAGCAAGTAACAGAACCTTGAATATTGCAAAACCTGTCTAAACTGAACTACACCAATATACCAGATTATATTATTATTATTATTATTGTTGTTGTTTGATGAGAGAATTGTTGTTGTTGTTGTTGTTGTTGTTATCTGAACAAAATCTAAGGGAGCTAACCTTAATGGCGAAGTGGTCAAAAGCGAGCCCTTATGGATCACAGTGCCTCTCGCTGCCTTGGTTCTAATTCCACTTAGACAGATCTTAGTGTGATAAAGTCTGTCAGTTCACATGATGAAGTCGATGTTTTTTAGGGTACTCCAGATTTCTCCACTATATCAGAACTGACTACCTTGATTTTAGTGAAATCTTGACTTGGGCCTTAAACACCAATATTCCACTCCAATGAACAAAATCTAGTCCTTGTAACAGATAAAACTAAATAAAAATAAAAATATTTCAAATTTTTGACAGAGATTTTTTTTAATTTTTATATTTGTGATTTATTTACCTGCTTGTTTTGTGTATGTCTGGCGTGTATTAGGTTTTTAGTTTTTATCGTCTCAATCAGATCGGATTGTTTATAAATGATCAATTTATTATAATAAATAATTATTACCTCTTGACATGTAAATCTGTAATCAATCAAAATTTTAACAACTTTGAATTTAAAAAGAATCAACTATCTTGCACTATTTGTGTAGAAAACGTGATAAAAATTTAACGGACAATGATTTATTAAAGTTCTGGCACCAAATAATGCTTTTATCTGATATATTGCATAATATCAAAATCAAACCTCATATTAACCATGAACTAATCTCCTATCAAAAACGGTGTATTAATCGGTCTTAGGATTTGATCTCCCGTCATGAAAATCCACTGATCTGAGAAGGGTACCAGACTATCAATTATAGGTAGCCTGTGATCCCTAACCTATCAATTTTGACTCTACCACCCATTTAGATCTCATAAACAGTTTGCATGTCATTCAAATTATCTATTTAAAAAATAAATGATGAACAGACCCACAATCTCATGACCACCCTGAATAAACTGAGTGTTTCTCAATAAATTTAAATCTTGTTTTGATAAGGATATTGCTGACTTTAATTCAAATTTGACATTTCTTACACCTAATGACTTAAACATGTATGAAAAAATAAGATATGGCATAAAACCTTTAAATTTCCACATGTAATAAAAAATTTAATCCCGGTTTTAATTTATGTTTCATCAATTGCTCATTCATGTGTATTTACAACTTCCTTCATTTTCTGCCATTTTCATTCAATTAACAAAAGCCTTATTATTCTGCTAAATAAACACAGTGTAATTATATACAGGTAAGGTGTATTTTGGGTCTGTTCATGATTGCCCCTTTCCTAAAAAACAAACATTCATTATTGTCCCTTTCTGGGTTTGTTGTGCTGTTCAAACAAACAATTATAGTCTGTTCCAATTTTACCTGTAAGAATTTTACCTTGTGGACTGTATTATGATATTGCTAACTTGAAACAAATTAAATAAGAATAATGATATAACATTTATTTTAAATTTTCAAACATTAAGTTTGCTTTTTTTTTTCATTTTAAATTATATTTATTTATTTTCTGGAAATCCAAATGAAATAAGAACAAAAATGATATTATATTTATTTTATTTTAAATTTTATTTATTTTAAATATTGTTATTAATTATTTAATGATGTTTTTTAATTTATTTATCTATTTGTATGTGTGTATGTTTTACTTTAGTTCTTCAAATTACACCAAGCTTATGCTTATCTGTGTCAAATTAACTCATCTTTGTCTTTCACAAGTGTTACCCCTTTCAAGCCATTCAAAAATACATAAATTACTATTTTGAAAAATATATCATTACATGTTTAAACACCATCCATGGCAAATGTTCAGTTAGAAATCACTATTATCCCAACCACCAGGGACAGAGGTTACAACATTGGTATAAATGGTTACAGATATTGCCGAAAGAATACAAAGTCCGATGTAATATCTGTTATTTATTTGTCATGTATATTCTGTATAATCCCATGTCACACAACTATACTAAGAGATGAATTACTGTAAAGGGGATTATTTTCGCGATTTCTGAAATTTGACATTTCGCGTAGGTGAATTGTACGCGTTTCCGATGTTAGTGGGTTTATATTCTGTATATTATGAAATATAAACTTGTATAGTTATCATTTTCGCGTGGATAAAATTTTTGCGGTAATTTTTTTTAATTAATTAATTTTATTAACGTGTCACATCCCATAAAACATACATAACAACATATACAATACAAAAAATAAAATATCATGACATCCAGCCTAAAAGACTTATGAGACACGGTCATCTATAAAAATTAGCGTAAATATATACATGTACATTAAAAATACAGCAGTAAAAGTGTGTGTGTGTGTGTGTGTGTGTGTGTGTGTGTGTATGTGTATGTGTGTGTGTGTGTGGTGCAGTTGTATCGATATGTTTGTTAAAGAGTATGTTAAATATTGTATGCAATAATATATATATTATATTAAAATGTATGCAATGTGTGTGTGTGTGTGTGTGTGTGTGTGTGTGTGTGTGTGTGTGTGTTAAAAATAAATGTAATAAATTAGAAATTAAAAATGACAAAAAAATATATATAGTTATGATAAAAAATATTTCCTTCTATTAAACATATCAAAAATTGTCTTGGCCACTAGTGGTTGTAAAACAGTTTCTTGCATTAAAAATTTCATTTTTTCTGTCTCGAATAAAACATTAAAACCTGTACAAATATTCTCAGCAAAATAAAATAAATCAAAACGAAGATCAGAGTAAAAATCACAATATAATAAAAAATGTTTCTCGTCCTAAATATCATAGTTTTTACAAAGCTGACATAAACGATCATTCAAAGGAGTTTTCGGTTTGCTATATCGTCCCGTTTCCACTCTAAGGGGCAAAATGCCGCATCTAAAACTGGAATATACCCGTCGATGGTGCCTTGGTATTAATTGCGTTAGGTATTGTTAGTTTAAACAATATTTTATTCTCTCTTCATTACATACAATTATTTTACATCACAATAATACGGGATTCTGAAACAAGAGAAGTATTCTCTTATGTAAATCAGTCTCTCTATCTGTAATTACAATCATCAGTGACCAATGATATAATAAGGATTATAGTATCTATTTTAGAACAACAAAAATAATAAATAAATGATATTGAACAAAAACATGGGGAAAAAAAAGAAAAAGGCATAAGAAAAGAAAATGATGAAAAAAGAAAAAAATGAAAAAAAATGAAAAAATTAAAAAAAGATGGAAAAATCATAACATGAACATTAAAACGTAAAACGTTTAGATCGGCTGATGAAGTTATACACTTGTGATACAATTTGACAATTTTAGGTATTGTTCACAGCCGATTTCAGATTTAAATGTTCGATATGTTCTAAGTTTATTTCCGTTGTCTCCATTTCCTTTGTCGTTCCAAAGTTCATGATTCCATTTATCAAAGTCTTGCTTCAAAATTACTGTTTTCGCGGTATCTAAAAATTTATTGATTTGGCTTTTGTCTGTGCATTGTAAAAATAAATCGTATAAGTTAAAATCACATAATAACTGTTTGACTTTAGTATCCCAAGAATGTGAAAATTTGCTACTCCAATGTCTTACCGCACACACTAATCGATCATTTGGCAAAGTATTTAGCTTCAACCAATAACGTAGCACTTCTATCTGCAGTCGGGATTTGCATGTTGACCACCCAAGTTCACCTCTTGAAGCTAAGATGGATGTGTTGCCAAATACCCCTAGGAAAAAGCGGGCTGTTCTGTTTTGCACAGTTTCGATTCTTTTACAGTCTTTTAGACCCCACACCTGACTACCATAAAATAAAACTGGTTCTACAAGCGACGAATAAAGTTTTGAAAATACTTTGACAGACATATCACCAACAGAATAGAATTTAGAGTACACTGCACCTAGTGCCCTATTCGCGGCCTTACTAAGTTCACAATTGGCCTTTTTCATCTCTAGATGTTCGTCGAACCAAATCCCTAAATATTTGTAAGAAACGTCATGATCCAAAACAGTGTCACCACATGTAAAACGTTTATCTGATCTATTACTTCTTTTGTTGCGAAAATGAACAATTTTTTGTCTTTTCGGGATTTAATAGCAGTCTCCACTTTTTACACCAAGAGTCGACAATGTCCAGCATGTGCTGTAAACACTCCTCTGTCGGCGCGAGAAGGACAACATCATCTGCATAAAGCAATATACCTAAAACGTAATCATCAATATCTATACCTAAACCAGAACGTTTTATGTCTTCAGCCAAATTATTTATATATATAGAAAACAGAGTTGGGGATAAATTACAACCCTGTTTTACCCCTAAATTTACATCAAAACCAGTCGTAAACATATTATTTAACCTTAAAACACATTGAACATCATTATATAAAGATTTAATGGCATTAAACATTTTACCATTAATACCTAATCTTAATAACTTAAACCACAATAAATCCCTATTAACTATGTCAAACGCATTTTTTGTATCCATAAAACATGCAAAGGTAGACAAGCCAGCAGCTTTCCTATTATTTCTGTAGCGCGAAAAATTTACCCATGCGAAAATTCCCCCCTTTACAGTATGTGATGCCATTTGTCATATTTTTATTTTGTGTGTATGTTTTATTTCCATCTATTATTTATTTATTTATCTTTATTCATTTTTATTATTATTTGTTTAAGTTTGCTTTGAAAATAGGTGTATTTGCATTATTTAATGAATTGATTATGTTTTAAAAATAAAAGTAAAAATAAAATGTAACATTTGATATTTGGTTATTCTTTTACCTTCTTTTCTGGAATAAACTATATACCAAGCTAAACTTAAGTCCTATTGTTCCCCATTGGGATTGAATTCATGATTGTCCCTCTTTTTTTATCCAAATTCTTACCTGGATTTTCAAAAAGGGACAATCATGAATAAACCGTATTTTGTTTCTATGCTGATAAAAGTTAAAAAATGTAAGCAATTGGTTTTGACAGCCATCATGATCCAAGGGGGACAACTGTATCTTGAAATTAATAAAGCGTTCATTCAGGAATAAAGGGAGTCTCAGTAGCCAAGCATTCTTGCACTTACGAATCACAGAGTTACTGTCTAGGCTTATTGAATCCAACTCAGGCTGTGTGAGAGTTCGTCAGTTTTCTTGCTGAAGTTTGGTGGTTTTCTCCAGGCACTCTGGATTCCTCTTCATTCCAAGGACTGACTGTGTGAAAGAATCTTAACTCGGGACATAAAACACCATCAATCCAATCGGGAAATAGAACATATAAAGGTACATATATAAGTATATTATAAATGATTCTTTTGAATCCACAATTTGCCAATTCCATGAAGGATCAAGTCCAGTTAATGTTTTACAGCCCTCAAACTTTTATTATAAAAGTTCTACTAGAGAAGTGTACCATGAAAATATACTGGTTCTCTACAGGTTACACCTTTCACTTGATAACTGTTTCGGAATCAGATTAAATTTGGTCTGTGATTTATAAATAAAGATAAATGTCAAATCAAAATGCTTACAAGAATGGAACATTGTATTAGAAGCCTTCAAGAGATGTTGGTATACTGGGAACATCTATATCCGGCTGACATGATAAGTTTAAAGTCCAACAAAATTTTTCTGTAACATTTTAGACAGAGTTTTTCGATCAACTTCTCATACTTGATTCCAGATTTAAAACAAAAGGAGTAGTCTCAAAAAGCTGAGCCATCTGCCTCAAAAAAATCTTTAAGAAACTAGATATGTTTCTTCGAAACAGATGTGTTGCCTGACACTGCATCAATCAGGAAGTTATTCTAAGTTTCTAAATTCAATATACACAAAATTTAAACCAGTCTTGCACTTTTAGAAATAATTCAAAAACAGAACATTTTGTTAATACTAAAGGTTTGTACTTAGAATTGAAAGGATTTTGGGCAACAGATCTGTTGAAACATGAAGGAATAAAAACATCTCAAAATTATTAATAGACAGAGAAAATTGAGTGTAAAAATGTGTTGTTGGTCATTTTCTCAATATTATTAGTGGTAATAGTGAAGTTACAGTAAAATTTACAATGAATGATTTTCATCTGTGAACTAATGCAACACCAAAATCACAGTGATAATAGTTGTGTGTGCTACATGCTTTATAATGGCATTTTGGTGTTTTGCATATTTCAAAAATTTATCAGAAATGCATGTGTATTGACCTGTGGCCTGATAACAGACCATACATTGTTTCAATACATGTCGTATATGTAACTTAGTAAGTTACATATATGACATGTATTGAAACTTGTTTTAATAATGTGTGCAGAAAAGAAGTGCATAATTTAATCAATTAATTTTTTTAGATATATATTAACTTGGTTTATTGATATGAAAATATTTTAAAAATTAAGAAGAAAAGTTACCAGATACATTTATTTTATGTTTATTGTTTCAGACGAGTAAGGGGAAGTGGTTCACTTGTCTTATCCCCAAAATTTCAATGCCAGCACACCCCCCTCCGTCAACCAAAATTTGCAAAACAGAAGAAAAAAAAAGAAGAATATTTTTGAAGGAGAGGAATGCATGCACTCTATATGTCATAATTGAAAAACAGGGTTATTTCTATCAAAATTTCCGTGTTTGTATGGAAATATACAGGATGCAGTATTGTAAAATGTATATGCTTTAACACATTATGCAATGTTTTATCAGTTTTAATATACCAGAATGATTCATTTTGATACTATCTTTTGGATGTTATAAGTATAAATATTGTTAAACAAAAAACAAAAAAAAACAAAAAAACAAAAAAAAATCAAATTTTGAATTCTACAGGTGGATGTCAATGCTTATTGAGAATTATTATTTGGCACTGTTATGAGTTGATTTTACAAAAACCTTTTTTCCACTAATATGCAATGGAAATTTCCCAGTAACTTCTCATTTCAGACAGGATACCTGATTATTGACTGATATATAATCTGAGAGTTAATTGTTGGTACTTTACCACCCAGTTTTTATCTCTTGTATCAATGATGTTCTAGAATCAAAAAGGAAACTGGAGTTCACGCACAAATCCACAAAGCTTCTATAAATTTTTAAGGTGACTGTGAGACACATCAGAACGATTTTTAATAAATATTCTTTCGAGGAATAAATCTTGAATCTTCCTATTAATGTACAGCAATTCCAAGCATGAAACTTTAAATAAACAAATAGAGCAAGACAATTTGTGATATAAATATATCGTGGAACTTCTAGGTCTGGAACATTATTTTTCAAATACCATAAATAACTCATAAGATCTTATGGATCTAAGCAATTTTTCCGATGGTTTTGTTTAAAAATTGAAGTTGACTTGTGTGTAACTGAAGGTCCAAATCCAAGTCTTATGACTGCATTCTGAGTTATCAAAGGTTTCCAATATATGTATCTTATACAAACATCCTTCTTGAAATCAGCATTAGGAAATAAGATATCACTTCTCCAAATCATAGCTTCCAAAATATCTCTATTCCCAGGGAGTTTTGAGAACAAAACAATTTATCAATCAAACCCTGTGAAGCTTTTATCGTTAAGGCCATTAATTTTTTCTAAAATAACATGATATTTTTAACAACATTTGAAATTTATGAACAAAAGATTTAATTGGCGACAACAGTTTAAGAGGATGCAACATCTTAAACTGTAAAATGCTTACACCTTTTTATAAAATTTATTCCCTGCTGAAATCCAATTTAAACATTTTTGTTTTTAAAGTACTAATCAAATAAGTGAATAGTTGTGAACTGATTGTCATGGTTACGTAGGTTGATGTAAATGTGTTAGTAAACTGAATATGTGTGGCTGACTCAGTTAGTTCAGTATTCATGTAGTGAGTAAGAGGTCCAGGAGAGCAAGTTGTGAGTGGAGTCCTGGAGATCAAGTTGTGAGTGGAGGTCCTGGAGATCAAGTTGTGAGTGGAGGTCCTGGAGATCAAGTTGTGAGTGGAGGTCCTGGAGATCAAGTTGTGAGTGGAGGTCCTGAAGATCAAGTTGTGAGTGGAGGTTCTGGAGATCAAGTTGTGAGTGGAGGTCCTGAAGATCAAGTTGTGAGTGGAGGTTCTGGAGATCAAGTTGTGAGTAGAGGTCCTGGAGATCAAGTTGTGAGTGGAGGTTCTGGAGATCAAGTTGTGAGTGGAGGTCCTGGAGATCAAGTTGTGAGTGGAGGTCCTGAAGATAAAGTTGTGAGTGGAGGTCCTGGAGATCAAGTTGTGAGTGGAGGTCCTGAAGATCAAGTTGTGAGTGGAGGTTCTGGAGATCAAGTTGTGAGTGGAGGTCCTGGAGATCAAGTTGTGAGTGGAGGTTCTGGAGATCAAGTTGTGAGTGGAGGTCCTGGAGATCAAGTTGTGAGTGGAGGTTCTGGAGATCAAGTTGTGAGTGGAGGTCCTGGAGATCAAGTTGTGAGTGGAGGTCCTGAAGATCAAGTTGTGAGTGAAGGTCCTGGAGATCAAGTTGTGAGTGGAGGTCCTGAAGATCAAGTTGTGAGTGGAGGTTCTGGAGATCAAGTTGTGAGTAGGAGGTCCTGGAGATCAAGTTGTGAGTGGAGGTCCTGGAGATCAAGTTGTGAGTGGAGGTTCTGGAGATCAAGTTGTGAGTAGGAGGTCCTGAAGATCAATTTCAGAGTAGAAGGTCCTGGAGATCAAGTTGTGAGTAGGAAGTCCTGAAGATCAATTTCAGAGTAGGAGGTCCAGGATATCACATTGTAAGTAGGAGGTCCAAGAGATCAAGTTGTGAGAAGAAAGTACAGGAGATCAAGTTGTGAGTAAGAGGTCCTGGAGATCAAGTTGTGAGAAGAAGGTCCTGGAGATCAAGTTGTGAGTAGGAGGTCCAGGAGATCAAGTTGTACTACAAGGTGACTGAGCTGTAGGCAGGAGGTTGTGAAGATTGTGTTGTAAGTAGGAGGTCAAGGAGATTATGTTTAGAAGAAGATTAGGGCAACTGAGTTGTAGGCAGGAAGCTGGGGAGATTGTGTTGTAGGTAAGAGGTCAAGGAGGTTAATTTTGAGTAAGAGATTAAGGTGATTGTGCTGTAGGCAGGAGGTTGTGAAGATTGGGTTGTATGTAGAAGGTCAAGGAGATTATGTTTTAAGGAAGAGATTAAGTTGATTGTGCTGTAGGCAGGAGGTTGTGAAGACTGGGTTGTATGTAGAAGGTCAAGGAGATTATGTTTTAAGGAAGAGATTAAGGTGATTGTGCTGTAGGCAGGAGGTTGTGAAGACTGGGTTGTATGTAGAAGGTCAAGGAGATTATGTTTTAAGGAAGAGATTAAGGTGATTGTGCTCTAGACAGGAGGTTGTGAAGTTTGTGTTAAAAGAAATTTTGTTGTAAGTAGAAGGTCAAGGAGATTGTGTTGTAGAAGTTTGAGGGATGTGTAAAAGGTACAAGAAATCATATTTTAAGTTGGAGTTTAAAGGACTGTACAGTAGAACTTCGATAACTCGAAGTGCTCGGGACTTCGCTGGGGACTTCGAGTTATCGGGGTGTTTGAGTTATCAAAGTTGAAGGATGATGTCCAAAAATGGTGTCACCTTAATATATGTGTTCCACTACAAAATCTTGATGTTTCAAAGTTACCTGTACTCAAATGTGAAAAAAAAGTAAAAAAGATAATTTTTTAAAGAAAATACAATAAATAATTCATTAAAGAATTGATATTGACGGTAAAAGTGTGCGAAACGTATTATTTTATTATAAAATCACGATACATGTATATACGAACAACAAAATCGGAAATCAGATATATGTACATGTTTATCAAAATGCTTATTTTTTACATTCGTTAGAAAATACAAACAGAAACTTAATGAAATTATAAAGCAGTGCAATAAGTAATTTAAGATTTTAATGCAGTCGTGAGTACAATGGGGTTAGTCGTTTTAATTAAGCTTGGAGAACTTGGCTTCTTTTATTACAGTAGAGGATTAGCGTACCTGTTAGGCTTAATTGTCCATGACGGTTCTGGATATTAATGCGTTAATTGATACTAATTAATACGGTAGATAAAAAGAACTACTCTGTTATTTTCTCTACTATAACGGTAGCCAAATTACCGATATGTGATTTCTTTGATCGTTTTATTAAACGAGCCATTGATCATACACTATTAGAAAAAATTCGAGTTTTTGAAGTTAATTTTAATAGATTTTTAAACTACAGACCAAATTTTTACTTCCGAGTTATCAGGGGTATACGAATTATAGAAGTTTGAGTTATCGAAGTTTTCCTAATATAGTTTATATAGAAAACCGGTCGGGACAAAATAAAGACTTCGAGTTATCCGTGGTATTCGAGATATCGAAGTTTGAGTTATCGAAGTTCTACTGTAGTTGTAACCAGGGGTTGAGTGAAGTAAGGGAGTTTTATGCCCATGTCAAGATTCTTTCACTTATATTCAAGTGGTCAGTTCTGGTATGGTGGAGGAAACTGGAGTACCTGGAGAAAACCACACACCTTCAACAAATGAACTGACAAACTTTATCAAACTAGGATCTGTCTAAGTGGGGTTTGAACTAAGGCAGTAAGAGGCACTGTGATCTACAGGTGCTTGCTTTAGACACTCAGCCACCAGGGCTCCTTGTAACAAAGAGATCAAGGAGATTTAGTTATAAGTAGGGGGGTATATAAGATTGTGCTTTAACTAGAGGGTCAAGAAAACTGTTGTAAAAGGATGTCGGGGAAGTGTACTGTGAATAAGAGGTTGAGTTGAAAGTAGATTTGGTTAAGGAGATCTAGTTTGATCTCCTACAGCAAAGCATCTCCTGAAATATCTTAAACAATTTTTTTAACCTTGTTTTTACAGTATAATCTTGATCTTCTACTCAAGAAGTAGTAAAATCAGAAGTTCTGTGTAATACAAAGAGAGAAAAAAAAATACATACATCCACAGTATTTTTCATTTATAATAAACTATTAATAATATTATCAATATCATTATTATTATTATTATTATTATTATTAATTTCTGCCACTTCACCTACAGCTGGTGCCATCTCCATATAAGTGAATTATTCTTGATTGAGATGTAAAACTCCAATAAATCAATCAATTAAATCAACCAAATAATTTTTTTTAATACTTTGACTGTTTATCAATTTCTTAATGTTAAATGTTTTCGGTCATGTTTAAAATAGGATGTACACGCTTTCAGTTAAATATTTTCTTTTACCTTTTTATGTTAATTATTTGCTCTTTTTCATAAATCACTGCATCATATAAAGCAGTTTTCAGTAAGTATTCTTGACCTTTGACCTAGAAAAAAGTGAATGTCAAAAGAAATAATTAACTTTCTTGACCTTTGACCTAGAAAAAAGTGAATGTCAAAAGAAATACTTAAACTAACATGTGATCAATGCTAGAAATTGAAATTTATGATTGTGTGTCATAGTCACATCATCCAAAAACAGTGGAAAAAACCAACAAAAAGTTATAACGCATAATTAATGTTGAAAGACGAATAGTTTGATGACCATCTTTATGAGCTCTTTGGGGATGGAAACCAAATGTATTATCAGTACAAGTCGACATGAATCTGAATTTAAAATGACAAGAAAGATATGCCCATATTTCGCAAACAAACTGCAATTCATATATTTTATTGCTCTCTAGTGAAGCCTATAAATATAAAACCAAGGATTTGATGTCGGAATGTCAATATATTTCAAATAATAAAAGACAAGTTATGTTCCATTAATAACTTCAAAGTGCAATGAAGTCCGGTTTCGGATTAGTCATGCATATGAAAATTTACCTTTTTTAAATTATCTTTTTCTTTTTATTCTGTCATGCATTTCAAATACTTCATTAAATTTTGTGTTATTTTTCTAATTTTATCATATGTTCTGTAAAACATACTTTTATTTTGTAAAATTTCTTTATCATTTTTCAAATACCAAAATATTTTCAGTAAAGCATTTCAAAAATCCATATTTGTAATAAATTTTAACCAAATTTAGATATTTGATATGTTCATATGCAGTTCCAAACCAAAACTACGTAGGCTGCCCTTTAGTATAGCTTATAAAAATTTTTAACATGTTTTTTCAACATTAATGTTTAAAATTTACTTATAGTTGACAAACTAGTACAGTATATCTAGCATGCACAATTAATGACACACAGATATTGCTAATGACAAAATTATCTCCCTTTACACAGATTATTATTCTTGAATTTTTTTTTCAGAGATTGAAAAGACAGCAAATATCGGATACATCAGATATTTTCCTTGTAGAGCCGGTAGACATTTAATACAGAAATGAACTTTTGACTTCCCAGCCAATATTTACTTACAAAAGAATAAACCAAACTAAAATATAACACTGATTGTATTTTGTTTTGTCAGCTATTTAGCACATCAATTAAATTAAGGATGATTAAAACATCAGTTGAGTGACCAGCCTCTGAGGCGAATTTAACGGCTCAAGTGGTCATCTGGGATACTAATGTCAGTATAGTTGCATTTAATTGTTTCACTTTTCCCTAGAGGCATTTGTTCCATTCAGATATGATACCATATTACAGAAACCTAAAGCTTTTCACGATAAATAAATGTGACATCGGGCTTTTTGTGGATGAAAGATTCCAAGTATTATAGTCATATTAAGTTTACAAGTAGCTCTGTATGTTTTCCATTAAATGTTGTTATTGCCATACTGGCCAGTATATATTCTCAGCCAGCGTATAATAGATCTGGTATCAGACAGTATAATGATCATTTAGCATACCATCTAAATAAAAAAAATTGCTGAAAATGACCAATCATAATAGCTTACTCGAAAGTAAATCATTCTTATTCAGGCGATCTTGAGATCTTGAGTCTTTTTCGTGACAAGCTTGTTTTGTTTTGTTGATCTTCTAGAACCAGATTGATAAACAAAATTGTATCTCTAATGATATTTGATACAAAATGAATATCTTTTGTCTGTAGGAATATAAACAGATTCTCAGATTAATTTCTTTATTTCTTTAAAATAATAAATAAACATGCACGACAATTACTTTTCCATCTCGTATCATCACAGTAATTTATCACCAAATTGTTAGCTCACCATCTTTTTTTTTTCCCGACGACTTTTTTATCATTCATCAACACCTAATTTCCTTACTGATCATCTTGGTGACTCAGAGGTAGAGCCTTCCTCTCAAGAGCAAGGGGTATAGGGTTTGAATCATATATAACTTTAAAATATGAGATGCTTCCTTGCCTGGCAAAGAGCGTAAAGAGTCAAAGTATCCACTGGTTCACTTGGTGTTGGGATAACGGACTGAGGAAGTGGTATACTTGCCTGCAGGATACTGAATCTGTGAGCCAGCATGTTTAAATCATCCTGAGAGTGCTTTAGCAGACCTCAAAACACACATACCCAAAATGTATACATGACCATGTTTTAAGATTAACTTTACAAGGTTCTACAATATTTGTTAACAGGTTATTTTGTTCTGACAAATGGAAATAAATTTCATTTCTTTGAATGTAATATTAACTTGTATGATTTTTTTTAAACAGGAAAGTAAATGCAAATGTTGATTACAAATATAAGTATCATTACAGACAAATTTACTTAACCATTTCAAAAATACAGTCAAACTTCGGTTATTCGAACTTCTATTATTCAAATACCTTAGGTTATTCGAAGTTCTCCGTAGGTCCCGACCGCCCTGCACTATAACTTCTGATTAAAAAACTTCGCTTATTCGAACTTCGTAATTCGAATACCCGCGATTATTCGAACCTAATTTGAGTCCTGCGTTAGACTTTTCAGTGGAAATATACCCCAAAAAATTCGAAGTTGACATTTTTATTCATTTCTAAAACGTAATACTCTCACCTGTACAATTTAATACAAATGTGTATGGTTTCACTTTTACCCGTTTATGTTACCCAAGCGTAACTGACGGTCATTTTGTAGACATGAGTATGCTACGTATTGTCCATTATAAGCCATGTTGATAATTAATTGCAAAAAATAATCATAATTGTTCATTTAAACAGAAATTATAATCCCAGGTGTAACAGAAAATGAGCTGAATGTGTGTAGCGATACTCAAGTAAACGATAAAAAGAATTCTGTTGACCACGATTACCATCATCAAAAATTAAAAAAAAAAACGGTATCTGAATATTAATTTGAAATTTCATATAGTTTAGTCGGGATTTAAAAAAAAATTAATTATAAAGTTGACAGATAGAGTTTTCCGCCTTATTCACATTTCAGTTCTAGAAATTATAAAAACCCGTTCCGTTTCGTTTCGTTTAAAATTCTGTAAAATCATAAAAACGTGTATATTACGTGCAGAAAAAGCATGGTGTACTTGTTCTGAATGGCTGTACTTATTGTGTCGTATGTATTACCACGCGTATTTGATTTTGTACCAAGTGATATTAAATTTTTATTTTTTATTGAAATAAAATTAATATTTCTGTTTTTATGAAAATTAATCATGATAGGTCATGACATTATTCATCATAAACTGACACAGATAAAACACTTTCAATGTGCAATAGAATACTGTTGTGTCTTAAGATAACGTACGGTGGATCGAAGTGTCAAATTAACTCGTTAGATTATTCGAACCCCCTGATTATTGGAACCTAAAATGAAGACCCTTCAACTTCGAATAATCGAAGTTTGACTGTACTTTACACCCAGATTTTAGCATATGATTTTAAACTTATTTAATTTTTAGCATAAACACTATTAAGTATACTGAACAAGAGTGGAGTGGAGTGGAGTAATGGTGTTTTAGGCCCCAGTCAAGAATCTTTCACTTATTTCGAGGCGGTCAGTTCTGGGATGGTGGAGGAAACTGGAGTGCCCAGAGAAAACCAGCGACCTTCAGCAAGCGAACTGACAAACTTTCTCACACTAGGATCTGTCCCAAGTGGGATTCGAACCCAGGCGGTGAGGGGCACTGTGATCCTTAAGTGCACGCTTTAGACCACTCGGCCACCAAGGCCCCTATATTGAACAAGAGATGGTCTATATTTTGAATTATGAAATTCTTGTATTTTTTTTACCTTAAAGAAATAACTATGAAATTACCAAATATCTCTTCTTTTATCTCATATTTATGTACCCAGTGGCATTGAATGATTGACTATAAAGATGTACCCAGTATCAGTCAATTGTTTGAATATAAAGATGTACCCAGTGTCACCCATTGTTGGAACATAAAGATGTACCCAATGTCAGTCAATTGTTTGAATATAAAGAGGTACCCAGTGTCAGTCAATTGTTCAAATATAAAAGATGTACCCAGTGTCAGTCAATTGTTCAAATATAAAGATGTACCCAGTGTCAGTCAATTGTTCAAATATAAAAGATGTACCCAGTGTCAGTCAATTGTTCAAATATAAAAGATGTACCCAGTGTCAGTCAATTGTTTAAATATAAAAGATGTACCCAGTGTCAGTCAATTGTTCAAATATAAAGATGTACCCAGTGTCAGTCAATTGTTCAAATATAAAAGATGTACCCAGTGTCAGTCAATTGTTCAAATATAAAAGATGTACCCAGTGTCAGTCAATTGTTTAAATATAAAAGATGTACCCAGTGTCAGTCAATTGTTCAAATATAAAAGATGTACCCAGTGTCAGTCAATTGTTTAAATATAAAAGATGTACCCAGTGTCAGTCAATTGTTCAAATATAAAAGATGTACCCAGTGTCAGTCAATTGTTTAAATATAAAAGATGTACCCAGTGTCAGTCAATTGTTTAAATATAAAAGATGTACCCAGTGTCAGTCAATTGTTTAAATATAAAAGATGTACCCAGTGTCTGTCAAGCTGGTTCCTTTGATATTTCAGTCCTTATGAACCCAGAGGATTGACCTGAGGCAGTCTGAGGTACTAAAATCTGTAATGCTTTAATATATTCAGCCAAGGCTTCTAATGATTTTTTGTGATTGGTGTAATAATAAATGTCTTTGAACTGAAGTAACTTTCAATCACCATGGTAATTAAAAATGAAATAAGAAGCCAATTAGGTTATAAAACTGTTTTTCTAAAATTTCCTTTTCTCTTTAATGCCATGCAATATCTAAACTTAAAAACAATTCAGCTAAAACATTTTATTTCAAATTGTAAAATTTGATATCCAATTTATAACATCTACATCTATTTGTTTGTTTTTCAAAGAGTAAAATTTGATATCCATTTCATAATAGCGGTTTGTCTTTTTTCATCAAATTAGCACTTGGTATTTTAAATAAAAGGAATGCTAATACAAGGTGGTACTTTTTTAACACTAAAACAGAAAATGTTTGAATTTTTTTTAAGTTCATAATCAATCTTGATTTTATCCATTTTTTTTTCATTTCTGCACTTTTTTCTTCCATTTTTGTCTTTTAAATAATTATTGGAAATTGGTAACATTTAATTAAATAAATACTCAGATCTCTAGATGGAAAAATAATGAGATGAATGATTCTTAAAATTGAATCTTCATTGCTTTAATGTTTTCATTTCTTTGTTATTTTTCTCCTATTTTTTGTTGTGCAAATTCAACACATTCAATAAAATTTAATTTAATACACAACAAAATCTTGAATCTCTTAATAATATTAATCTGATAATTATTTAAAATTCATTTTTTTCTTTTTTTTAAATTTTATGTTTTCATTTTTTCATTTTTTAAATTTTGTTCTTTAAAACATCAGCACTTGGTAACTTGAATGAAAAAAAAAAATGCCAGTGCATGGAACAACAAAGAAAATTTTTTAAATGTCAACATAATCAAATGCATGTTTTAAATTTATTCTGCTTCAACATCACTCTTGATTTCTTTTATCTTTTGATTTTGCATTATTTCATCTTCAGTTTTTGTCCTCATAAATTGGTACATAGGGAATCAAAATTCATTTTTTTTTGTTTTTTTCCATTTTATCCCTTTTTTCCTCATTTTTGTCTTTCAAAATCTGCACCTAGTAACATATGATAATCTGAAACTAAACAAAAAGCAAAGTCTTTTTGACTTTCAACATAATCATATAAAGGTTTTAAAATTATTGTGCATCAATATTACTCTTGATTTCTTTTATCTTTTGTTTTTCCACTTTTTCATCTTCAGTTTTTGTCCTTCAAAATTGGCGTAATAGCAAAATCAAAATCAAATAAAATTCAATAAACAGCAAATATTTTAATAATCACATCATAATCAGATAAATGTTTTAAAATTATTCTGCATCAAATATCATCTTGATTTATTTATATGTTCCAATTTTTGCAACTTTCTCTCTCTTTTTTGTCAATACATAAATTAAAAGAGAATTGAATAAACATTAAAAAACATCTAACTTGCAACATCAACAGATAAATGTTTCACAACAGTATCAATCTTACTTTCTGTTATCTTTTTCATTTTTGCACTTTTTCATCCATTTTTTGTCCTTATCTCAACATTTTCTCATCGTTTGATAATAGTGTCATTTTTGAAACCCAAGATAACTACAGAAACTACAGAAGAACAAAATGTTCCTTTATGCAGCAAACAAAAATGTCTGCTAAATGATTGATAGGCCAAAATATATCATTAATAACCAGTTATCTGTATCTAAAAAGAGAGAAAAACACAAAAAATAACAGTCTCAGTTTTCATTTTTTAATTAATACTTGATTCATAATTAAGATATCATGTAAAATTAATCATAGATTATCTGAAAATTCAGAGACCAAGATTCAACCACATGTTCAAAAACACAACCCATTTTCCTTTGGGATTAACTGAGGGCATTTTTCATCGCAGATCTTAATATGTTGTGAAAAATTGATTATAGATCCAATGACCAAGATCCAATCACATCATAGCATGTTCTAACAACACTTCCCATAATCCTACTGGGAAAAAGAAAAATAATTTTTCTTCAGTCAATTCAAAATCTTGTAAATTAATTAAAAAAGATTTAAAAAGATTAGTATCTCTGCACCGACCATGATAAAAGTAACCCATGTGCTCCAAAATTATCAAATTGATGAAATTTTTCCATTAGTCCTTTTATGGTCAGTATTTTTTATATTTTTTTCTCTTTCTTTTTTTCTTTCTTTCTTTCTTTTCTTTTTTTAGGGGAGACAAAAGTTAAATATCTCATCTAATAATTTAATAATATTCACAATATTAAAATTTAAAAAAAAATTCCAAATACAGATAATTAATTGTAGCTTTTATTTTCATTTGTCTCAAAACTGTAAGTAGGTTCTCCAAATATTCTTACTGGAATTCCCTTTTTAATTGTCCATGATGAAAAGCTCAAAGACAGATTTTCTTTTAAAAGGAGCTGGCAATAGCTGTAATAATGCCAAAGAGGCCAACTCATTTACTCACTCCAAGCAACAGCTCCGTACAAGAGTCTCAATACGATGATAAGAGCATTAATCATTTTATCTCATGATTAATTATTTCCCCTACCTCCAACTTGATTAATGTAAAAGTGTCTGATTTGTTGAATATACTCTTAACAAATGTGATACAAAAAAAGACTAATGGGGTCTGCTAAGAAATCCTATGTTTGCTTTTTACGCAAGTTTTACGATAAAGAAATATTTGTGCTGAATAAACCGATTTCACAAATTGGTTTCAGCAGAACTGAACTAGTTGTGGCATATTATTTTATTAATGGGTTAAAAAAAGACAAATGGGGTCTGCTAGAAAATCCCATGTTTGCTGTTTACCTAAACTAAAATTAAGAAATATTTGTTTTGCACTATTTGTGGATTATTAAATGTGAATATTGTATATACAGGAATAATTTAGAGGTTTGGTATATATTTTTGGCATTTTGGTAGAGTGTTATCTCACTGACAGAAAGATCGATTGGTTGGTTGGTTTGTTTGTTGGTTGGTTGGTTTGTTTGTTGGTTGGTTGGTTAGTTGATTAGTTGGTTTGTTTGTTTGTTAGTTGGTTGGTTGATAGGTTTATAAGTTGGTTGGTTGAGGTTGGTTGGTTGAGATTGGTTGGTTGGTTGATAGGTTTGTAAGTTGGTTGGTTGGTAAGTTGGTTGGTGAGTTTGGTTGTTTGGTTTGTTGGTTTGTTGGTTAGATGAATGGTTGGTTGGTTGGTTAGTTAGTTAGTTGGTTGGTTGGTTGATAGGTTTGTAAGTTGGTTAGTTGGTAAGTTTGTTGGTAAGTTAGTTGGTTAGGTGATTGGTAATGGTTGGTTGTAATGGTTGGTTGGTTGGTTAGTTACTTAGTTAGTTGGTTGTTTGGTTGGTTGGTTATTTATTTGGTTGGTTGTTTGGTTGGTTGTTTGGTTGGTTGATAGGTTTGTAAGTTGGTTGGTTTGTTGGTTAGATGGATAGTTGGTTGGTTGGTTGGTTGGTTGGTTGGTTGGTTGGTTGGTTAGTTGGTTGGTTGGTTAGTTGGTTGGTTGGTTGGTTTGTTAGTTGGTTGGTTGATGGATGGTTGGTTGGTTGGTTGGTTGGTTGGTTAATTGGTTAGATGGTTGATTGGTTAGTTGGTCAATTTGTTGGTTGGTTTCAAGTTTTTGGTTGAAAACTAGTTGAAAAAAGTTGGATCCTTTTTTTTTTTTTTTTTTTTAAAAATAATGATTATTATTTATAAAATTAAGAAAATTGAGGAAAAAATCCCAAAATAATTCTATAAAGTAAGGCAAACATCTTTAAAAAATCAGAAACATCATAATAAGTTTCAAGGTTTTTTGGTTGAAAACTGTAAAAGGAGTTGATTTAACAATTTAGTACCCTGTGTTTAAAAAGATTGAAAAAACCAACTTAGTATCAATATCTGGATAATAGGGAAAAATCCTGAAAATATTCCACATCCAAAATACACGTTTAAACATTCTGTGAAAGTTTTAAGATTTTTTTAAATTTATTTATTATTATCATTATTATTATTATTATAATTTTGTTGAAAATTGTAGAAAGAGTTTATTTTGCAACATAGGAGCCTATTTCCTGCCTGGTCAGCTGTACAATATTTACAATACCACATTTCAGATTTGCACTCCATGCAACCCAGCAACAAAAAAAAAAAAAAAAAAAAAAAAAAAAAAAAAATTCAGTGTTACAATGATTTTAAAAACAAAAAGACTAATAGGTTTAGAAAATATTTATGACATTAAACGCTCATACAATTTTAAGATATCTGTTTTAAATTTATTTCATTCATCGAGTGTATACATTATCAGGCAAAAAATTGAAATAGAATTTGAGGTATTTTAAGAAACAATTTATTTCTTCTTTGATATAATGACTTAATGACTTGTAATATCAAAGAAAGTCGTCTAGTAAAGGGATTACATTTCATAAGTCAAATAAACAGATTCTGCTATAAGATCGTGTTGGCGTCCTCGCAAATCTAGTTCTGTAGATAATGAGGTGGTTGTGATTGTGATTATGATAGTTGTGGTTGTTGTGGTGATGCTGATTATGATAATGGTAGTGGTGATAATGTTGAAAATGATAAAAATGATTATGGGTAATGATGATAGTGGTGCAGATGATATGGGGTTGGATGTGGCTGTGACAATGGTGATGATGTGTGTATACAGGGGGGCTAATGGTAATGATGATGATGATATTGATGAAAATTATGAAATGGTGACAGTGATGATGGTGGTGGTGATAAATAGGAAGGTGCTTATAATGATGATTATGGTAGTGGTGATAATGAAGAAGATGGTGATTTGGTGGTGACAATGATGGTGGTTATTGTGTTGATAATAATCATAATGATCTATGTGTTGATGGTAATGGTGATGATACTTTTGCTGGTTGTGATCTGGATGCCAACATGATAGATGTGATGGTGATAGGCCATTCTTGCAAAAAATGATAGTATGGATGCATAAAGGTATTCATGCTGAGTATGCAGATGAGAGCAATGGTTGACAAAATTTTGATAAAGAAAGCTAAAAGTACATGTATACATAATTTCTCCAATCACAGAATGATTGTAAATCACCATAGATGCCTAATTTTTTCTTTTTTTTCACAATAAGATTGTGAAATAGTGTCCTTTAAAAGTTAAATTAATAAAAAAAAATACACAATCAAAATGTAATTGATAGATCTCCAGCAATGCTCTACATGAAAATCAATGTCTTTTTTGCTCCAGCAGAACAGGGGCTTATAATGGTTTGCAATTCTCAACTGGTACTTTAAATGCATCTGAATTTTAAACAGCCATTCCATTCATATTTTTAAATATGCATTAACTTAATTTTTAAAAAAAAAATTAATATCATTCAATTTGATGCAGTTTATCTAGAAAATTTTTTTATAAAATAGCATTAATACATGTATAATGTTGCATTTCCATGATCAATGAAAATTCAGTCAAGGAAAAACTTGTCAGAAAGAAATATTAAATACTGGTATGTTAAATGTCTTAGTACAGAAAATCAGTCCAGTAACAAACATTTAAAAACTTTCTATTTTTAGTAACAGTGGATATCTTGGATTGCTAAGCTGCAAAAATTTCAATAATTTTCTTTAAATACCAGCTTTGTTCATATAAATCAAAATGGTATCAATGCCTACCTGACATACTTAATTTGATAAAACTTATCTATCAAACACAACAGTTTATTAATTTATTTTATTTTATTTATTTACCGGTATTTTTTTATTTATTTATTTTTTTTGTTAAAATCTCTTGCCCTATACACAAACAAAAGTAGATGTTAAAACTTTTCTCTTGGCAATAAATTACATCCCTAATTTTCTGAAATGTTTACCATGTTGTCAAGTTTGTTTTATTTCTCTCTTGAGTTTTTTTGTGGGGGTAACATGCACACCAATTAACATCCCCATTGCTACAAAACGTTTTTTATATTCTTTACCAACATATATCAGTTTTTCTTTGTTACCAGCATATATCACTAACTCTAATAGCTATCAACAATACTATCTTTACATCGACATGTTTATGGCTGCTCTGACAATCTGACATTTCAAGAACTTTCTTTTTTACATCCCTAGCCATCTTAAATTCTAATCTTTCAGTAATTTGATGTGATAATTTGTGACGTCATATATGTACCATATAACAGTCGTCTGGCTAGCAAGCAATGTTACGATTCATTCATTGTTTTTTATGATAAACAGCTGCTACTAATAAATTATCTCTGATATCCTAAATGTCACTTTTTGCTAATGCATGGCTTCACTCCAATTGCCAAAATCAAATAACTGTCTTATTTTCTTTCTGTAGATTTTAACTATGACAAGATTACATGGGTTAAGTTCTTAGAGTAAGAGTTACTTCCCTTAATAATATCACGAGAAGCTAGATTACCTCCCTTATGACCTTCATATGGTTTCCACATACCATCAACCATCATTATGTAATAGAGTTCTTAGGTGGCCAGGGGGTCTAAAATAACAACTTACAAATCAAAGTGTCCTTCATCACCCAAATTTTAATTCTAGTAAGGTAGATTATTTGCAAAAGGTCAGTGTCACAAGATAGTCCAGTCCACCCCACCATCCCTAAACTAACAGCCTACATACATGTGAAAGAATCTTGCCTGGGATATTTTACAGTCATTACCCGGTACTCCACTCTTCTCATCATTAAATCTATGACTTAAGAGTGAAAGACAAGAGAGAGGGAGAGAGAGAGAGTGTGTGTGTTCAAATATTACAAATATATTAGCTTCCTCAAATAACTGTTAGAAGATGTGAAATAAATGATTATTTTCACACATGAGGGTAATTAACTTACTTCAAAATTAATAAACAAAATTCTGATAATGAATTGAGCAACAAACGATGATGTAATTACTCTTTGACAAGCCATCCATAGAAATGAAATGTCTGGTAAAAATGTTAAATTTTCTTACACACAGAACTTCTTAAACCTAAATCGTAAACAGATACACCAACATCTTTATGCAACCAAACTAATGAAATTATTTTAAGAATTTTTTAAAAACCAGATGCGATTGAAATTTTGAAAGACTTCTACCAAAAAAAAAACTATATCTGGTAAATTACTTTAACAAAACTTCTAAAATCAAATACATATACACATCACAAATAGACATTTTGTTGAAAAAATTTGGGAATCACACAAAAATAGAAATGAAAAAAGTATGGTACAGACAATAGACCTTTTCTTAATTTTCTGCTAAAAAATGTGATGAATCAATTATCTACCTTTCAACAGATCACTAGTATATCTTCTTTAAAAACAGATACAGCTATTGTAAGAGTAAATTTCCAAATTTTTAGTGTACAATTTTTTTTCCCAAGAAAAGATATCAAGAAGTCACTAGTTTTCTGTAAAGTTGAAGAAGTAATCATCCTAAGCATTCATGACAATGACAGGAGAAAAGTATTTAGAATGGTATGCTTAATGTTGCACCAACTAGCAACTTTACTCTACACATTATCACAATAGAATAATTGTCTGGTCACCCCTCACCAACCTCAAACAAACAAATAATCTTTGTAACAGGAAAGGGAAAAGTGCAGCGGCCAAAAAAGGACTTGAACCCGGGACCTTCCCAAACCAGTGGGACGCTCTTACGACTGAGCTACCCGGCCACCTATCAAGCCCGGCCCACTACATTTTGCAAACAAAATATAAATTAGGATATGTAAAGCTCTGTCTTTATACAAACTTATTCTGAACTCAAATTCAAAAAAAATCCTCTGAAATAGCTAAAGGAAACTCAACCTTTTGATAAATTTGATTAAACTCTCAGTAACATGTGGAAAACAAAAATAATTGATCAAAACTCTTGATAATATAGGGATAACAAATTTATTAAACCTTGCAACTGAAGCACTAATCTGACAACTAAAAAAATTTTATTTTCTTGAAATTCAATATTCAATAATTGATCTACAAAAAAAAAAAAAAAAAAAAAAAAATTGCTAAACCAATGACATTTCAGGGATAACAATGTTAGATCTTTAAGATTCAGCATGTCAATTTTAATATTAAAATTTATTTTTTTTTCAAGTCTTTCCTTACCCAACCTGTGTCACTGAATCTTTCAACAAAGAATTCAGACTCTTTTTAAACTCATGTTTTAGAAACTGGTCAGTCCAAGCAAAGTTAAATTGTTACCATTTTTACCACCAATTCGAAACCCTTAAAATAGTTTTAAACAAGAATAAAGTTAAATTTTTTGAAATGTGATTGTGGCCTCTTAAGAGCTGTTGATCCCCTTGATGACTCGTTGATAGAATTGAGATGAGTTGAGTAATAATGTTTTACCCCCCCCCCCCCCCCCCCCCAGTCAAGATTCTTTTACTTATATCAAGGAGGTCAGTTCTGGAATGGTGGAGGAAACTGGAGTGCCCGAAGAAAACCACCGACCTTCAGCAAGCGAATTAATAAAGTTTCTCACACTTAAGGATCTGTCCCAAATGGGATTTGAACCTAGGCAGTGGGAGACACTGATCCCTAAGTGCAGCTACTGAGGCCCCCTCATTAATCGAGCATCTGCCTCAAAAATAGGAAATTAGGGAATGAAACTCTGGCCAGGTTTTTCATAGGACTAAAAGTTGAGATACTGCTTTCTTGTCTGGCGCTCAACATTAAAAGAATAAGGTACCACCTGGTTTAGGCAGTGCCTGGATAATGGAATTCGTGTACCACGTGATACCTCATAGCGTTTAAATTGTGCGGGACAATTATTTCTAATAGCAATGGAATTGCATAAAGTGATGGTTTCCCGTAATAACGACGTTTTTTCGGGAATATTTGACGTAAATGTTATCCATTTCATTCCGCACAAACATTATAAGGTATTGATCACGTGGTACACTGGTGAGTCCCATTTGATTTGGGGAGTGGTATGTTTGTCTGTGGTATACAGATTCGGAAACCTAGCACCTTAACCAAAAGTTTCCCTGAATGTGTGGTAATACAAGGCAGGCCAAAATACACTTTCAAAACCTTACACTTACACAGACTTGTTCTTAGATTAATCCTTTGAGATTAATAAATTAACCAGAAATTAACCAGTTCAAAAAACTGATAAGCAAAAAAACAAGTTTCTCTCATGTGATTTAAAAAGTTCAAGAAGCATTTATACAACTAAAGATATAAGATAAAAAATGAATGTCAAAATGGAAAAGCTGAGAAATCAATTACCAAGAAGATGACTTTCATATGTAATCTTTTATTACTTGATCAATCAAGCATAAACAAGAAATAGTTTAAGAAATACCACAAATTAGAGAAAGACAACAAATAACAGAGGTGATCATAAGTACAGTTATCTGCGAATTCCATTTTAAAGAATCGGTTGATAAAGTCATCAGATCCCGGGAAAACAAGGTTAAGAGTCGGTAATTTGTGATTATCACACTGACGGATTTGCCAAATTTTTATAGCTTTTACACATCTTTAAACAGCGATTACCTGCAATTAACCATAATCAATTTTAACGAGACACCCAAAATATCGTGCCACCTATATCGAAAATAGTGTAAATACACTTGTATTTTCTCCTAGCTGATTGATCAAACAATCTAGACCAATCAGAACAAAAGCATCAATCTTTAACATATTCTGATTTTCTTAGTCTCCAGCTGCACTTGATGATTCTAACAGATTTTAACAGATCAAGGCTTCTGGCATAATATATTTGTATTAATTTTTTTTTACATATAATTTTGAGTTTTCTTTGCATAAAACGACATTTCCAGATATTTCGGCTATCTTTGATGCCTGCCTTTTCCGTAACCCATGTAAAAACCAACATGGGACCCATTTGATGTGCAACATTTCAAGGGAAATCAGTAAAGTTTCTGGCTTCAAACACCATTGAGATTAAAGGAAATCATTTTTAAAATCTGTTTTGACTAATAAAATTACGCCATGCAATCATCTACTACACATTCTAAACAAATTAAGTTCTCTCAATTCTAACAAAATGAATACTTTGTTGAAGTTATAATTAAGAAAATGTTCTTTGAAAGCAAAACTGCAGAATCTCTTTTACAAACACTCCTTTAATAAGATTTTCTTAACTTAATTTCAGTGAACTATGGCAGTTTTTAAAGTACACCATACATGTAAAAAAAATTAAATAAAGTGAACAATTTTTAATTTTTCCAGAAAGTTAACGAATGGTTGGTAAATTGGTTGGTTGAATGTTCCTTTTATGTGACAGCAGCTATTTGTGACAGAACATTATTTTACTTTTAATAAATCTTATCACAAGTTCATATGGTGCACAAGTTCGATCGAGTGTTTCAGACATTAGTAAGTTTCACAATCGTTCACTCAATTGAGTGTACACTCAAGTTAAATAAAGGACTATTTCAATTTAAGACATTGCACAGTTAAAATTGAATGTTTTATATTATATTTAAATTGTTAAGTGTAGGTTTGTTGATCAGAACAAAACATTGCCTTATAAAACATAAAAATTTTAAAATTTTGATGAGAAAATAATGGAAATATTTGAGTTGAGTGTACACTCACTTGTGTGAATGATTGTGAGACTGCAGGGCCTGATCTGCTTAGTACTAGTGCCAACCAATGGTTACCATAAGAGTGCTGGCTCTTTCACCAGAACTGCTGCATATAACTCACAGACCAATCAGTCCATTTTACAATGAACTGGAACCAAGCCAACCAGTAAAACCCTAAGACAAGGAAAAAACTCTTTCTCACTTGAGGTCAACTGTGGTTAAACTCACTGCAGTGTGATGCTTGGATTGAGGGCCAACACCTTCACCACTTGGACAGTGTTACCAAAAAATGAACTAGTTTATAAGTTAAAACTTAGATAAGGTCACAATAAACTAATTTTTAGATTTTCATCCTCATCAACTACCAACTATTTTACTTCTAACTCCCTTTTTAATTTTTTTAGAATTCTGATGTCTTTTGGTTTCTAAATTCAATATACACAAAATTTAAACCAGTGTTGCACTTTTAGATTATACAAAAGAATAAAAAATGCATTGGCAAAAGTAGAAAGGTTTCTACAGCATGGTTTTTGTAAGAGTATAACATGAAGGTCAGGGTAAAAAACTATGTTGAGAGCTTCAATGTTTTAAAAGTGATCTGACAAAAAGTACAAATGTACAGTTTTCTTCGAATTAACGTTTAAGAAAAGTTTCAAAATATTACAAAACACAAAATGTACCAGTAGGCAAAAGTAGTCAGGTTTTATGGTAATTGTAATTGTATAAGCAAGAAGCCGGGCACAAAAACTATATCATCAAGAGCTTCAATGATATCAAAGTGATTTGACAGAGAATATATCTATATTCATATATATACATATATATATATATATATATATATATATAGAGAGAGAGAGAGAGAGAGAGAGAGAGAGAGAGAGAGAGAGAGAGAGAGAGAGAGAGAGTGAGTGTGTGTGTGTTCCCTTTGAATTGACATTCATGAAAGTTTCAGAATAATACAAAAGACTTTTCTTAATTCATATCCAAGATGTATCCAAAAAAAAAAAAAAAAAAAGGATGAGAAAAGTAGAAAAATTTCACATTCTCAAAACATTATACAACAGGAGATGGTTTGTATCTAAAATCGTGTCGATCCTTTGGGAAATATAACTGTTTATCACTTATCACAAATCATCTCTTATCAGGGCCATAAAATCCTCTCTAATATGTGTGTGTCTTGGCACTGTGCATGAAATTAAAGATCAAAATATCGCCTTTGGTATCTATCATATCAGAGAATTGCCAATCATTTAATATAGTGAATTATTTATTTAGTCTAAGGTGTGTTAAACACTTTGTGATCATCAACCAATAATATTTAAAATTTATTTTTAGCTTTCATAATAAAGATCAAATTGTTTTTTCCGTGATTATAAAGTGTTATTTCAAAAAACATATATCAACACATTTTCAGTGATAAAACGTTTTCTTTTTGTTTTTTCAAACAAGACATTTCAAAATTAATTTGTTTTTATTATTTAAAAAAATAAATATCAAATTATACATCCTATTCATGTTAAAATATCTATGTTTTCTTAAGACAGGCTGTGTCATATTTCGTTTTCCTTCATATCTTCTCTTTTGGACTTATCTACTTATTTTTTTAGAGTAATTATCATAATGTCATTTCAGGAAATGTAATTTGCATGATCATTACATCGTTTGAGGATTCCTTCTTACCATATCTTGTAAGATTAAATCAGGCAGATGCTAAGATTTTAAATACATGTAAGCATATGAAGTATTTTATATCTTTATATAACAACCCCACTCCCCCCACCAATATATATATATATATATATATGATTAATAATAATAATTATAGTAATAACAAAACAAGAATTCAATGGATTTAAATGTCTCCCCAGTTAGTTTTTGATCAAGTAGAAAATACATTACTTGAACATAAACTTTTTGACACGTCGTCACCGCCGCCACCCACACCGTAAAAATAACACCTAAGTCTCACCTTATGGCAATGCCAGGCTCAACAAAAACAAATTATAACAGACTAAAGTTTCTTCATATTAACACATATTCATAATAGTAATAAAAAGAAAAAAATACATTATTAACACATAATAAGCTTTAATAAAATAAAATAAATGTAAAACAAGAAAGCCAAAATAAAATAATTTTGTTAATTATTGTGAGCCCTTTAAGTGTAATCACAGAGCTATTGTTTGCCTGTGCACCTTGCCCAATATTGCTAACAGTTAATCAACCATGACATGACTGCCAGAATTTTTAAAATGATGTCATAATATTGTTCTATGACATCATTACAACATTTTGAAATTTCTAAAAAAAAAAATATGACATTATCAACATTATTTGATGGGAATCAGGATTATTTTGTCACCCTAAATCTGATTTCTATGATTGGATTAAACACAAAGTATCAACCATACCTTTCAGCATATGCAACATTGAGATGAGTGTAACATAGATATACTGGACAAGATCCTGAAAAAAAAAATCAGTTAAAAAAATTAAAAATTAATAAAAATATAAATGAAAAATTACTTTTTTACCCTAATTTAAAAGACATATGGCTATGCAGTGCTAACTTAATAAAGTCCCCAAGTTTACCAACTGTAAAATTTTTTATTTCCTTATATACTTGACGTATCAGTTACTTATTACTTAGGTCAAGGCTTTGTACATGATTCAAGAGTCTTAGGTTTGAACACATTTAGTTACAGAATGATGTGACTGATTAACTGATCAGAGTTATAATGACAACTTTAATAAAGTTATTATTATCCAATCTAATCTAAAAGAGTATATTTTACTGTATTAAGTCAGCTTAAGCAACTAAAACAGGATAAGCACTGGGCTCACTAATTCAAGCACTGGGCTCACTAATTCAAGCACTAGGCTAACTTATTCAAGTACTAGGCTGACTTATCCAAGTACTAAGTACACTAATTCAAGCACTAGGCTAACTTATTCAAGTACTAGGCTAACTTATTCAAGTACTAGGCTAACTTATTCAAGTACTAAGTACACTAATTCAAGCACTAGGCTAACTTATTCAAGTACTAGGCTAACTTATTCAAGTACTAGGCTAACTTATTCAAGCACTAGACTAACTTATCCAAGTACTAAGTACACTAATTCAAGTACTAGGCTAACTTATTCAAGTACTAGGCTAACTTATTCAAGCACTAGACTAACTTATCCAAGTACTTAGTACACTAATTCAAGTACTAGGCTAACTTATTCAAGTACTAGGCTAACTTATTCAAGTACTAGGCTAACTTATTCAAGTACTAAGTACACTAATTCAAGTACTAGCTCACTAATTCAAGTACTAGGCTCACTAATTCAAGCACTAAGGATTACTAATTCAAGCACTGGGCTCACTAACACACTATTTAACTTAAAGGAGAAGTTTGTGGAGTAGTCCTTTAAATCATTTAAACAAAGATAAGCTCTTATTAAGTCTCACTCACTCACAATTGACTCTATTAGGGACTTTAGCATGGGATATTGTACTGTGATTTTTCACATCACTTAGTCTTTTAAAGCATGGTAAGCATATTTCTTACTTAATAAGCTCACACTTCATTTATAGAGTTTCCCCCACAGATTATTGTACTATTATGACTAATCAAGGCATAAACAAGGTTAAACACCAACTTCAAAAACTCACTGGCTTAAGTTAGCTTATATAGGCCATTTACTCTAGGTACTCGTTCTACAAGTCGCTGAAGCCAAGATCAATTCCAGTCTTACTAACTGGCTAATATTTCAGCTTTAAGACCCATCATTTTAGGTAACTGTACTAAAAGTAAGTCACTGAAGCCAGGACCAGCTCCATTATCACCAACTAGCTTATATTTCATCGAACAGGTCCATCACTCTAGGTAGTGCTACAATTTGCTTTAAGTCACTGAAGCCAGGATCTGTCTCAGTCTCAATAACTAGCTCATATTTCAGCTTATAGGCTCAAGAAAAGTATTAATTATCCCAGTTTTACTGGATTGGTAAAACAAAATAATGGAGATAATTCTAGCTCTAAGTCTTAAGTGGACTAAATATTCATAATAATGTTAATACAGAAGATCTTTAACAAATCCATCAGTAAGCTTCCACATATTGTATGAATAATCAACCATTTCCAAAGCTACCAAACTCAATTTTTTTTTTTTTTTTTGCCTTTAGATTTGAGAGGATTGCTTAACTATCAAGATCTATATCAAATCTCTCAGTAAGCCTTAAAATAGCATATGAATAATCTATTTTGTCATAACAAAATCCATTTGTGATATAAACCTGTACAAGATGTCATAACCCTTGTCAGGATCTTTGTATATGGTTATTCTATTTGGTGTAATTTATTACCTTCCAGTCAGAAGACTATCTATAACACTTAAGCTAGGATTCTTTAGCTAATGAACAAAACCATAAATAATAATACTAGTCCACAACTTCTGAGTACCTTACTTGATTGGGCTTGAATAATGATTCAGAAGAGTACTCTAGTAAATTCCCTAACTTAGACAGCTATATTCTCACTTATGGCAGGGGCCCTGATAGCAACCAATTATAACAGAGGCAAAAAATAGAAGAACCAAAGGAGCTTCAAATCTAAGTGGAACTGGGGCATGCTCCCCGAAAAAAATTGAAAAAATGTCCTTAAATGGTACATTCTGGCAACATCTGAACCCAATTTTTGTTAAGAGCGTTTGAATAATTAAGTATGTACTATCAAGGACAAAACATAATTTTATATTTGTTCACTATAATTTTTTTTTCTTCTTTTCTGTTTTCTTCATGTTTCTGTAATAAATTTTTTAAAAAATACAATCTAATACAGAGGCAGTTGCCTCATAGTAAGCTACTTTCCTGCATGGATAAATTTTCTGTCAAGTTTTTGATGTGGGATTTCTCTATTTCGTTCAAGGGTGTTCTATCCCACTCATAGGTGGAATTAATTTTTTGTGTCACAATCCTTTACACCAATAATTTGATGATGTCATAATTGTCCAATTAAATGGATTACGTCATTTTAAGAAAACCAATGGTGGCAGTAATATAGAACATTTAATGATTTGATTACAAATGATATTATTATGTTGCTAATGAGAGAAATAGAAGCTTACACTGCTACACCACTAAAGTCATTCTGGACAGAAAATATTACCCCTCTCCTGAAATATCACTATCTCACTCTATCACCTGTTAGGAATTTAATCTATTATTCAAACCATTATTCTTAATCTTCACCATGATAATCTCATAACAGATAATTTGGTTAAGTACTGCCGTAAGAGCAATTTTAAACTATTTCTGAGGTTCATATTGGTGGAACAGCAGAGTCCCTATGTCTTGAGGGTAATGTTGACAGAATAACAGCTTCATTATTGCCAAGCAGAATAGCAAGTATGCAATTGCTGACCACTTATGTATAAAGAGCAAAATACTGGTCTGTTTCTAAAAGATGTGATAAATACAAGTGTGTTTACTACTCAGCTTAAACCCTAATATAGAATAATCTATTTTGTCATAACAGAATTCACTTAGCTATATAAACCTGTACAAGATGTCATAACCCTTGTCAGAACCTTTGTACAATAGTTATTCTATTTGCTGTATTTTATGACCTTCGAGTCAGAAGTCAGTAAATCAAAAACTATCCATTACACTTGAGGATTCTTTAGCTTATTATCAGTCTATTAACACCCTGCTGAGTTGATCAAATCCTGAGAAGAAAATGTCAGAAAAGACATACATCAGGGTACTTTTCCTTCCTTTAACACTAGAGAGTTCCAAGCACCAAGTTGAGAGGGTGTCAAGAGAGGTTTATCTGCAATAATTAAAATAAAGACCACATGCTGTCGTAGGATTATTCTGATGATGCACTCATGATAAAAACTTTTACATCCTGCACAGCAGTTTGTAAAAGTGATAAAATTTGAACCAGTATAAAACAGCAGATGAAAACCATATTACGAGCAGAATATGCAAAGATCAAAGTGAAAATTATGACTTGCTTCAAAATAATAGTTATCATGATATGTCAGTCGATGTTCATCTTCCAATTGGCTCTAGAGTTTTTGCTTTTGTTGTTGATTTTTATTGTTAAAATTGGAATCCATACCAACTTATATTTTCTTGTAAGATGAAATAATATCAGCTTGTGGCCATATCATATTCTGATGCAGGAAGTTATTAAAAGTTATAATGCTCATAAGAATCGATGAGGTTTTGTTTTCTTTTGTTCTTTAACTGTCAATTTTAATTATGAAATAAGTATCAACACCAAGTATATATTTTGTAAATAAAATAAAATCAATTTGTCCTGAATGCATCTTTTGATTTTGATGTAGAAACTGATGTGTTTGTAACTTGTTTAAACAGACAACAAGAGGCCCATGGGCCTTAACGCTCACCTGAAGATATGTTCAATATTGTTTGCAAAGTGCAATAGACAATATATTAAGTACAGCAACTTAAAAAGTTTTCTGAAGTTAAGAACTTCCACAAAACTTAATCAGAAATATATCAACTCACATTTCATTTATAAGTAGCGTATATAATATACATGAAGTAACTGTAGTGCAATGAATAATTGCGAAATCATTTATCAATTTCAGTATACTTATGCAACTATGTCCTTGACCTTTGAACATATATGACCGCGGACCATATATGATTGTCATGTCAATACCTACAATATTCTTATATATATGCCTATGCATGAAATTAACAGTTTTCAAGATAATTAATAATTTAAGTATTCCTATGTTGATATGACCTTGACTTTAAACATATAACCTTGAACCATATATTAAAATGAACGTTGTGGCAATACCTACAATATTCTAATACACTTGCCTATATAAAAAGTTAATAGTTTTAAAAGATAATTAACAACTGAAGTTTTCTTTTGCAGCTTTGACCTTGACCTTTCAACATATGACCTTGTACTATATATCAAAATTATCGTCATGTCAATACCTACAATATTCTTATATACATGCTATACAAAAAGTTATTAGTTTTCAAGATAATTAGCAACTTAAATCTTCTTCTGCAGCTGTGACCTTCAACTTTCAACATATGATTTTGTACCACATATTAAAATGATTGTTGTTGCAATACCAACAATATTCTAATATACACGCCTATACAAAAAGTTAATAGTTTTCAAGATAATAAGCAATTCAATCTTCTTCTGCAGCTGTGACCTTGACCTTTCAACATATGACCTTGTATCATATATCAAAATGATCATTGTCGCAATACCTACAATATTCTTATATACATGCCTTTACAAAAAGTTAATAGTTTTCATGATAATAAGTAGTTTGTCTTCTTTTGCAGCTGTAACCTTGACCTTTCAACATATGACCTTGTACCATATATCAAAATGTTTGTCATGTCAATATCTACAATATTCTAACATACATGCTTATACAAAAAGTTAATAATTTTCAAGATAATTAGTAATTTAAGTCTTCTTTTGCAGCTGTGACTTTGAGCTTTCAACATATGACCTTGATCCATATATCAAAATGATCATTGTTGCAATACCTACAATATTCTAATATACAAGCCTATACAAAAAGTTAATAGTTTTCAAGATATAGTGACAAATATATAATTTTTAGCAATTTCCCCACTCAGTGCCTTACAATTTCCCCATTTTAGCCCCATGGCTACCATTTGTGCAAATCTGAAAATAAATGACCTAAGGATGTTATAAATGAAATAACTAACATATATCTCTTGTACATTTAAAGGTGAAGATTTTTAAAGTTTTTCACTATTTCCCCCCTTATCGGGCCCCATGGGGACACAACTCCTTCATTTGTGCAATCTAAAAGGGCTTCACCCAGGCATGATGGTTACCAAGTTTCATTAAATTTGGCCCAGTGGTTTTGGAGGAGAAGATTAAAATGTAAAAAGTTTAAGCACGACAGACAATGGACGTTGGACGATGCACAACGGACGAAGATGGATAGCAATAGCTCATCTTAGCTTTCAGCTCAGGTGAGCTAATAAAATTGGTGCTGTTACATTGTTAATTAAGAAATAACATTAATTAACCATTTCTTAGAGGCATGATTACTCAAATCCCTACAAGTAGATGAAAAGTAAATGAATTTTAGATATACAGTAGGACCTGTTTAAATCACAACTTTGTGGAAGAAAAGAATTTGTCAGACTTTGACTGGGTTTCAGAATAAAAAACTTGATCAAAAAATTGTTTCAAACTGACATTATAACACATAAATATGTAATTCTTTAAACAAGAGAAAGCAACTGATTTCATGAACATAGTAGATACTATTTAAAATGGAACAATTTCTAGGGAAATGATATCACTCTGAGTGCTTTAGAGCACTGTTACACCATTGAGACCTAAGTCAATCGAGCTAGTGCTCTACACCACTGCAACACCAGTGAGACCCATGTTTACTGAGTCAGTGTTTTGGACTACTGTGACTCTACTGAGACCCAAGTTTTTTGAGCCAGTGCTTTGGACTATTGTGACAATTGAGACACAAGTTTCCTGAGCCAGCAAGATTGGAGTTTACTCAGCAAGTGCTTTAAACCACTGTGACAATTGTGAACCAAGTTTCCTGAGCCAGTGCCTTGGACCATTGTGACACCAGTGAGGCCCAAGTTTACTGAGTCAGTGTTTTGGACTACTGTGACTCTATTGAGGCCCAAGTTTTTTTGAGCCAGTGCTTTGGACTATTGTGACACCTGTGAGATTGATGTTTACTAAGCAAGTGATTTAAACCACTGTGACAATTGAGACCCAAGTTTCCTGAGCCAGTGCTTTGGACCATTGTGACACCAGTGAGACTGAAGTTTACTGAGCAAGTGCTTTAAACCACTGTGACAATTGAGAACCAAGTTTCCTGAGCCAGTGCATTGGACCATTGTGACACCAGTGAGGCCCAAATTTACTGAGCCAGTGTTTTGGACTACTGTGACTCTATTGAGGCCCAAGTTTTTTTGAGCCAGTGCTTTGGGTCATTGTGACACCTGTGAGATTGAAGTTTACTGAGCAAGTGATTTAAACCACTGTGACATTTGAGACCCAAGTTTCCTGAGCCAGTGCTTTGGACCATTGTGACACAAGTGAGACTGAAGTTTACTGAGCAAGTGTTTTAAGCCACTGTGTGACATTTGAGACACAAGTTTCCTGAGCCAGTGCCTTGGACCATAGTGACACCTGTGAAACTGAAGTTTTTTGAGCAAGTGCTTTAACTAATGTTTAGTTAGTGCTTTAGACCACTGTGACACCAGTGAGGCCTTAATTTTACTAAAGATTTGATTTATATATATCCTTACATCTGTCAGAATATAGACTTTTTCAAAAATGGTGGCAATCTTTTTAGGAAGGCTCTGAAAGTAAATCAAGGAGCATAGTAATGTTTACTGTAAAATTCCATTTTAAAAACAAGACATTAGAGAGAGTATATAAGCTGTCTTTCATTTACTGTTTTCAGACATTATAGAGCAAATTCAAATAAGTCTGAGATAATTTTGGTAAGCAGTGTCATTAGCTTGCATCTATATTCACTTGTAAGCCTTTGTTCATTATTTTCTTTCTGTAAAGCTCATTTTGAGCCATTACACAACAAAATCTGATTTGTTGTAGATAATTTGTGCTTATATACATTTAAGTCTATTTGGTTTTCTCTTCTTCTGTAAATTCTTCAAGATTATTGTTAAGTCAGAGCCTTTCTTTTTGCTTTGGTGTTAAAAAAAAGGCTATTGTTGAGGTCATGATATCCAGGGTTCTTAACTAATAATGTCTGAAATGTAGGTCATGACCTTAAATGTGAGATTTATATGATGGTGTTTTATGCCCAAGTCAAGAATATTTCACTTATATTGAGACGTCACCAGCTATAGTTGAAGTGACAGATATTTTTACCTTTTCAGTGCATTTAGGGCAATGTGCAGGTTCTTTCATGTGCCACACCTGCCGTTACATGGGACATCAGTTTTTAAAGTCTCCTCCAAAGGACCATGTGACTTTCATTTCTAAATGCCAAGTGCTTGGCAAAAGAATGGACACTACCAATTTTCAAGTATTGGTCAGGCCTGGACAGGGTTAGAACTTTTGACCTCCCACAAACAAAGCTAGCACTCTACCAACTCAGCTACCATGATGGTCTAGGAGATTCACATGCATTTGCAATATAACATTCAACATTACAAGAAATGCACTGTAAACCCTCATACATAGCTAACTGTACCCCAATACCTTTGATTCTGTTATATAAATCAATTTTTATGTATTACCAAAATAAATTTGATTTCAATAAGTAATTCAAATTTTGAATTCACTAAGTTCTTGTTTATTTCTTTTTTTTAATTTTTACTTTTTATCTTATTATATTTCATTTTATTTTATTTTTTTTATAATTTTTTTAAAGCAAAAATCAGTGTCATTAAATTTTGGAATTGATGTTCCAGGCCATAACTTTTTATTTTTCTTTTAATTCATACTTTTAAACCTTAATTTTAAATAGATATAAATATTTTTAAATAAATATTATGTAATGCCATTCAAAATTTAAACAGCTTGTGTCAAAAAATATTGACACCATTGTCCAAATCATTTCATAAAAATTGCACATTTTAATTGGTTTTAACATAAATCAGTGCAGGTTTTGTCTGATTGTCCATATTGATCAGAAATAAACTAATTAACCACTACAACTATGACAAGAATTCCACGGATTTAAATGTATCGCCTGGTTAGTTTTTGATCAAGAAGGAAATACATTACTGTAACATAAACTTTCACGACAAAGACCCAAGAAAAGTAACACCAAAGTCTCGCCTTATGGCGATGCTAGGCTTGACAAAAAACTGCCAAATTTTTCAAAAGTAATACAAATGATTAAGTAGTTCGATATGTGTAGAAGAATAGAAATTGAAGATAGGTCCAATCTTGCATAATGCTTTATCTTATTGCAGCTTGGTAGCCAAAGAAATGACTATAGTAGAATTGTATTTTTCAAAAGGAATTTACTTTTTTGACCCTGGGTTGATATTCTACTATGGCAGATCTTAATCTGAATACTTTGTCAGTTCAATGCTTTTCCAGGCCCTCTGGTTTCCCCAACCATCTCGATAGAAGTAAAATGTTATTGACTGGATAATATACACTCCACTCAAAATTAAAACATGTATGCATGTCCAGAAAGGTCAATGTGTAACAAGATGGAAAAAATGCAGAGTCCAGTGGGAGCTTGAACCTAGGACCTCCATCATTATTATAGAACCTCCAACATTATACATGTATATAGGGGCCTCAGTGGCCTGGTGGTCTAAAGCACGTGCTTATGGATCACAGTGCCTCTTACAGGGCCACACTGGCAACTTACTTGTAACAAGATAGAGGAAAATGCACCATTAAACCAGGTTTAAACACTTAACCTCTCATACTACATATAGACATTTGCTTATCAACTGGGCTTCCCATACCATTACAAATGCATAACAGATGAATTTATTAATGAGTTCATGTACTTTAAAGACCAATACAGAGGTCAATTCTGGTCAATAAACAGGTCAGGGGTTATTTACATGATTAAATAAAAAGTTGTTCTGTAATTTTTTTTCATTCAATATTCAAATACATTGATAAGTGTTCCTGTATTACATAAAATGACACAAGTGATCAATATATCACATAACAGTATTTACTTTTATTGCTGGAACAAAATGTGAATAAATTATTCTAGTTAGTCTCTTATTTCTGATGCATTGAAAAAGGATTTTCAAGGAGGAATAATTTGAATAAGATAAAAGTTGTTAGAACAATTATGTAGCTCACCTGCAAATAAGGCGCACTGAAAAAATATAAACAATTTTACCATCATATCAAATGTTCCACAGTGTTCAAAATACTGTTGAAAATTTACAAGAGTACAAACTATATCACCATACAGTGTGGACAGATGGAAGAACAGAAGTCTCACTGCTTACTTATTTACTGTCAGTAATTTAATGACGTCATTCTTCCAGTTGCATTACCTTTGCAATGGCACAGTCAGAACTTGTCCAGAACAGAGTGCCAGTTCATTCAGAAACAAAAAACAGTGTTTGATATATTTTTCACAGTGCTTCAAATGCATGCAAGAGCACAAAGAACCATAAAGAACAATGTAACTCAACAATACCAAAGTCCGTAAAATGCATTTTAATTATACATCAATTGTTCCTTTGTTCTCAGTATTGTTGAAAAATTTCAATAAGATAATATACTAATACTATTTATATGGTCATTCAAAGTATGGACAGACTGGCACAAATGGATCAAATAAAAGTTAAACAACCATGTTGGTGGGGATTGACAATAAAAGTATTTTTTATCTAGGTGAACAACATTTTTTGGGGGGGTGGGGGATGGGGTTGGGGTGGCAATAAAAGTATCTTTTATCTAGGTGAACAACATTTTTTTGGGGGGGTGGGGGATGGGGTTGGGGTGGCAATAAAAGTATCTTTTATCTAGGTGAACAACAAAGCTATTCAACCAATATGCTTTGATTCAAAACATTAATCATCTTTGAGGAAAAATAAAACATATGGAAAAAGAAAACCATGACATTTTAAAAACATTTCAAATTCCACTGAAGAAAATTTGATATAGATTAAAGCAAAATTGGTCTAGACACTTTGTACACACAAACCAGTTATAAGCAATAGATAATTGTATACCTGACTGTGTGTTTAAGACAAATTTTCTCATTATCTTGGCACAAAATTCGTTAACTATGGCAGCACATTCATGTCAACTCAGGTGCAAGTAATTTATTCATAACAAAATAAGGGAAGTGGTAATAACTTGACAAAAAGACATATTACAACATTGGGTTCCATAGCTGTGAAGTCTAAAACAAAATGATCAGTTGGTACGTGGTAGGACTGAAACCACTCAGTAAGATTCTAATGTGAGAGTTTGTCGGAATACAGTTGCTTGTCATAACTCAGTGGTTTCTCTAAGCAACCTTTTATTCTATAAATAGCCACCTAAATATAAACAAAATAATATTGAATTAAGCATAAAACACCATTACTTAATCTCTCTTACACTCATTACAAGATACTATTGGTGTAATACAAACTGTCCAAAGATATTATAAATATGGAAATGAGTATGAGATACTGTCATACTTGACTGATAATGTCTTATTTTGAAAAACTTGGTGGCCAAGTGGTCTAAAGGGTGACCATACATCTCCTCTCACTTTCTAGGTTTAAAACCTACTTGAGAGATCTTGGTCCGAGAAGGTTTTTCTTTCATTTCCCTTGCCATAGGTTGGTGGTTTTCTCTGGGTTCCTATACCATCCAAAAACTGACCACTTAAATTGTAAAGAATCTTGACTAAAGCTGGCGACGTCTCCATAAAAGTGAAATATTCTTGACTGGGATGTTAAACACCATTACTCAACTCAATTCAACTCGGATTAAATATCACATTGTAAGTCACATTAAATATCACATTGTAAGTCACATAAAGGAGATGTAAATCATAATCATTGTTTTAATCAAATTACCTGGACATTTTTATGCAATTTATAAAGCAATGAAATAGTAACAAAACTTTCTTTAACAATTAATTTTTTTAAAAAATCACAAAAATCAGAAAATAATAAATTTTTATTAAGTACATGTACAAGTACTTATTTAAAATGACCCATAACTTTGTTTTTTGATCCATATCTAAAATACTGTGAAGGTACTTAATTTAGTGTGTACACATTTTAGTGGAATTTTATATATTCTCGACTAATTTGGGTGGATATAAATTGGCGCATTTACAGTATTTTGCCATCATTAGACATAAACAGTTCACATATAGTAGACTAAAATAAACATTTGAAAAGCAAAAAAGTTAAATCCTATGTCAGTTACTTAAATAGTTGAAGACAAACATTTTTTCACATCCATAAAAACTTTTGCACATTTTACCAAAGTGAAATTGTGAACATAATTCATAAATAAATGACAAGATATTGCAAAAAATGAAACATACACAAGGAATGCATGGAAGAAAAGGTCTTTGTAATGTAATATAGTTAAACAAAAAAGTTCAACAAAGTTTGAAACAATGATATCTTGATCCTGCTTAGTCATCACATTGGTTACGAGCAATCGCTTAGGGAAAACTAAGTTACTTGTCACCTATCAATCTGTACTGAGATAGATAAGTATCACAGATCTGATCTACCAAGCCAACTGCAACAACATGAATAATGAGATACAATAAATAAGGGAAATATTACTTCCTATTTAGATATTTTTAGGGATAATAAAGAATAAACAATTTTATGTTTCATTGTTGGTTTATTTCCTCAAGTCATAAGCTGTTACATAAGTTTATTATTGTAAGCTAGTTTTATAAAAAATTAGAAAATTAAATTGCCTCAAATTAAAGTTATTTTACAATATAGGACCATCCAAAATAAAATACCTAAGTGCATTCAATATGAAAATTAATCAACCCTGTTATATTCTTTATTTTATTTATTATTTATTCTATTTTGTATATTCCATAATGTAGTATGTTCTTGACAAAAGGCTCTAGGTAAAGCGAAAAACTGTCTGGTGAAATACAATAGAACTGAACTAATAGAAAGAAAAACAAAGCAAGATAAAAAACAAGTAGCAAAGCAAAAGAGAAGCCACAGAACTGTTCTGAATAGAGAAATCTTGTATTGACCACAAGCTCTTACCCAAGACATTAAGATAACTTGGGTAGCTGAGCAAAATTAGAGAAGACATAGAACTATTATGAATTGAGAAATCATGTGCTGATGACAAGTTCCGGGTGAAAAATTAGGATATCTTGGCTAGCAAAGCAGAAGCACACAGAACTGTTCAGAATAGAGAAATCCTGTGCTGTTTGAAACCTCTAAGTGGAAACATTAGAATTACTAGTGTAATTATGTTATTGGCTTTGCTTAATTCTCTTGCAAGTGACTTCATAATTTATTGTTTGGCAGTAATGAGCTCCCATAAATAACTAATCCAGATTAAAAAAAAGTTAACATTTTAAGAGATAATCCCATTATCTACTCAAGTTCAATCTCATAAGAGTCATGTTAAATTTCCTGTTAATTCTCCACATAATTACAAAATAATTAAACACAAGTTGTTATCATAATGTAAATTATAATTATAATTTTAAAAAATGCAAAAAACCTATAAATATTCCAAAAACTATTCAAAGAATTTTCAAAGAATTTCTTTTGACATAAATCCTCATATATATATATATATATATATATAGTGTGTGTGTGTGTGTGTGTTACAGTCAAGAACTTGATTGGCAGGAGAACCAGATTGGCAGGAAGCAGTTAAAGATGCTGTTACCATTAAGCCCAGTAAAGCAGTTTTTACTCATAAGACCATTAAAACCTGACTTTGGTACTTAGGTACAGAGAGGTGTATCTGTTTTTTATACTGCAAGTTCATTTTTCATTTAAAATTTTAATCAAGCATTAGGGGCGTTTTCGAGAGTTGTGTTCTTGACACTAGAACGTGCTCTTTGTGTTCCAGAGTTGTGTTCTTGATATGAGTACGAATTCTTGAAACTCATGAACTGCTGGAACATTGCACTCAGGTCGTGTTCGCGGTGCGAGAACCCACTTCTGCTTTTAGGTGGTGTAAATTGAGAACAAGATGGCGGAATCGGCAAACATGTAAGAAGATGCTAAATAAAAAAATATATATTTCGAAAAGAACAAGTTTGTTAATTTAGCATTGAACAGATGAGTTTATGTAATTATGGTGCTGAATAATAGAATCTTTAATAAGTTCGTTTAAACGGTTATAAACCGTTCTACTTATTAGAAAGTTTTTATGGAATTCTTCATCAGACATGTTTGGCACGTTTTCCTTAGCAAATAACTGCACCTATTCAATGTTTTCCTTATTACTAATTGCAGAAATCAATAAAGGTATTTCATCATACCTAATCAAAAATATCATCAAAATCATCAGAGTCCATAATGTCCTCAATAGCGGCGAAAACGCTTAAAATTTCGTCACCATGCAAACAATCCGCCATAATCGATTTTTTGTTCTTGTAGTTCGTGAGAAGCCTCGACACTCGGGACACACTCGTAACGTTCTTGCTGTTCGAGACTTTAAAGAACTTACCTAAACATAATCAAGAACAATGTCTCGAAAACGCCCTAAAGTAATGCCTCTACACATTGTTACCATATTTCAATACATAAACTAGGAGACAGGTCAATGATTAAAAGAAAGATTGGGAGATAAGTCAATGATTAATGGTAAGATAGGTGAATGGCCTTGACCTTTAGCCTCAACAGTTGAATAGGCTTTCTTAATACTTACAGTAATCATGACCTTTAACCTATAACCTTCAAAAGCTTTGAGGAGTCATCAGTAAATATAGTTTTTTTGAAACAGCAACAAAGCAAACACAAGTTATTATAAGAATTTTTTTTTTTTACTATTTCATATTTGCATTTGAAAGTAAAGTGACCTTGACATTTGGCTTCATAATAATTAACAAAATGTAAAGGTCACAACTGCAAAGTTATATGATGAAAAATTAGAATCCATAATATGCAATCTCTCCCCAACACCATCCCACAACTTTTTCCATACTCCCTACCAAATGACTCAAAAATTTCTGTTGCACTTGCCAACAATTTCCCACATAAACATCACAGATCACTTACTAGAAATTGACTAGGTAAAAACCAGCAGTGGTTAGCAACCTTGAGTTTGAAGGCTAATGTCTTGATTTTTCAGAATAATTCAACCAAAGTCAAAAAATAGTTTGTGGTTATGAAAGGCATATTTTCTTTCAAGAATATTTATCAGTTTAATAATTCTAAAGAAAAAAACTGGATTGACCCTGTTAATTGACTTATTAAGTACAAAATCAAAAGGTTTATCTTTTTAAAACATCTTTCAGTGTTTTAAAGTTTTATGATTTTCAAATAAATCAAACTTCTTCTGATAGTGTGTGAAAACCAATGTAGTTAGGAACAGATAAATTGACAGGCAGATGGACATACAATACAACCAATATAATCCTCCGAAAAAAAATTTTTTGGTGAAATACATACAGCTGTAACACCCCCCCCCCCCTTCCAAAAAAATGTGTATGATAGTTAAAATGCTAATCTCTAAAAACAGAGATAATTATTTTAACACAGAAAATGGTTACATTGTGTTTCACAGTTACCCTGGTAACTATTAAATTTTTTATAATTATCTGCTCTGTGTCATTTTGACTTACGATACTGTCATATCATCCCAACACCTTCAACAGGGCATAATAAATGTAGAATGACTCATAATGATCAACCTAAAACCCATTACGAAATCTGTTACACTGTCAACCTCATCTGCACTTTTGGGGTTCACATGTCTCAACATATGGCTAAAATGTTAACATTATCAGTAGCTTTGGGGATTCACTTGATTCTTCTTAATGAATTCATTACAGAGGTCTCATTGGAGTATGTTTTTATATAAAATATTTAAAATTAAAGAAATCTGAAAATAAGTTTTGGGGCTGAATTTTGGAATTAAGTTGTATTTCCAATATGTGTTTTTTTTACACAGGTTTAAAAACTTTACCTCTCAGTAAAGTTGAAAAAGTGTAAATGCTAATAATGACATTAAATAAAAGACAAATACTGTTTTAAATTTGATAAATGAAGAAACAAGAGCTGTTAGTTAACAATGACAAATGCCTCCTATAAATAAACACACACACACACACACACACACACACACACACACACACACACACACGCACACACAGATGTGCTCTTATTGCAAATAACAAGAAGCAGTGGAGGGGTCAATTCAGTGTAAGATGACATCAGTTACTAAGCTGTAATCCACAAAAGATCATTATCATGGCTTTTATTTCTAAATGCAAATTTCTAAGTGTTTATCAAAAGAATGAGAGAGTATAAGTACTAGTTACTTAATAATTATAATCTCATCAGTATTTTTATAGTTATCCATGAATAGAAAAGGTAGAAAATACATTATAACACTGATGTAAAACTAAAAAATATATGTTGTTACCCTTCAAAGAAATTTATTGCATAGCATTTGGTAATTTTTCCAATGTACATTAAACTATGTTTGTAAATCTACCAGAGTATATAAACACATGAGATGTACAGCAATATAAAGGTTGGTTAGTTGGTTGGTTTGTTAAAAGTTGTTTTACATCAAATCAGCAATTTTTTGTTATTTTTTTGTCACAAGACGATCTTTTTTATTACTCTTATGGATTAATGTTAACACAAGTTCATCTGGTTTGTGATAGTGCAAATGTCTCTGATCTGCACTGTACTAGTGCATAATTATGGTGACATTTACAGTACTAGAACACTAGTCGCAATGTCACAGATAAACATCACAGACCATTCAGTCAACCAGTAAATCACCAAAAAAGTCTCATTTGTGGTCGACTGTGTTTGAACCCACAGCATTAAAACATCTTAAGTCTAAACACTAACATATTAACTATGCACCTAGCCATCGCACCGCCCCAGCAGTATAGGGAAAGGAACTTGTATATTGTGGATAAAATTCATCATCTTCAAATCAAGGCTCCCACAGCTCGTTTTGGGAATGGGGCCAGGGCCCTTGGAATTGGGAAAATTACCATCATTTTAACTGATTTTGGGAAAAATCAAATATAGTTTAAAAAAAATTAATAATTGCTTTAATAACTATATTTAATATATTAAAGATTATTTTATATAATAACTATCTTTCTGAACAAACTTTTTATGTACGAATGTTAACAAATCATTATGATGACAACAATTCTGTTTTTTTTCCAATTGGAAAAAAAACAGCATTTTTGCATTGGGAATGGGAGGCAGAATTTCGGCCCCAAATCAAGCCCAGTTAGAGCCCTACAAATAAACATGCAAGTCATAGGAAGTACGAAATCAATGTTAAAAAGACCAAACTAATGCAAATTTAAAGGCCTGCAGCTCAGGGGACATAAATCTTTCACAGGGTAAATGGGGCTATGAAACCTACTGAAATCTGTGTAATTTATTCTAAAAAAATTATAATAACAGCATTATAAACTAAAATCAGAACAAGAATGATATTTGATCTTACAAGACAAACAAACAAACAAACAAACAAAAAAAAAAAAAAAAAAAATAAATAAATAAAACATTAGAATAGTTATTTAAAACAAAAATTTTTTTTTTTAGATCCTATTGAATAAGTTTATCCCCAATTTCCAGATTGACAAATTTATGTTATATCTGATGACATGGAAATAGAAAATTGCTACCAATTTTTAATTATTAAAATCAACCCCCAGTTAGGAAACAAAGATAATTTTTTTCTAGAAAAAGGGGGGCAAGGTAGTTCCAACTGATCTACTCAACAGAAAAAAAAAAAAAAAAAAAAAAATATATATATATATATATATATATATATATATGAGGTAAAATTATTACGGAAAAGGTTGAACAATCTTGATGAAAGCCAAGTCATTTTGGGGTAAAATATAAAAAAAAAGTTACATTTCAATATCAATAGGAAAACGTTGTAAAACTCAGAAAATAGAAAAAATGCTAAAATTGACAACAGATGTGTTACAAACAAATTCATATTTTGACAAATTAAAATAAATCTTTTTTCTGATTTAAAACAGGTGTAATGGTAGGAATTGTTGTGCATCAGTAATATTACTCTGAATGTTTCGTCAGCAGGATATCAATGAAAAGATTTCAAAGGTATTATCATCTTATATGCAATGTGAGAATAAACTGGGGGAAGAAGTTTTGTTAATTAAGTTATGATGTAGTCAAGTTGTTTATAATTGATCTCAATCACAATGAAATAACTTTGGGGATCTTATAACACATTTGCTAAAATTAAGTTACAAAATAACCTAAGTGCTACATGTAAGAGTAAATAAATAATCATAATAATAATTATACTATCAAAAAAAAACAAAAAAACAAATAATTATTTTACACAACTGGCTAATTTTTTTTTTTTTTTTGCAGAAAATATTGTGCAAAAAATTTAATTTTTAAATCTAAGCCAAAACAGTCTGCAAGGTGCTTTGAGTTAAAAAATAAAAACTCTACAACTTTAGCTGTTAGTATAATTAATATAGAATATGAAGCAATTTTTTTCTCATTATAAGTCATTTCAGACTTTTAAGTTTTTTTTATGCCTAGTCAAAGGGAGATAATCCTGTCAGATGGTAATTAATACACCATCTGAGTGTTTTTTTCTTTAGATTTAAAATCATTTTTAAGACTTATTTTTAATGCCTAGTCTAAGGGAGACAATTCTGTCAGATGGACATTAATACACCATCTTTGTGTTATTTTCTTTAGATTTAAAATCATTTTAATACCTTTATTTTTTATGCCTAGTCAAAGGGAGACAATCCTGTCAGATGGTTAATAATACACCATCTTAGTGTTATTTTCTTTAGATTTAAAATCATTTTTAAGTCCTTTATTTTTTTATGCTTAGTCAAAGGGAGACAATTCTGTCAGATGGTCATTAATACACCATCTTAGTGTTATTTTCTTTAGATTTAAAATCATTTTTAGGACCTTTATTTTTTTTATGTTTAGTCAAAGGGAGACAATTCTGTTAGATGGTCATTAATACACCTTAGTGTTATTTTCTTTAGATTTAAAATCAAAATCTCGTTCATCACATGATCATGATTTATATATAACAGACAACTTAATGGCTCCTAAAACACTTCTAACTGATTAAAGACATTGGATTTCTAGAATCAATAAATACTATGTCACATAATCTTTTTTTATAAACCAGACATAGACTGACAGGGGACATTTTATACCAGACTATTGCCGTTATCAGCTAATTATCACAAGTTGGTTAGAAGTCCTAGCACTGAACTGTCAAGGCTAGTATTGAGAATTATAATTGATGACTGGTTTAGTATATATTCTTTATAAATCAAATACAAAATATTTCTACATATAACTGAAAAAAATTCAGCAATTCTAATCAACAAATATTGGAGACCAAATCAAACTTGTAAATGTTGTGATGAAACAACTATAACCTACATTGTTGTATTATAAGTCAGCCGTTGTAAATAGCTAAAAGATTTTGATTATCAATTAAAGATAAGTCTATTTCTATTTTTGCTGAGAAATGGATCTTGCAGAAAAAATTCTAAATATTACTAGAACAAATTAGCTAAGTTGGGTGTTTTACGTTCGAGTCAAGATTCTTTCACTTATATCAAGCTGGTCATTTCTGGAATGGTGGAGGAAATCAGAGTGCCCAGGGAAAAAACACCAACCTTCAGCAAACTTTCTCACACTAAGATCTGCCCAAATGGGATTTGCATTTAGGGGGAAGAGTCCCTGTGATCTGTAAGTGTACCTTTAGAGTTTAGACCATTCAGTCACTGAGGCCCTGACTAGAAGAAAGTAGAGTAAAATTTCAAAAACTTCTAAACATAAAGAACTACAGAATTTTTTAAAGAACAGAACTGGGTAACTTCACCAACCTTTCACCAAATAGGTTCAAATCCCAACTCAGGAAAGATCCAAACGTTAGAAAGTCTAAATGTTATTGCTAAAGCTCAGTGGTAATTCTCTGGGTACTGACCTCTACCATCCAAGAATTGACCACCTCAAAATAAGTGAAAGAATGACGGATTTATACAACATAACTCTTTATCACTGTTTTATAACTTGTACATTTCATTTTACTATCTATAATCAACAGACACATGCACTGAAATAGACAAAGGAGATTGAATATCAGATAAAAAAACCTCAGCCAATTAAGAAACATACTATCAGCATTTCAAAAACAATAATATTTATTTTGTTTCCAATTATGTAGTAAAAATATTTAAAATCAGATTACAGCTGGGTAAGCAATATAGAAATAATAGACAGTTCAAAGCAGAGAAGTGAAAAAAAGAAAATAAAAAAGGAAAAAGGAAACCAATATACCAAAAAAAAAAAAAAAAAAAAAAAAAAAAAAAAAAAAAAAATAGTAATATCAAATGACGACACAACAATAAAACAGACAATGACTGCTCTTGATAAAGAATGGAGAAAAAAGAACAAAATTGAAAGCAAATATAAACAAAGAAAGTAAAAGAAAAAATAAATAAATATATATATATTTTTAACATATTTAAAATGATAAACAAACATACTTAAAATGATAAACGTACAAAGTTTTTTTTTCTAGTGTGCAATTGGGCAAAAACAAAGAAAAAAGTTGAAAATTGAAAATTAGGATAATCTGTTGTTTTATGGGGGAGGTAGCTTATCTTGACACACGTCAAATGTTATCTCATTTATATAATCCACTTATTACTGCAAAGATTTTCTGGAAAACAAATTCAAAATGTAAGTTTTTATCTGTTTAAATAATCAGATGTTTGAAGGGTTATTTCCGATAAATAAGTTCTTGAATTCTATGTGGTTATTAAACTGTTTGCCAAATAATAACAGAGTAATAGAATTATCTCTATTCTCACTCAAGGTGGTATTTAGACATTTAAACCATTAATCCATCAATGAACTATAGTCATAAATAAAAGTTAGAAAGTAATAATTGTTTTACCCAGTGTCAGTGATAAAGCTTGAATTCAAATCGGCTTCAAAATCAAAGATTTTACAAATTATTAACCATCTTACTAAAAAGACAAACGAGTCTGAGTGAAACTTAGTTATAAGTTTCACGCTGGCAGACTGGCATAATTCTTTAACCCTTGTTTATCCATTCAGTATCATTTCATTTATATTTAGACATTACCTGCTAATAGTGATGTTTAAACAGATAATAATGCTGCATTATGCTTAAAGCAACAACTGTTTGGTCTTACAGTTGTTTAACTTTTCAGCAATTCTCAATGAGCAATTTTATTAATCTCTAAGGATTAATCACCACGCATGAAACTGTCTTCTAATACTGAGACCAAGTTTCTCAACTTTTAAAGTCAGCCAGGGTTTAAACCCAAGACCCCTTCATCTTGAGAGGGACTGCGCCACTCAGTGCCATCTTACAGCAATAAGCACTAACTGAACATTTTTGAGTACCATACCTATGTTTTATTATGTCAAGTGTTGGGACAAAAATCAAGGTAGTGTTTCACTGTTTTACATCAGCTAGAAAATCATTTCTTGAAGCAAAAAAATTCTTTTATTTAATTTGTTTACCATATATATGATAAAACCACTAATTTTTTTTTTTTGCAAATATCAAAGCAACAATAATCAACTTCATACTTCTGATGAATTTAAATATAATTACGGTAGTTAAGTAAAATGAAGTGATACAAAGTTGTTTTTAATATATATATATATTTGTGCTGTTAAAGCAAGATATCTTTTTTAGTACCAGTAGATTTGTTATAACAAAAAAAAAAAAAAAAGGCTAAGGCAATTTAAGTCTGTGTTCATAGCCTATATATTCTAATACAAAAGCAAGCAAAGGCATCATAAATCTACTGAATTAGCCAAATTGGTTGATAAGTATAGTGTGTCTGACTTAAAAACATGAGGTCAGGGTTTGAACCCTGGCTTGGTTATAAGATTTTAAATCAAAATTTGAATTAATGCTTCCTCATGAGTGCTCAACATCAGGACAGAATACTGGTTAATCTGCTGTCTTAGAAATGTGACTATGGGAGTGGAGTGCTTGTCTGCTAAATACTGACTGAGTAAACTATCAACTTAAAAACAGTCACCCTGACTGCATTCTAGTACAAAGCAGATAATATTACACACTTGCACATCTAGCACATATGTGTACTTGTTCTTCAATTAATCTTTACAGGTTAATAACTTTGATCTCATTGTGATTGGCTGAAAAATTGTTGATGCGATGTAACAGAACAAAAGGCTACCAAATTTAAATATCTGTCAATCAAAGGTATATTTATAATTACATGTACATTAAAGAAGCTGTCATATGTTCTATTGTGTTTTAAATGTCTTATTGAATAATCACAAATTTTGCTCAGATTTGATTTGCCCAACATAATGCTAGACCAAGATATTTATCTAAATTTTCTATTTTCTAAAGACATTACTTGTATTTGACTGGTCAATTTCTGTTTAGCAAAAGGCATTTCCACTAAACAATTTTTCCCTACCTTTATTTGTGACCATTCAGATCACAGACAATAATTTTGTATATTTTTGTTATTCAGATCACAGACAATAATTTTGTATATTTTTGTTATTCAGATCACAGACAACAATTTTGTATATTTTTGCTATTCAGATCACAGACAACAATTTTGTATATGTGTGTTATTCAGATCACAGACAACAATTTGGTATATGTTTGTTACTCAGATCACAGACAACAATTTTGTATATTTTTGTTATTCAGATCACAGACAACAATTTTGTATATTTTTGCTATTCAGATCACAGACAATAATTTTGTATATGTTTGTTAATTCAGATCACAGACAACAATTTTGTATATGTTTGTTATTCAGATCACAGACAACAATTTTGTATATGTTTGTTATTCAGATCACAGACAATAATTTTGTATATGTTTGTTATTCAACTGGTAAAAAGTTCTCAACACATCCTTAACGTAAAACAGTCTTTTTAGAAGTGGCAGTCCGTTGAGCCTCCTGCTCACCTAAATACAACCAGTCAAATACAGCTAATGTTTTAGAGTTGTTTTTCTAAAAGCATCTCTCTCTCTCTCTCTCTCTCTCTCTCTCTCTCTCTCTCTCTCTCTCTTAAAAAATCTTAAAAAACAATCTTATTTGTTAGTTTTTCTGAATGAACATCCTTTAGGAAACATACTCACAGACTTAATCAAAATAACAAACAGACCAGTTTAATTTCAGCAAAATTATGAAGCCTTAGATACGCTAAGGAAAACTAAAGTATCGATCCTTTAAATAATCTAATATTGTTTCATCATCATTATCAACAATACCAATTACATATTTTTGACAAGATGATTAAATTTAACTCTTTCTTTTTCAGTCTGAAAACTGACCATTTTGATACTAGTTTTAAATTTTTGCTAAAATTATAATCCAAATTCTCTATTTCTTTTTAAGAAAACAATAACCTTAATCAGGTTACAAAATGCAGTTGTTTCCCTTGCCAGATTCGTGATTATATACATCCCAACAGGGGGAGTAGTTTTTCCTTATTCTACAAACTTCATAAGGTTACAAAATGCAGTTGTTCCCCTTACCAGATTTGTGATTATATACATCCCAACAGGGGAAGTAGTTTTTCCTTATTCCACAATGCATGAAAAAATCATTAGAAAGAAAAATGTACTCTAACGAAGTCTCTTAGCAGACAGACTGATTACATTTCCTTGACAATTAAAAACAAATTTGCTTTATTTAAGCAATTAGAGATTATATTACCCTTTTATGATCAGTAAACCTAGAATAGCTACAGCAGTTATACAACTATAATTACCTTTTTTTCTACAAAATTGCAATTAACAAAGGTACACAGAAATAGTTGTGTGTCTGTTTCTCTGTATAAATCTTATAAGAGTGAAAAATTATATTTTTTGAAAGTTTTTTCAAGATTTACAAATTTACATGATATTATGAAAATGATTTTTCTGGGATGATATGACATAATTTTCACAACAATTTTACAATTTGCAACACTTGTATATCCTATTTCATTTTTTTGCAAGAGACAAGAAAATTGCTTTCTGATATTGGAAATTGGAATTCAATATGCTGCTTAAGTTAAGAAATATTGTCATATAAGGATTTCTATAGTTTCCATTTGTTTTTATCAATTTATTCATGAGTTTTCATAGGAAATGAAACTTAAGCATATTGAAGACATAGAAAATTGTTACTTAATATGGTTCTAAATTCAACAACTATTATCATATTATAGTTTAATATATTTCATTTACAAGAACTAATTTATTTATGAAATTTGCCCAGAGACAATCTTGTATGACTGTGAATTGTGGGGTTGGTTGTGATGGTATTTTTTAAGATTAATTTTTAATTTACTCAATACTTCAGAAATCAAATAAAAAAATACAACTAAGACATTTAAAATGTTTTGGGAAAAAAGAGATTTAAAGGGAGATAATCCTAAAGAGAAACAATCAACAAGAGCATTGTTGAACTTGATTACCTTGCATCAGTTTTGTCCAACTTGCAATAATAATAAATTCAAAACTTAATTTTACCTTGAGTTTTTTATCTTTTAAATCAGCATTCTTAGCATATTCAAAAAACTTACTAGGATAGAGAAAAATAAAGGTGATACATGCCCACATCAAGAATGTTGATATTGGCATGGTCAGTTCTGGGATGATGGAGGAAACCAGAGTACCTGGAAAAAGCCACGTCTTTTGGTAAACTGAACTGAACTGAACACTAAAACCTGTCGCAGGGGTCAAGATTTTGACCTTGGTAGTTTTTATACATTAGACAATGCTTAAGACCACACAGCACACCCAACCCAAACAAAAGTTCTTATACAAATGAACAAACATAGTTAGTGTCAATGGTGAAAACAAATATACCTTGCAAATTCCAAATTTACATTAAATGGTTGAATTTAAAAAAATGCTGATGAAATTAAGATACCAAAAATTCTCTGTCATTTTCTTTTAGATAGACTGCTTATTTTAAATTATACATTTATTGCAATTCATCCAAAGACAATAAAACCAAACAAGAATTTTCTGATAGAGATTAGAATATCTATGTATCCTTAACTGTAACACTTACCTTATTTTAACCTTGGTTCAAGGTCAAAACATTATTTCCAAAAAATGAAATAAAGAAGTCTGAACTCAAATAGCTGACAAAAACTTAAATTGCAAATTTTCTATTTAACAATTCATTGAGTAATTTGATGTATTTGTATTTAAAAGTGTTTGTTAAAAAAAGTCTTTCTTGCTTTTTAACTAAATTATACTATCTTAAACATTATTTTGTCTGTATGTAAATTATTCTGTTATACTATATAGTGTAGTTAAGTTATTGAAGACATTATTGATGAAATACATGTATGACTTATGAATGTATATGTATGAATAGTGACAATAATAAAGATAATGACAACGAATATAATTATCAAAAATTAGTTTGATGTATGCAGCAGATTTGATAAACTAATTTTATACAGACAGTTAATATCTGTGATGTCATACATAAAGAATCAGTCAAATTGTTAAGATATACTTGTCTCATATTGTTGTTGGCTACAGAGCTGATGTCTTACATTTATAATAGACACTGCATTGCATTACATTGAAATGCAAAGTATTGTATTTATTGTATTGTATTGTATTGTATTGTATTGTATTGTATTGTATTGTATTGTATTGTATTGTATTGTATTGTATTGTACTATGTTGTGTTGTATTGTATTGTACTTTGTATTGTGTTGTGTTGTGTTGTGTTGTGTTCTGTTGTATTGTATTGTATTGTATTGAACTGTGTTGTATTGTATTGTATTGTATTGTACTGTGTTGTGTTGTATTGTATTGTATTGTTTTTTGTGTTGTGTTGTGTTGTGTTGTGTTGCATTGCGTTGTGTTGCATTGCATTGTATTGTATTGTGTTGTATTGTATTGCATTGCATTGCATTGTATCCCATCACACCACATTGCATTGCATTGCATTTTATTGTATTGTATTGTATTGTATTGTTTTGTATTGTATTGTATACTATATAGTGTAGTTAAGTTATTGAAGACATTATTGATGAAATACATGTATGACTTATGAATGTATACGTATGAATAGTGACAATAATAAAGATAATGACAACGAATATAATTATCAAAAAATTAGTTTGATGTATGCAGCAGATTTGATAAACTAATTTTATACAGACAGTTAATATTTGTGATGTCATACATAAAGAATCAGTCAAATTGTTAAGATATACTTGTCTCATATTGTTGTTGGCTACAGAGCTGATGTCTTACATTTATAATAGACACTGCATTGCATTACATTGAAATGCAAAGTATTGTATTTATTGTATTGTATTGTATTGTATTGTATTGTATTGTATTGTATTGTATTGTACTATGTTGTGTTGTATTGTATTGTACTTTGTATTGTGTTGTGTTGTGTTGTGTTCTGTTGTATTGTATTGTATTGTATTGTATTGTATTGTACTGTGTTGTATTGTATTGTATTGTATTGTACTGTGTTGTGTTGTATTGTATTGTATTTTGTGTTGTGTTGTGTTGTGTTGCATTGCGTTGCGTTGCATTGCATTGTATTGTATTGTATTGTATTGTATGGTATTGTATTGTATTGTATTGTATTGTATTGTATTGTATTGTATTGCATTGTATTGTACTTTGTATTGTATTGTATTTTGTATTGTGTTGTGTTGTGTTGTATTGTATTGCATTGCATTGCATTGCATTGTATCCCATCGCATCACATTGCATTGCATTGCATTTTATTTTATTGTATTGTATTGTATTGTATTGTATTGTATTATATTGTATTGTAATGCCTTGCATTGTATTGTATTGTATTTTGTATTGTACTGTACTGTACTACACTTTACTGTACTGTACTGTACTGTATTGTATTGTATTGCATTTTGTATTGTATTGTATTGTATTGTATTGTATTGTATTGTATTGAATTGTATTGTATTGTATTGTATTGTATTGTATTGTATTGTATTGTATTGCATTTTGTAATGTATTGCATTTTGTAATGTATTGTATTGTATTGACGGCTGAAAATTTTGCTAAACGGTATATTTTCTGACAGCACATAGTACTGTCTACTGAATTGCAAGTGGTCTATTGTTGATGTAGTATTAAACAATGTACACTCAACAAAAAATTCTAAAATCCATTTTTTTCTAAATTCACACACACAATAAAAAAAGAGAGATAGATTTCTTTTTTCCCCCAAAAGTCTTAAAGTATGTAAAATTAATGTACTCTAACACCCATCAAAGTCAAATGATCAGACACAGCCATGATGCTTGATGATAAAAAAACAAATCAGTTAATTTGATTGGTTGTCTGGGCTGATGTGATGTCTAGTAATGAAGTTACAAAATGTCTATACAGCTAATGTCAAGAAATGTCAACTGTCCCTCAGATCATTAATAAAAAAGTCCAAAAGAAATAACCTACAGAGTAGTTTAAAACTTGGCATAGACCAAATACGTGGAGTCTGAAATCTTTTAGGCCAAATAGATGTCAAACATGTTGCAGAAATATTGTCGATGGACTTCCTAGCCAAAGACTAAGGTACAATCCCAGTGCAATCCTTGAATTTTTTTTTGACCTCTTTAAATCCAAATTCAAGAGTTTTCTCAATGAATTTTTCACAGTTATTTTTTCTATATATATCAACACAATGATATGTGATTGAATTCTTCAGAAAATAATCTACAAAAGAAAAAGTTATGATTTTTGATTAAGGTTTATCCTTGGTTTTTAAAATATAAATTTGGGTAGAATCTAAAAAATGGGAGATCTGATGTTCAATTAAACACTGTACATTAACTAAACCAAAAGGGTACTCAGGCCTGGTTTTACACTATGGTACAGAAGATGAAGCAGATGTTATATCTTTTCATCAATCCCCAACATCTACTTCCTGAAGCCATGGTGATACAATATGGAATTCTAATTTGTAATGGAGTCTTGCTGACCACAAGTACCTGACATGATTGACAGCTGACCAGTGGTCAAGTCAATGAAAATAAACAGATAAATACAAACTCTGAGTAGTTATGGGTCATCAGGCTATAAGATATCTAGAGCTTTATACTTAACAATTATTAAAAACTTAAATCCTATGTTATATGAATTATCAGATAATGTATATTTCAAGGAATCTGCCTGATCTTGCTGATAACTAAAAATTAATTCTGGAACCAGAAATATGTAAACAAGATGAGAATTAATGGCTCTGTAGATAAATTATTGTCAACACTTTGTAAAATTTATGTGTTTGGAGCCTTTCTAATTGAACAACTTTGTACAGCCAATTTTGAAACATCTACAAATCACTGTCCAATTAATTGGGTAATGGAATTTGTTTCTGGCCAACTTGACCAAAAATTTATACATTCAATTAAGACATCACCATTCACAACATCATTGATCAAATAAATAAAAAAAAAATAAAAAATAAATAAATAAATAAATAAATACATGTAAATAAATAAGGCCATAATAAATTAACAACTAGATTTTCATCCCGCCTGCCCCTATTTTAACATCCGCCCCAATTTATCTATTTCGGATTTTGAACTCATTTAGGGTTTCAATTCCAGCTTTTGTAACAAATCTGCTCTTTCCATGACCCATAAGGTAATAAGTAAAAAGCTGACTGGTTTCCGATCGAGTTGTGCATTGTAACAACGAAAGTAGAGTGTTTTGTGCTCCAAGAGCCATAGGATTATACGTAGAAGTTGACTGGTGTCCGATCAAGTTGCAGACGGATTTTCAAAAACGAAAGTAGCATGTTTCGCATATTGGCTATAGCATGCTAAAAGGTTGTGAATATTTATATTTGTTGATATTCTTAGTCTTTCTTCATTAACAGCAGTCTGTTGGAGGTTCTGAAAAATAGAATAAAAAATAATAATCCCCCCTGCCCCATTTTGAAAAAAAATTGGATTGAAAATCTAGGTATTTATTTATTATGGTCTAATTAAAAAAGAGGGGATGTCACAAGCTTATAATGTTGTAATACAAAAAACAAGATGCCCATGGGCCTGAGCGTTCACCTGAGGATATGTCCAACCTGAGGATATGTCAAAAACTCATTTGCAAACATACCTACAATATTCTACTATATATGCCTATACAAAAAGTTGAAAGTTTTCAAGATAATTAACAATTTCATTCTTCTTATGCTCATATGACCATGCACCTTTGAATGTATGACCCTTGAACCATATATTAAAACAATAATCATATCTATACCTATAATATTCTAAGATATATGCCTATGCAAAAAGTTAATAGTTTTAGTATATCTTTTTTTTTACAGGATAATTAACAATTTTAGTCTTTTTATACATCCATGACCTTGACCTTTAAACTATGACTTTGAATCATATATCAGAATGAATGCCATAGCCATTCCTGAATATTCTTATGTACATGCCTTTACAAAAAGTTCATAGTTGCCCAGATAATTAACAATTCCAGTAACACTTATGCAGCTATGACCTTGGACCTTAAAATGTACGACCTAGAGCCCTATATCAAAATGATTGTCATATCAATATCAATAATATTCTAAAATACATGCCTATACAAAAAGTTTATGATTTTGAAGCTGATGCACAATTTAAGTATACATAAGCAAAAAATAACATTTCATAGGCAACAACTCCTACATGGATTATCATATAGTTACAAAACTTGGTACCTTGTTAAATCTTGTCATGCTGAACATTTTCACAATGTTTTAATATTATATTCTTTTATAGTTTTGAGGAAAATAGCCTAAAACTGCACAAATCCCAAACTAGGTCATGACCTTGATCTTTGACCTTGACCTTTTAAAGGTTATTTCAGAAAAAGTCAAAACTGAAAACACAATGTCAATAATCTATTCATATAGTCAAGTTCTAATAATTTAAAGCCATGTTTACGAAATTTTAAAATTAAACGCAAAAACGTGTAACCTAATTTTTTTACCAATTTTCATGGTATGAACAATTTATAAGCTAAGACTCTAGAGAAGCTTAATATCTCAGCATATATTTTCTCCCATCATCACTTTCGGAGAAGAAGATTTTTTAAGTTTTTTTTCAACC
>CM056606.1:24980761-25050761 GCA_029721355.1 Tegillarca granosa
AAATACAAGAATAAAAATACATATATGTGTGTGTGTGTGTGTGTGTGTGTGTGTGTGTGTTCTTATTATTGTACTGTAGTGACCAAGTGGTCCAAACTATTACCAGTGATTCCAAAAATTCAATTATATTTAAAATATAAAATAATATAATAATAATAATAATAATAATAATAATAATAATAATAATAAAAAATCAATAATTATTTCTAATAAAAGGTAAAACACAAAAATTCCTTTTTTTTTTTTATAAATATTGGTAAAGTTACTTAAGTATTAAATGCATGTATTCCCACATTACCCATGATTCCTCACTTCTATTTACAATCTCACTATGACATATTCATAATATTCATTAACTTTTTTATGCTAGGAAACTTATGCAAATATCAATATTTATTCTCAAATATAATAAATCAACAAACGAGGTGACAAGATTCATAAAAAATAAACAATTAATTGTCTCAACTTATATTTAAATCTAAAATTGTTATAAAAAAGCTGTAAAATGAAATTGTTTTATTCCCAAAATCCCAAGGACCAAATCCCAGACCTGATATAAAATGTTTACTGATATAATCTTTACTATGTATACATATTTACCAGTTCTGGCATAAAAATGAATATAAAATATCAAAACAACATTTTTTTTTATTTCAAAATACAGTACATTTGATGTCAACTAAGTGAAAGTGAACAAATTTTCATTTTTTTTTTCTTTTCTTTTTTTAATAGAATTGTGACATTTTTTGTTTCTCCAAGAACATATATAGAATATACCATTACTAAATAAACATGTTTTGTTTAAACACCACAGATTACAAGCTCTGATGCCGAGATGGTCAATTCTTGAGAGTAGAGGAAACTGGAGTGTCCAGATGAAACCATTAAAACTCAGCAAGCATACTAAATTCTTAAGAAAGAACTTTTTATCACTTTTATGTCACTCATACATAGTGATTGGTCTAATGGATGGTTTGATGAACCTTATAGAACTTCTTTCCCCTATTTTCACATTTTTGAAACAAAATTCTAAGTATGGTTACAATTCAATTTCATTTAAAATTTTATAAATATCCTTGTCTTTTTAAAAAATTTTATTTATTATTTTTTTAAAACAATAAATAAATTAATTAAAAAATTTTAATTTTTTTGTTTTGTTTTATTTTTATTTATTTATTTTATTTTTTTTAAAAATTTTCCTTTGAAACATCAATAATCAATGTGTATATTTTTTTTTTTTTCAGTTTGAATAATTATGATAAAATCTGTTTCTTGTTTTATTAAAAAAGTAAATTGTCAAAATGAAATTTTTATAAAAACCACATGTTTTCCTTATAAAGAAGAAATTATCAGAAAAAGAGATCTAATTACATTTATCAAAGAAATTACATGTCCTCTGATCTAAGTAACTTGCCTTCTTAATCACCATAGATCACAAAATGTACATATCCTTTTATGGAATTAATTGATAAAATGATCTAATTAAACAAATGTAAGTGTGTGTACTTAACTCCGAGCCCTAGTTATATTTCAGACAGGTTTAACATACAAAGGTACCCTTTATCTTAAAACATGTCAATTACAGTTCAATAATCCATAGAATTTGTCACAGGAAATGTACAAGTTTGTTTATACATGGTCGTCAATTTCTTACAGAGGTATCAATTTCAACTTGATATAGACGATATTTGGTTAAGCTGAAAAATAGCAGCAATTGAAAAATTGCAAAAAAGGAATAAATCTTTAGAACTTAATTTTAAGAGAATTACAAATCCTTTTAGAACTTAACTTGAAGGGAATTAAGTGTTTATGAAATAAACTTCAAGTATGTTGAAAATGGATTTGTAAAGGATACATTTCACTTTAAAATGTTGATTTTTAAAGAACAAGTAACTTCATGCCTTTTTTAAAACAATTAATAAAATAATTAATTCAATTTTAAAGTCATCAAAGGAAACATTTCAATAGGTGAAGTGATTTTCAATAAATACAATTACATAGGAAAACTGTTTAAATTATTTTATTATCAAAAATGTGTTGAAATGGCTACCACCATTAGCTGAAACACCATTAATAAATGAAAGACCAATGGGATCCTCCAGCACATCATATACACCTTTATCTTTGTGAATAACACATTATTTCATTGGAAATGTATTCCCCCCCCAAAAAAAATGATGTTATTCAAGATATTTGCAAGGTAATCACTTTCCGTTTTGTTCCACACAAATTTTAATTAGGTTGGTTGTAATTTTGTTTATTATGGCATCAGTAATTGTTCAGCTATTTAAGATGAGAATTCATCAATCTTTATAGTTTTATCAAAGAATAAGTCCATGAATGCATAAGCTGAGTGTGTATCATGACCTGTCATTTACCAGCATGCACTTGGAATATTTTGATATGGTGCTAGCTCATGAAGTCAATAAGCCCTGGACAACCAAACCTGACACTGGGTACACCAACCATCTGATACTCTGTTCTTCTAATGCCAAGCATTTCAGGAAAAGGAATTTTTCAATTTTTTTTAAAATTTTAAATCTTACGTATGACACAGCCAGGATTCGAACCAACAACTTCCGGCTATGTGGATACACAGTTATTTAGAAGTATTGATCACATGTTAGGCTGACAAATACCACTGTTCATTTCATAAAAACCCTTAGAATCTGTCAATCTCTTGCAGAAACTGTCTTTCTAGTGTATCTCAATTTTTCATCATACAAGATTATTTTAACAATTGTACAAGTTTTTTATCAATGCCAAAATCATGTCACTTATATCAGGATTCCATCGACCTTAAAGAAAAGTTCTGCAGTAATTTATAATTAGATAATGTTTAAATTAAATGATAAATTGTTTTAATGGTTACAAATTGTTTGATGTAATTTCATAAATTGTTTTCAGCTAACATAATTTTAAAATTTCTACTCCCTCGACAAACACAACACTTCATAAGTGATCTCTATCACAAAAGCCACAAAATGCCACTTGTTCTCACGTGAATGGAGAGAAAGAAAAATTGTTTAAGCTTTTTTGTAGACTTCAATTTCTGGAAATACTTAAGAATGTATACAAAAACTCTCCTCTGCACATATGCATTTAATAGTCATCCTTATAAAAAATGCAGAAGTAACCGTTTTTACGATGAGTAACAATTACAAAACGTTTTGTAAACGATTTTATGTGAAGCTTTAAGATCCAATTTATAGGACAGAACAAACTTCTTAAACCTGTTCACACTCAAATCCAGCAAGAAAAATATAAGAAATTTATATTTTATTGAATAAACACTTTCTTTAGAAATGTACTTAGATATCCAGTACTTGAGACTTAAAAGTCAACCACTACAACTATAGATGAAGTAAAAAAAAAAAAAAAAAAAAAAAAAAAACAATTGTAAATTTCAATCATTTATTAAACACAGCACATTAAAATCGTTACAGGGCTGTAAAAGTACTTCAAATAATGTTTCTGTAGTGTTTTGAGCACTTGAAATTTTCTCTCAGCCCCTATTAAATTTGGGTGTTAAATAAGGCAGTGTAATCAACTGATTTATTTAAGAAGTGCCAGGCAGCTATAACTTCATGAACTGTTTATATAATATACAGATGTCTAGATAATATTTCCTCCACAAGAACCGTAAATAAACTTAATCAGCTTCTCCATCTCAATCCTAAACTCCTAAATTACTGCAATTAAAACCAATAATACAAGGTACAAACCCCCTTTAATGATTTAAATGCATTTTTATGTAATACTGTTGTTTGTTTATGAATATTATCTAAAAGTCTGGAAAATGTTGTTATTTTTATGTTTAAAATAAACTTACTCTATGTAGAGAATATTTTAATAATGAAATATAAGATATATATATATATATATATATATATATATATATATATATATATATATATATATATATATATATATATATATCATTATACCAATCTAAAGTATACATTACCTCATAATCATGATTATTCTTATCAGTAAGAGTTTTTAACCCCCCCCCCCCTTTTTAAACTATAGAGGGGAATAACTCCTTTTAAAGTTGAAAAATCAATCTCTAAGGCTAAAGTCAATGTCAAAGTAATTGAAATTGACCCAGCAGACCTGTTAATGTGTATTTTCTGGTTACAGTGGCATAAATCAAATGAGTATAAGATTCTACCAGTCTGTCTGCTGAAAAATGCTTTATTAGAAATATTTTTTCTAGGACGTGATAAAAAGCCTAGATTAGGCACAAACCCATAACTTTTGAATCACAAGTCTGCAGAGTTGATCAAGCCTCATCACAAAAAGGTTAAACAGTCAACCAGTTGTTGTTAATTTTAAAATTGAAAAAAAAAAAAAAAAAAAAATCATATTACAATCTTCACTCATTGATATCTTTATTATATTTATATTAAATATCAATAACCCTATGAAAGAAAAAAAGGTCTTAAAGAATTTTAATAAAAACTGAACTTCAAAATTTATTATATGCTGTGTATAGTAAAATAATAGCCGTATTCGACTGGTCGTCTTCCGTTTAGCAAGAGGCTCTTCCATTAAACAATATTTTCCCACCTTTATTTTTGACCAATCAGACTAAAGACATCAACTTTACGTTTGTTATTCGACTGGTAAGTTGTTCTCAACTCAACCTTCTTGAAGAACAGTGTTTTTAGAAGTGAAAAGTGTGTTGAGCACTTTACAAGTCGAATGACAAATACAAAACTATATTCTGTGATCTGATTGGTCAAAAATAAAGGTAGGAAAATATTGTTTAATGGAAGAGCCTCTTGCTAAACGGAATACAACCAGTCGAATATGGCTAATAACAATTATGCCTAAAACAAACTGTAATTTAATGAGCTTTTGAAAGTGAACTGACACACTTTCTCAAACTAGAATCTGCACAAGCCAGATATGGACCTAGGCAGTGTAGCAATTGTATCTGTTAGCGCTAGTTTTGACTGCTACGTCATCAAGGTCCAAGTTTTCTTTAGACACTCCGGTTTCCTCCATCATCTTACCACTTCTAAAACAAGTGAAGGAATTTTGACTAATACATGTAGGTAAAACTCCATTTCACCCCTATTAGAAATAGGAACAAAATTCATGCAACATTTAAAAAAAAAAATCTTGTTTCCCTCTTCTTTTTTATTTGAAGTTTAAAGAGGGAATCTACCAAAGTCCAGGTTTAAAGTCTCTAGTAGTTAAATGATGACATCTTTCTCTCAATAAAACTGTGTATGATGTGTTATTAAAATTACACAATAACACACATTACCATTCAAGTTTTGAATTTCAGATTTAAGTTGCTTCACAAACCATTGTTATTAATTTTGATCATAAATCTGTAATAATTAGTTAAAGAGAGTAATATCTGATACAACTTTTAAATCCAAATAATTCTTTGACCCTTAAAAGTATAGATGGCACTGCATTTTATACAATGGGTATGGTGAGTGTATTCTGATTAAGCAAACAGATCAGATGGTTCAGTGATGATGTTGGAATCAAGTTACTATTTCGTCTCTTCGTGTAGCGAATTATGCAGTGTGCAAAATGTCCAATTGTTTCATTTTTCATAACAAGAGAAAAATAAATTTCATTTCTTATAATTCAATTAATAAAATTGAAAAAAAGTAATTAAATCTCTTACAACTTTAATAATAAGAAGTAAAGAAGTAAAGAAAAATATGTGGACGTGTATAAAATATAGGTCAGAAAAGTAGTTCCAGTAACTGAGCCAATTCTTTAATGAAAAAATAACAGAAAAGATCTGACCAATCAAAATGTTTGAAACAAAAGAGAAATGAATTTCAAAGTAATAATCTGAATGGTTCTTTGTTTGGCTAATGTCATTTCAGCAATTTATCAGCTGTTCCCAGCCAGCCAAATTTTCTCTAATTTATCAGAAGGATTAATCTAAATAATAGTTCATGGATTATGTGAAAGGATGATTCTCAAAAAGCCAAGGCATCCACCTATAGAATTCAAAATTTTAAATTTGTTAAAATAATATTTACACTTTAAACATCCAAAAGAGAGAACCAAAACAAACTGGTTTTGAATATTAAAAGTTTGATAAAACATTGCATTATGTGTTTAAACATACATTTCAGAATGCTGCATACAATGCAAATACAAATACGAAAATTTTGATGGAAATAACTGTGTTTTTCAATTAATACAAATAGAGCGCATTCCTCTCCATCAAAGATATTTTGACTATCAAAACTTCTATATTTTATCTTCTGTTTTGCAAATTTTGGTTGATGGAGAGGGATGCACTGGCAATGAAATTTGGGGATAAAGATAAAACACATTACCCCTTAATAGCCCAAACAATATACATACTTGATTATAGGTAGCATACAATTCCAATATTGTCTACGCTGGCTGTGTTGTAGGATGTAGAAATTAATAACCTCAAAGTCCTGGGTTCGAATCTTATATGCCGTCCATTTTTTATTTGTTTTAAAATATTTTATAGTAATCTTTTTTTCATTTTACAATATTTTTTTCTTATTTAAATGCAGTGTAAATGCTTCTTCAACAAATAACCCATTAAATTACGCACTGCTCATCTGAAGACATCATTGGAAATAATTTCAATATATGTCATAAATATCTAACAACATTATGATCTTTATCAGGTCACTGGTCAATACGCATGCATTTCTTATACAAGTTTAAGGTATACAAAGCAACATTATAATGCATGTAAAACACGGAACTTCTATCATTGCCATGTAGGCGTCGCATTAGCTCACCGTCGAAAATCACATAATGTGAATTTTACTCTTCACAATCACTGGTAATAATAGTGAGAAAATGACCAATGACATATTTTCATATTAAGTTTTTTTTCAGTTACAATATTGAGATGTCTTTATTACGTTAAGTTTTATATAGGAATGTTGAAAAACGTTGAAAACGTTGAGGAAGCGACCTCCGCATGGTCAATCCCTACCAGTTGACAAAATTTCAACCTGATCGGATAAGAAACGTAGGAGATGTCTCTGAAAAAAATATAAAGCAGAAACAATGGAGAATAAGAAGTAAAATAATAATAATAAAAATAATAATGATAAAGATTACAAGTAACAACAAGATGTCTGCTGATACGCAGTCATAATTAGGGATTGTAATAATTAGATGACATTTATTGACAATGTGGCTAATTATAATGAATATAGTTCAGTGTCCTCATACCTTTGATTTCAGTAAAGATGTTTTGTTGTAAAAGGTTGCCATGGTGTTTTCGCATTATAACCAAATTTAGCATAATGGAAATATTGGTAACAACCACCTGCCATGGAAGTAATCAGTCTTAATATCACATTAGTCTTTTTTTTTCATATATATATAAATATATATATATATATATTGTTCAGAATTAAAGTCACAAAGGCTCTGATGTAGTTGCAGCATAACAAGATCCTAAATCAAATGACATTCAGCAAATTACTAGACCCTAAATAAGCCATCACACAAGACCCTTTTTCATCCAACATCACCAGGCCCTTATTTCAAACAACACCACTAACTTCCTAAATCAACCAACATCACTAGACCATGAACCAACCAACATCACTAGACCCTGAATCATTGAACATCACTAATCCCTCAACCAACCAACATCACTAGACCCAAAATCAACTGACATCCTAGACCCCAAATCAACCAAAATCATTAGACTCTAAATTCACAATTATAATCTGTTGATGAAAAAATTCATTTTTTGAATGAATGAGAAGTTAATCAGGTGATGTTATAGAATGTGTGATCTTCATAATGACATCTGATATACCAGTTCCATAAATGTTTCAGTTTTGAATAGATCCACATAGAAAGGTGCATAGCTTTTTTTCTTTTATAACTCAATAAATCAAGATAATAGGATTTGCTAACATATCACATGACACCTCCATCATCATGTTACAGAAAAAAAAGTCATGTGACAATTTCCCAGAATTCAACTTTTTTGTTGGCTCTTTATGCCTTTTTATATCAAGCGGAGATAATGGTTCATGGCATTTATCTGGCATTTAATGACCTATTTGTATTTTGAAGATTAGACTAATCAATACAGGTGAATTTTAATCTATTTTTGTTGTATCAAATCAAAAAATAATTCTTCATGATAATATGTTGAAACACATATTTCATTAACAGCTTTTTGCAACATTCTGATTGTTTTTCATGCTATTATTGTCTGTTTCAATAAAGTGAAAATTAGGATCTGTATCATATAAAAATATGACTACTAATATTTGTGCTGAAATATTACTTCCATTATCTATATGGATATTAACAACAATTTTATTTATTTATTTATTTATTTATTCACTTATTTATTTATTTATTTATTTATTTTTTTTTTTAAATTATTTTTTTGGTCAGATTTTTGTTCCAACCATCAGTCAGTACCTCAGAGGTCTTCCCATACTATCAAAAATTTCAGAAATGGATTAAGAGATTGCAGTTATGTATTTCATTCTGTGAAGAATACTTTGTAGGGATGTAATGCTATGTTCACTATTTGAGTCGAATGCTTTTGATATATGGTGCAATACACATTACACATCAAAAGACCCTCATACAGGTGTTAAAACTCAAGAAACTGAAATTGACCTTGTGTTCTAATAACAAGGGGAATAACTCAATCAAAAAGAGTTGAGTTAAGTAATGGTGTTTAACATCCAAGTCAACAATATTTCACTTATATCGAGACGTCGCCAGCTATAGAAGAAAGTGCAGAAATTTTGCCTGTGCCTTGTGCTGATGGCATTATATAGCAGGGTTCTTTATGGTGCCATGCCTGCCATGACACGGGACCTTGTTTATTTTAAGTTCCCATCTGAAAGAACCATGACTTTCATTTTGTAATGCTGAGTGCTTGGCGAAAGAACAGTTACTTCCCACTTTCAAGTCTTGGGTCAGACCCGACCCAGCTTCCACTTAAGCAAGCACTCTACCATCTGAACTAAATAGTGGTATCAATCAAAAAGAAATAACTGACTTAAATTGAAACTCTAAACATCCTTTTAATCTAATGAGGGAATTAAGCAATAGCTGGGGTGGAAGGTTTCAAACTCTGTCAAAATAATTCTTTAAAATTGGAATTGTTATAACTAAATATACAGTTATTTCTAGAACTACTCCAAAATAATTAATTTATGAAAGTAAATAAAGGGCCATAACTCAATCAAGATCAGTTTAAAGATAAATGAATATGAACTTAAATTTCACTCATTTCAATTTATCTTAATTAGGAATTTGTTGAATTTGTTGATGAAACATCAGTTAAAGTATGCTTAAAATGTCTGACAAACAACATAATGAAACCAATTGTAATAATCTATCCATCCAACCTCTCTTAAACTTGATGGGGGTGGGGTAGGAGCTACTTTATCATAATTAATCATAATTACTTAATATACAAATTTATGGTATATTCTATCAAGCTAGCCATAAAGGAAAAATTGAATTACCTCTATCCCCTAAATTTAGTATATGAAATTCATTAAAATTGTTATCATCTCCGCATGCTGACTAATTATTTTTGTAAAATTGAATTTAGAATTTTATCAGTGATACACAGAAAAAACAGGTATTATATGATTACAGATAGTGAGTAAAGTTATTTGGATGCAAATTAGATAAATGTCAGCGATTTTATCTATCGTTGAATCCCACTGGGAGGAGCTACGTTATTAGTGTCATAGTTAACTATCTGGTTGTAAATTTAAATATGCAAATTAGAGCACCTGACTAACGATCATTAAACATACATTCCAGTGTGATGCTTTAACAGATCAATTACCTGATAACCTGATATTTACTAAACTTGCCATAATAAATTAATTTAAAGGAGTATATATGATAAAAGCCCTTTTTGGCCCCCAAATGTGAATAATACTGAACAAAATAACAAATTTGTTCAACACACACACACACACACACACACACACACACACACACACACCTTAAAAAGCATTTGTTAGTGGCAAAGTTCCTTCAGTAAAAAAGTACTGTACTCAATAGATGGATAATCCGACTGATTTTTTATTATTTTTATTATTTTTTTAAATATATTTTTTATATTTTATCTTTATCTCTGGAAATTCTAATAATATACATGTATTCTGAATTTCACAAAAAAAGAGTGTGATTTTTGAGAATAAATATTATTTTTTTTAACAATTTGTGTCTTGTCATAATCATTTTTTTTTTTTTTTTTTTTTCATTTGCAATCAAACTTTCTGCCAAGGATAAATATCTCTGACACATGTCAAAAAGAAACTGTAAATGATAAAACAATCTTTAACATAAAATATGTGATGTCATTTTGATGTCATCTGATACGAAATATAGGATCATAACCGTCATTTAAAATTTAAAACAAAGCCCCTTTATCCTTTTACAACTTTTTATGGTTTAATAAATTTATGAACTTTCAAAGCCAAAATAAGTTAATTTTCACTTTGTTTGTTTGTTTCTTTTTTTTTTTATTTTTTATTTTTTTTTTAATTGGATTGTTTTAATTACTTTTGTATGCAAGTCTCTGATCCTTTTGCATCGTAATATGGCTTTGTTTTCTTATGACTATTGAGGAACAATTTGGCCCCTATCCTTTTGCATCTCTAAATGGCTTTGTTTACTATGTTTTTGAGGGACGATTTAGCCCCTTATCCTTTTACATCTTTAATATTGTTTCATATATTTATGAATCAACATACAGTTGCAACTCTTGTAAAATGACAATTACCCATTAAAAGGATGAAATGCTTATTTGATTGAGTTAATGTATACAGTAGTCATATATAGCCAGCGAGAGAAAAAAAAAAAAAAAATGGTGCAGCTTCCCTGCAAAACCAAACTGTATATTACATTATCTTTCATTGCTTAAAATTCTTGTTTACATGAATACTTATTCCTTGGTACAAGTGTTGTTCCTTTGATCTAAAACATGAATGGTAGCTTACCACTTGTTAAAATTTAAAAAATGAATAAATTTAAATGCAATTTTTAATAGGATGAACTATAATTGCTCAAAGACAAATTTTGGCTATAACAAATGCTATAATTCATTGATTTAATTCATTTCAACTTGATTTTGGGCCAGAATGTGGCTGTTATGAAACATCAAATATATTTACTTCTCCAAATTCATTATCTCCTAACTAAGGAGAATCTATCTATCTATTTAAGATTGGTACTTTGAAAATGTACTTACATTCTTTTTACTAATAACAAAATATATCTCTGAAGTACCGGTAGTTCTAATTAATACCTGAACAGGTAATCTGAAACATGATTACATATATTTGGTGGTTAACAAAATCTAAAAAATCTAAAATAAATGAAAAAAAATTCTATCCAACCTGTTAACAATTTTTTTTTTATTTACAAAAACATTTTTTTCTATAAAAATAACACTTAAAATTTGTGGAATATTTCATAGATGTATTACAATGTAAATTGGTTGTTTTTAATATTTTTTCTTCATAAATAAAGATGTTTTCATTATTTTTTTCCATTTGGTACTTTAAAAATGAAAATGTGTTTCCAAAAAAAACTTAAGAAGCAATATTCTTAATAAGTTCTATAGTACTTACACAAACACTTCTTATTTCCATTAAACAATAGAAAATGAGCTTACAGCCCTAAAAATGAGACAAAAGCTACACTTAAAGAAAATGTATAATAAATTAAGTGCTTCTCCAACCTGTTTACACCATTTATTTTTTTCTATTTCTGAAAAAAAATGTTTTTAAAAATATTATGAGAATTGAATATATGTTTTACACAGTGTAAATAAGTTGATCTAGTGTAGTATATGTATTTATGGTTTTTACGACTTATCCAGACACTTGCTCACATATTTCTTTATATAATGTCAATTTATCATTAAAGATGTTAAGATAAGTCATTATATTTTATTTAATCTCTTAAAACAGTCACTCATCATGAGCAAATACATCTACTTGTATTACATCATGACTCTGATGTTACATCAGTATTTTTTGGTCGTTTAAAAGCTTTAGAGTAGAGTGGAGTGGTGAAAAAAGGAGAAATGAGAGTAATAGTTACACTAATACTTACATCAAAGTATCATATTTAGTTCTAAGATGGTGGAGAAAAAAGAAATCACATTCTAGATTACCAAACAAAAAAATTCTGTATGAAGAAAGCTTATAATCAATCATAGACAAGCAAACTTACAAACTTTTTAACAATTAAGTATCTTGAATCCAGACAATGGGAATTGCTGCAATGTGCAACGATCACTCAACTGAAAATTTCTATGCACATTCCTAATCACCATAAAATGTTTTTGTATGTAGAAAGCTAGCATACTGTCTAACAATTATGGATCTGGAATCTAGACAATGGCAATTGCTGCAATCTGCAAATCTGTGCTTTAGACCAGCATTTACTGCAAACTGCAAGCCTGTGCTTTAGGCCAGCTTTTACTGAAAACTGCAAATCTGTGCTTGAGACCAGTGATTGCTGCAATCTGTAAGCATGTACTTTAGACCAGCAATTTCTGCAATCTGCAAGCCTGTGCTTTGGGCCAGCAACTGCTGCAATCTGCAAGCCTGTGCTTTGGGCCAGCAATTGCTGCAATCTGCAAGCATGTGCCTTAGACCAGCAATTGCTGCAATCTTCAAGCCTGTGCTTTAGGCCAGCAATTGCTGCAATCTGCAAGCCTGTGCTTTAGACTAGCAATTGCTGCAATCTGCAAGCCTGTGCTTAGGCCAGCAATTGCTGCAATCTGCAAGCCTGTGCTTTAGACTAGCAATTGCTGCAATCTGCAAGCCTGTGCTTAGGCCAGCAATTGCTGCAATCTGCAAGCCTGTGCTTTGGGCCAGCAATTGCTGCAATCTGCAAGCCTGTGCTTTGGGCCAGCAATTGCTGCAATCTGCAAGCCTTTTCTTTAGATAAGCAATTGCTGCAATCTGCAAGCCTTTTCTTTAGATAAGCAATTGTTGCAATCTGCAAGCCTTTTCTTTAGATAAGCAATTGTGCAATCTGCAAGCCTGTGCTTTTGACTTCTCAACTGAAAATTTCTACATTCTAGATTACCATAATTTGTTTCTGTAAAAAGAAAATTGTTGTTGCTATCAAGATTTTACATGTTTAAAATAGTAATGTTCACTCTGAAGAAAGTGAAGAGTTTTTTCATGGTTATCTCTGATATGTGTTGCAACTTTTAGTTACAAAATTAAACTTAAATTAAGTAAAGTAAAAATATCATAACTTTATTCAAGTTTATTGGATTTTCTAAGAAAATTCTGCATTGTTTTTTAAAACATGGTGACCTCCATTAATACAGAAAAGCTGGTATACCGGTACTTAGCATAAAATGTAACTCAGTTTTATATTTGATTTATTCAAACTAGAAAAGCTTATCAACATTTAGAAAAACTGAGAACCTGTTTTGACCCAAATGAAGCAGAACAACAGACTTGCCCAATTTACCTGGTGAGATTGTTTTTTCTTTATACATGTATACACACTGCCATAATACCCAAAATATGACTTATAAACCCTGTAAGTTGCCATCAACAAAATGCAATAATAAACTGAATCAGTTTTGTTAACAGCTGGAACTAGAGTTTTGGTTTATAATAGCATCATGAAGTGACAAAGTTAAGATATGGGTCTTGGACCTTATTTTGTCCCATATAATTTTCTGTTACAAATTGCTTTTTTTCTAACTTCAGACAATCTGAATCACGAACATAAAACATCACAGTAAAATTAAGCATGCAGGGAGACAATATTATATAATTACATAGTAAAGCCACAGTTTCGTAAAAAAAGATTTAAATGGATGTCATTTTTATACCCAAACATTATTGCATTCAATTAGAAAACAGCACAAAGAACCATAAATTAATATCATTGGTGTAATTTTCAAATAAATTCATAAAAAATGAAAAGCCCATAAAATATACAATTATGCTGTTTCTTAAATAATTAACTTTTCACTCTATAATTTAATACTAGTTGTATTTCAAAGACCAAAAACAAAAATCCACCAATTCTGTGGATACTAAAACAAGACATTATCCTTAAAATTCCTATTAATTAAATGTATTAATGAGACATTAGGTTTGCTTTGTTCTTTTTTAAGCAGCGTAGATGACACATGGCAATGACACAATACGATATCACTTTTACATCCCTATCGGAAAACCGTTTTTATACAAAATATCCATATTTTAAGCAACACAATTAAAAAAACTTCAGCAAGGCCATGGATAGAATTTCAGACTATCACACAGAACATGACTATCTAACACCTTAACGTGTGAAGCTCGGAATTAATGAAGACCTTCATTAGTATTCAATATCGCCATGTAGAATTTTGTTTTGTTGTCAGACGCCCTCATTTAAATAAGTATATTAGACAGACTGTTACGTCTTTTGCTGATTCGAATTACAAGTTGCCGATACAAAATAACCGGAGGCATTATTTGATAATTTAAACTATGATCTCATCATACAAGATTAATCTCCCTTTGACAGGCTATCATTAAATGTAATGCTTAAAATATAAACAAAGGCAAAATGTCACCATGGCTTTTACAGTAAATTGATCCCATTCTGCAGCAGGAATCAGGTTTCGGAATTAAGAAGTAAAGTGAAAATGAGAATTATCAAAAAATGACAATGTTATAGGTTACGAAATATTGGAACATTTATTACGGGGTTATATTTCCAAAGTGTAGAAGTAATATTTTAGCTGAGTTAATATCTATATGCCATATTTTTTAATAAATATATTATTAAATCAATTATGATTGGCAGATTGAATTCATAGTGGTTTCTAAAGAACAGCATAAACTAAGCTGCAATTCTATTGACTAAAAAAAATTGATAATGGACAAAAATCCACTCAAGCATACACTGACTTAGTAGGGGAGTAATGGTGTTTTCACTGCAGTCAAGGTTTTTTCATTTATATCAACATGGTCATCTCTAAGATAGTGGGATCACTATGGTAGCTCAGTTGGTAGAGTGCTTGCTTTGTATGTGGGAGGTCAAAGGTTTGAACCCAGGCTGGGTCTGACCAAGACTTGAAAATTGGTAGTGACTGTTCTTTCACCAAGCACTCAGTATTTGGAAATTTAAGTCATAGGGTCCTTTGGTTGAGACCTTAAAAACTGATGCCTCCATCACAGCAGGTGTGGCAGGTTACAGAACCCTCACTGCAAATTGCCCTAAGTGGACTGCAATGGTAAAAATTTCTGGCACATCGCCTATAGCTGACAGTCTCGATAGAAGTGAAATATTCTTGATGAGGATGTAAAACTCCTTTAAATCAATCAATAAATCAATCTAAGATATTGGAGAAAACTTGAATATGTAACCTAGAGAGGACCACTGACCTAATTGCAGAAACAAAGGCTTTTAATGATAGGATCAGTCCTAAGTGTGATTTGAACCCAAGAAGCTATGATTTGTGGGCTTGTACTTTGTGGTTTTAATGTTTAATTTATGGGCTGATTTGAAAATGTCCCTTTTTGATTGAATGCTGATTTATTGCAATACTTTCAGTATACCAAACACTTGTTTCATAAAGTTTGTAGCTCAATACCAGTTGAGAGTAATTGCTGACTTTCAGAAAACCCCAAAAAACATAAGTAACTAAGCAAATCAAAATGAAAAGAATGGGTATATATAGACATGACGCAATAGTAAACTCAAATCAGTGAATAGTTGAACAATTCAAGCTGGTAATGTGTCAATATAAATAAAATTGGCGATAATATGAGTAATGGAAGTTTTACGTCCCAGTCAAAATTCTTTCATTTATAGCGATGATGTTAATTTTGGGTTGGTTGTACATAAATTTATACTAGTAGGTACATGTATTTATTTTTATCTAATTGCGCTTCTTAAAACATTCTTGTACATGTATTTACTTACCTTTATTAACAATAATTGAGAATTTACAATATACTTTATATAAGTTAAGGCCTGTCAGATGTAACCTCAGACAGAAAAAAAGGAAAAACAACAACACTTTCTTTCTTGTAATTCTTTTATCATCTGTAATTAATTTAATGAATCAACACCATGCTGCCTGTCTGAAAATTTGTCTGGATTTTCTAAGGGTGATTACATAACCAATATTAGCATGAAAACACGAGACAAAACATCTAATTTGTGTTAATCAATACAACTGAGACAACAAAATCATGCCTAGCAGGGTCGGTGTAGAAATCATGCCTAGCAGGGTCGGTGTAGGTTATCGTATTCTTGTAAAAAGTTAAAGGATATGGGCCTGGGAGCTCATCTGGTTTCAAATAACAGAGGTGCACATCTCAACCTAAATAATACTTACTAATTACAATAACAGGTGCACATCTTAAACTTAATTATACTAACTAATGAAAACAAGAAAAAATATCTGTGGGTTTAAAATGCTCACCTGAGGACATCACAGATATCAGAATTATGATAAAATTATTTCCAAAAACTTCAACTTGATAGATCTTTATGTACTGGTGCTATTACTGCTATAAATAAAGTTCAAAGCTTTTAGGCATTTCAGTTCATGACAAAAGGCTGTTTCAACAGTTTTAAGTTATTAAGGTCACTGTGACTTTAAATACTGATAAAGGTCAACCAGCTTTGTAAACTTGGTATAGTTTATGGTCATGGTCAAGTGGCTTGACAAACTTCACAGAGCATCATGCACGAGTGTCTTCGCATTTTCAATTCATGACAAGATGTTGTTCTAAGCAAATTTCTTATTTAGGTCAGTTTAAACTTGAATGTCAGTCAAGATCAACAAGCTTCGTAAACTTGAAAGGGCTTAGGTGTCTTAACTTCCTTGCACAGTTTCATTACTGTTTTTGGAGAAGATATTTTTTTAAAAAAATAGTTTAATAACAGACAATGGATAATGTATGACAGATAAAAGAACATTTGAACCTTGAACTTTTATTCAGATGAGCTAAACTTTACCCAGGGCTGTAAACATGAGAAAGTTAAAATAACAATTCATCCTATTTCTATAAATCCGGAGCATTCAACCTCACTTCCTTCATGGAAGTCCATGTGTATAATTGAATAGGCCAGTTTTCAAAGTTTTTATTTTGTTTTTTTTGGATTGTGATTTCTACAATGACTGGTATGTTTATGTTTTATTTTTATCAATACAGCTACTAAAGTTATGGAACCTAATAAATCTTATATGTTTCAATTTATAAATCTGTTTCTTTTAGAGTGGATTAGAATGGAGTGGAGTAAAGGTGTTAAAAATAAGCATTAAATACTGGTATCTAAAATTGTAGCTAAAATATTGACAAAAGTCAAACATTATGTCACGGCCATAAAGTAATCATTAAGGTATTTCGAAGAATACAAATAAACTGAAAGCCCCATGTTCTTATCCTCATATAGTCAAAATTTAGCAAACTGAAGCAATTTTACAAAATTTCCAAACTTTTTCACAAAAACTCATGACCCATTTTTTTCTAATTAATTTTACCCCAAATAGCAAAACACAAGAATGACTCTTCACATAACCAATTTAAGGTTTTTTAAAATAACAACATGACATGGTTTTCACTAGCATTGTCTGTAGCTTGATTTCCTGACACACTTGTTATTTTATCCAATTTTTAAGGTTTTTTTTCTGACAAAAAAGATAAAAGTAAAAGATACATTTAATATATGGTGAAAATATATAATTAGAGAATTTGGAAGGACTGCTTTAAGTATCTTTCTCTTTAAAAAAAAGCTAGCAATCTGGTCTACATAAAATATGGCTTATATTATTTTCAATATTCATAACATGTTTCTAATAAATGTTTTTTCTTCTTAGTATTACTTTAAGAGGCAATAAATTTTACATAAATATAAACTTTAAACAAAATCTATGGGTGTTACAAGTAAAGGGCATTATAAAAGAATAAACACAACTCTATAAATGCTACACTTTTTATGGGTTCATCCTTGTTTCTGGGTGTTTTATATTCTTGGCAGACACTATTAAATTGATAACAAAATCAAACACCTAGATGCACCAGATTATTTTTTGTTTCATGTTCCCTGGTACTCAGCAAACGAAAATTTTAAATTAAATAATAAAATAATTAGAAAGTTTTGTAACAAGAGAGTTACTGCTTTTGACATAAATATATAATCTTATTTTTTTTAAAAATAACTTCAATACTTGATTTATAACTTTTTCTGAATTTACAGATTTTCACAAAAATAATTTAACATTTTAAAAATGACAATATTCAGGAATCCTTAAATAAATAAATAGATAAACAAATTTCTAACAGAAACAAAGCATTACTTTAATGTCTGCTTCACCAATCAAATTATTGTATAAATAAAACCTCTTTTTTTTGAGTGTATAATATTCATAAAATTTTTAAAAAATGGGATTCACTAATTTCAACATACAGTATTCAATAATAATTGGCCAAAATACCAAATGCAGTTTATTCAACCAAGCATATGTTCTACTGAATTATCAATTATTTTTATTGGTAAAAAGAAAAGTTTCTGTCCCCATTTAACTAAATGTCATTTCAACGGGAAAAACATAAACAATTCTATATCCCTATTTGCTCGAACCTTTGTTGAAAAGGATAAACACGGGGAAATGTGATAGAATAATTACCAAAGTATTGTCACTATTTTGAGGTTTTGTTCTTTTCAAAACAAAAGTATTCAAACCAAAAATCAAATTTTCTTGTGGCACTGCTTGCTGAAAACCAACCAAACCACCAACCAATCATATACCCACCCACCAACCCACTCAATCAATCAATCAATCAATCAATGAATCTTTCTTTTTATCCAGAAATAAATGCAATCAATAAACATTCATCCATCCATCTTAGCCAACCATCCAACATCAGTCCAACAAAAAAATAGCATTTTTTGGATTCTTATTTATTTATTTATCAATTTATTCATTTGTTTTTATCTATCTATCTATCTATCTATCTATCTATCAATCTATCTATCTATCTATCTATCTCTATCTATCTATCTATCTATCTATCTATCTATCTATCTATTCATGTACTTTACCACACCAAGGAATGATAACTATTCAAAAATAGCTTGGTCTTTTATAACTCTACAATATGTTTCACCTGTTCATTTTCATATTTTTATTATCAAGTAATATCAAATTTTTATCATTTTTAATAAATTACTTGGTCCTACTTTATGATGTGCTCATACTTTAAGTTATTTCTGAAAACATAAAACACCAACGCTATTTCCAATCAAACCATGGTTTTAATGTTTTATGAATGGGTTGGCCACTGGAGAAGAGTGTTCATTATTTTCATTTTACTGTTATTTAGATAACATTTTTCACACTGTATATCTTTCATCTGATTTTTATGGGATTTATTATTGCTAAGCCACACCCCTTTTTCTCTAACATTTGTTACCTTGATAAAGTATTCATTCTGAGAATTTGATAATGAAATAAGTTTTTTAATGTAAAATTAGGTACAGATAAGGAAGCAAATCATTCAGTTTTTTAATTAATTTCAATTTATTAAACAATGGAGAAATATTATTTTCATATCTTCCATGAAGTAAGTTCTATAAGCTTAATTATTAGTTTGGTTAAATTTAAAATTGCAGTGTATCTTATTTAACTTCTTAAACACTAATTTTTTTTTTTGTTTCTTTCAGTCTAGTTTACATCAGTGGTGATAGGCACTGGCAGTGATTGATTCACAGGCAGCCATTGGATCAGAGATCTCTGTACTAACATAATGAGCTATCATTTGAGATATACTGTAAAATTCCACTGCTGAAAACCATGCAAAAATTGACAACAGATACAGAACAATTGAACATTGACAACTTAACAGATATCGATAATGTAGAACAAAGACAACCATACAGGCATTGACAATGTAGAACAATGGCAGCCATAGAGATATTGACAATATAGAACTTTGACAGCCATAGAGATATTGACAATATAAAACAATAAAAGTCATACGGGCATTGACAATAAAGAACAATGGAAATTATAAAGACATTGACAATGTAGAACAATGACAGCCATACAGAAATTGACAACAAATATTGTCAATGATAACCAGGCAGAAATTTACAACAACTGTAAACAATGAATATAATACAGAAATTGACCATACACAACAATGACAATCATACAGACATTGACAACAAATATAGAACAATGGCAACCATGCTAAAATTGACAACAAATATAGAACAATGACATCCATACAGACATTGACAACAAATATAGAACAATGACAACCATACAGTAATTGACAACCAATATAGAATAATGACCACCACAAAAATTGACAACGAATAAAGATCAATTACATATTCACAAATGACAACAAATACAGAATAATGACTGCCATACAGAAATTGACAACAAATACAGAATAATGACTGCCATACAGAAATTGACAACAAAAACAGAATTATGACTGCCATACGGACATCAACAAAAATAAAACAATGACAACCATATAGAAATTGACAACAAATATAAAACAATGACAACCATACCAAAATTGACAACAGATACAGAATAAAGATAACAAGGCAGAAATTGACAACAAATTTAGAATCATAGAAAATCGTTGACACATTTACGAGAAATCAATAAAGTGTCAAGATTCTTTCTCAGTAGTAAGCTTGTCATATTAAACTAATAATTTTCTCATACTGAAAGATTATCAATTAATTCTTACTTTCTACAATGTTTGAATGAAAATTGTTATTAGAAAGCTCCCTATGATTAAACAAAGAGTCTAAGTTCTCAGGTTTGTCGTTCATGACATTACTTGTATATAAGCTACGGAAATTGCAACATCTTATCCTTAAGAATTTCATTTCCTACAATATCTTCCCCTGTAATTGGTTTCCATGACAACCATCTAATAAATATGGAAGATAGACGGGCAGTATAGTTTTAATGTTGTCATCTTTTATTTCATTTCTGTCAATTAATTTGAATAAAGCATCATATAGTGTCCATCATTTGTAACATGATTATCTACATAACATAATGGCACCAGCTTCTATATCAAAATGATATAAAATCTTATCTTATGATATTAATACATCTTTTTGATGTCAATAAAACAATATGAAGAAAGAGATAATGTCATATGAATAATATACAGCCACTCCCCTCCCCCTGGCCATGGTAACTGTCTCTGCCATGGTAACTACCCCTGTTATGGTAACCCTCCCTGTCATGGTAACCATTTCTTTATGATGTCTATTTCATTGCTTATTTATGAATAGTTTTTTTTTAAATAAAGACTTGAACAGTCTTTAATCAGTATTATGAAATTTTAAAACATTTTAAATTTAGAAATTATGCATTTGTTTCATTTTTGCATAAATCCATGGGAGCATCAAGAAAAAAAAAACTATATCTAATATTAAAATTATAAAAAAAAAAAAAAAAAAAAAAAAAAAAAACCAACTTTCATTTGCATTAAAATAAAATCATAATCGTAGCACATCATAGTTGTGGTTAATATTTTAGAGCAAATCGCTTTGTTAAAAAGTTTGCAAGTTGACTTGCACAAGTTTAAATTATTCCCTCCAGGTATTTCCAAGTAACCTGCATCATTTAGAAACACACAATCCTGATATATTGAAACTTGTCTTTGGCGGAAATTGTAACAGATGAAAAAATCTTCAACCTAAACTGATTTTTGTAAGAATATGTAAGCTAATTTACAAAACATTATGATCAGTCTCAGTGAAAAGTAAAAGGTTTTGATTTAGTGGATTTTGTCTAAATTTCAGACCCTGATGATGTGTTATTTAAAAAAAACCAATAAAAAATAAAAACAAACAAAACAACAACCAAGAAGTGTCATATAAATCTTAAAATGCTTCCAATTCTTGAAAAAAAAAAAAAAATAAAATAAAATAAATATTACATCACTATCAATTCTCTGAATTCAATTTCTTGAATAACTATTGAAAAATTTTTATTTCAATTTTTTATTTTGATTTTCTTCTTTTCTTTGCTCATAATTTTTCCCAACATTTTTGGGGTAAAACAAGCACTTTATTCTATTACTCAATAAATTACATGTTAGAATAAAAGCTGCCTTGATACATTATTAAAATACACAACTTTAGGTATCAAATATATGGGAATTTTTTTTCATTATTAGAAGACATATACCTAAATTAACCACTCTGAGTCTCAAACAAATTGAAAATATCCCAAAAGAATGAACATCAACTGAAAGCAAAAAATTAATGGACTGGTAATTCTCCTACTAAGGTCGGTAGGTTCAGACCATTATCTATAATATGAACATGGCTGCCATTGGCATGGAAATTATCGTCTGCTGTTTTTTAAATTGTATACAAAAGAAACATGATCTTATGAATATGGAAATCTAAGACATCTTAAACGTGTTGGCCAGATAGAGTCAAGGCACTAAATTGTCCTTGTATAGTTAAATTGATTGCAGAAAATCTTCGAGCTGCTAAAAGGTTTTACTTAAAATCTGTTAAATTGATTATTAAATACATTCCAAGTCAGATATAGATTTTTTTTAGAAAGATCACCTAGAATATAAAAGTTTTAAAAATAATTGGTTTTCAATGTATCGTTTTAAAACATGTCTAGTTTTTAATGTCTAATTAGAAGTGGAGTGGAGTAATGGTGTTTTATGCCCCAGTAAAGATTCTTTCACTTATTTTAAGGCGGTCAGTTCTGGAATGGTGGAGGAAACCGGAGTACCCAGAGAAAACCACCGACCTTAGACAAGCGAACTGACAAACTTTCTCACACTAGGATCTGTCCCGAGTGGGATTCGAACCCAGGCGGTGAGAGGCACTGTGAATGTCTAATTAAGGTAATTGGATTTGTATATCTCAGCTAAAATCTTGATTCCATTTCCTGCAACCTGATGTCTGATGGGATTGGATTGGATTGATGGTGTTTAACACCACACAGTCAAAATTTGTTCACTTATACTGAGGTGGTCAGATCTGGAATGGTTAAAGATTCCAGAGTGCTCAGAAAAAAAAAACTCAAATCTTCAGCAAGAAAACTGACAAACTTTTTCACACAGGATATGCAAGAGATGTATTTGAACTTAGGCAGTGAGATGCACTATGACTCGTAAATGCCTAATTAAGACCACTTAGCCACTAAAGTCCCCTTGACCTCAGAAAACAAACATTACCATCTGTTATGTAAAACGACAATTTTTTTACTTGACATACTTTCATTAGACTATACAAACTGGCCATTATGACAAAATCTAAGATCCTGTTTGTACAATAGGTAGTAGACTCTTTCAAAAGATCCGTCTTCACATTTAATTGACATAATGTCTACTTATTTTTTCCATGGTAAAATAAAAATTATTCCTTGGGAGTAAATAAAAAAATGCAGACTTTAGTTGTTTTTTTTAAAATTAAATTTTATTAAAATTTCAAGTATCATCCAAACAACAAAAACAACAACAACAACAACAACAACAACAACAACAACAATTAATTGTATCTGAAATAGCTTTCAAGAATTGTAAGATAAAAAGGTGGGGGTGGAACCTGTCTAGAATGAACCCTTCAGGACTAAAGATATTGTTCAGATTGACAAAACCAGAATTATTTATATGGTATGTTCTGAGAAACTTTCAGTTTAACCGTTTACTCGGGAGTTCAGTTTTTTTAGTTTGTACAGTAAATCATTCACAGACAGCTTAATCAATACTGCACTTTCTATTATTTCTATTAGACAGGTTTTTGGATAACCATTCTGGAGTTTTATTTTCACAGATTGTACTGTATAGGATATTTATATACAACAAGTTTTACCAATATCTCACTTCACTTTACCAGATAAATAAAAAAATTACAGCATACTTTAGTTAAATAATTCAGTAAAGACTGGTTTTTTGATTACTCAGAGTTCTGTTTTTACAGGTTGTGCTGTATAGAATATTTATATACAACAAGTTCATTCTATCCCTAGCCTCTAAATCCCCAATTGATTTTAAATCAATCACTAATCCAGTGCCATTAGAAAGGATTTACTTATTTTTTTATGAATTGCAAGAAAAGGATAGAGTAAAATGGTAATATAATCTTTATACATGTCAAATGAGAGCGCTGTGAGAGAGCAGATAATCATACTAGTGCTTATCGATTATAAACCATCATCTCCAATGAAAATCAAATTTCTAAAAACAATTTTAAAATTAACTTAATCACTATTACATCATCTCTCAGTGTGTTTGTTTGACAGAACATCTTTGTAATGGTTAAGAGTGGAGTGGAGTGGATTAATGGTGTTTTACGCCCAAGTCAAGAATCTTTCACTTATTTCAAGGCGGTCAGTTCTTGAATGGTGGAGGAAACCGGAGTGCCTGGAGAAAACTACCGACCTTCGTCAAGTGAACTGAGAAACTTGCTCACACTAGGATTTGTCCCGAGTGGGATTCGAACCCTGGCAGTGAGAGGCACTGTGATCTGTAAGCACAAACTTTAGACAACTCGGCCACCATGGCCCCCTGTAATGGTTAAGAGCTAGTTCTGGTGTAGTTTTTGTGTTTGTTGTAATAAGAATAATTTACTGCCAGACTTTCTGGTTCAGATCTGTAAGACTGGTTTGACAGAACATCTAGTTCTAGCATAGTTGCTGTGTTCATTGTAGATTTCACGGCTTTAAACTAGTTCTGGAGTAGATGTGTTTAGTGTAGATTTACTGCCAGATCTTTGAGGCTGGTTTGACAGAACATCTTTTAAATTCATGGTTTTGGGCTAGTTCTGATGTAGATGTTGTGTTCAGTGTAGATATAATTGAATAATTTACTGCCAGACTTTCTGTTTCAGATCTTTAAGACTGGTTTGACAGAACATCTTTGTAATGGCTTTGAGCTAGTTCTGTGGTCAGTGTAGGTTCTGTGTTGGACTTTACGGTTAGGATCCTTAAGACTGGTTTGACAGAACATCTTTGTAATGGCTTTGAGCTAGTTCTGTGGTCAGTGTAGGTTCTGTGTTGGACTTTACGGTTAGGATCCTTAAGACTGGTTTGACAGAACATCTTTGTAATGGCTTTGAGCTAGTTCTGTGGTCATTGTAGGTTTTGTGTCAGACTTTCTGGTTAGGATTCTTAAGACTTTTTTGACAGAACATCTTTGTAATGGCTTTGAGATAGTTCTGTGTCTATTTTAGTTTTAGTGCCAAACTTTTTGGTTAGGATTTTTAAGAATGGTTGGACAGAACTTCTTTGTAATGGCTTTGAGCTAGTTCTGGTGTAATGCTGTGTTCGGTGTAGATATAATAGAATGCTTTACTGCCAGACTTTCTGGTTTGGATCTTTAAGAATGGTTTGTAGTGATTTAAGACAAATGAAGTTGAGAGAAGAAATGTTATTTTATATCTCAGTCAATTTTCTTATGTCCAAAATGTAGATTCTTAGATGGTGGGGAAAACAGGAGTGCCAAGGGAAAACCATCAATTAATTGCCAATGAACAAGCAAAAAAATTTTTTCACACAAGGATTTGTCTGATTGTGATCGAAATCTATGCAACAGAAGGCATTGCGATCAGTAAGTGCCCACTTCATACCACTCTGCAATCATGCCCCTCAAAGACAAAGGGGCAATGTTAATGAGTATGTCAGTCCTATCATGTGACCAGCTTTCATTTTGATTTCTAGATATGAGAACTATCTGTGTAATTTGGAACCACTGTTAAATAACATCAAGCAGCAATTTGTTAATATAACCAAGTAATAATGCAGATATGTGCAAAAATTTGAATAGACATGATTTTTTTAAACAAAGAATTTGCCATTGTTTATGTTTATTTAAAACATATATTTTTTTTTTACAATGTCATATAGGATTCCACTATTATTACTAAAAGATTTTAACATTAAAACTGGAAGATGGTATGGCATAGAATATGAAATTTCAAAAGCTTTTAACATTAAATTTATTTATTTATCTTTTATATAACCATTTTTTATAACAACAATATAAGTAATTGAAAAATGAAATAAAAAAAAATTTGTCTTCTTTGACAACAATTTAATTTATAGATCTTGGAAAAAAGGAAAGTTTGTAGTCTTCTGATGTCAAAAAGGAAACATAAAAAATAAAAGTGCACATACCAGGGTGATTATCATTATGGTACCAATACACAGTCATGTTTAGTGTCAATTAGTAATATATTGTTATTATCACACCTGATTGATCATTTCCTGATACTAGCTGTGGCAGAATTAAGGCCAACAGACTGATGCATTCTTACGCTTCTACTAATGTGAAAATGTTTTTATCACTAATAATACACTTTCATATAACACATGTGTATTTGAAAAATACAGCCAAAAAAATTATATTATAATTTACAATTATTCTTAAAACACAAGCCACTTAATTTTAATGCTTTTAGGTACTTGACTAAAACTCCAAGGAAAAGATGATGTGACTATTTACTTCCTGTTGACATGTTTAACGACATAAATGTCAGGGACTTGTCCATTTTTAACAAACCTTCTGTAAGTACTGATGTTATCATTGGGTTTGAGATTTCTCAAAATAGACAAATAATGCCATCCAGTTAGCAGATCACAAATATATTCACTTGCCTAACAGTTATTTTAGCCTTCTTCAAGCAGTTAGACTTCTGTTGTTGTTGAACCCATACATATCCTAATCAAAGTAATATATACATGTATGCATATGCAAAACGGGAAGCATAGCTTGGAAATGGAATGATAAAAATGATTTCATTTGTTCTTACTTTTCTAAAAAAAAAAATAAATAAAAATAAGATTAAAAATAAAGAGAATTGATGACACTACATAATTAGCAGGGGATCATCTATTTTATACATGTATGCAGACAGAAAAATACAAAGCATGCCTTCAAAATGAGATTATGGCAGGAAAATTAGTTTTATATTTACCAATCTCATAAAAATATTTTGCTGACAAAAAGGAAAAAAATTTATATATTGATTAATGGCTGTAATATAATAAAATATAGTTCATCCGAGTCCAATCCAATTTGTCATGGATCGTAATTCAATCATGATTTCACACTATGCCATACGCAACATAACAAAGCTATTAAATTAAATCTTTTACTGCACAATAAAATTGACATATGAATTGATCGAAGAAACCTGGAACTGCAGAGCTTCTGTTGTATAAATGGAAGGTTACATTACCTGTTCTGTGATGGCAGTGCCATTCTATATACAGGTATGTTTTCGTTAGCGGAAAAACAAATCAAGCATTGTAATGACACAGACTATGTCAATATAATATACAAACAGCAGGGAGTTGATATTACAATGGCTGTATCATGTTTTAAATTACTGGTAATATTTGCTGCCGTAATCAGACATAGCTCAATGTCGTTGGTAAAATTCCATCACATATTGCATCATGCTGGATTTGCAGAAAACACAAAAAATAATGATTATTAAAAATCATATTTATAGTTATATATGACTGAAGATTTTTATTGGTAATTGAATTATTATTTTTATATCCTATGTTTCTTGTATATTTATCAGTTTTTTATTTATATTTTATTTATTTATTTTTTTTTTCAAAATATATACCACAGTACAAGAAAAGCCAAGGCAAACTGAAAAGGCCCTAACATTTTGGATTTGCTTGTGTATTACTAATACCAGCAAATTATGAACATTATATATTAATTTTTTGACTCTGATTATATAGAATTCATCATAAACTTTTAAAAATTTATGTCTTTTACACCTAAAGCGATTATGACTAAGCAGTCCAAAACCATTACTGTTTAGGATTGAATCCTACTCTAGCAAACCTTGAACATTAAAAATAAACAGTATGTTTGATTGCCTGAGGTTGTTGGTTTTATAGGATAGTTGCCTTTGGTTTGTGGTTTCAAACCATTTTAGGACTGCCATAATATAAATGAAAATAATTTCAAGGGACTTGTAAAACAATACTCCAATTAACAATCTAGCCTTTATGCGGTCCAAAGGGAAATAACCCTAAGGTTATGTGTACTCAAGGGAAATAAACTTTTTTTCAATTTTGTATATCTGAGAGCCCCTTTTTATTTAGAAATCATTACCCTAGAACTGCTTTAAGATATAGTTGTGGGGTTAAAATTTATTGGTTTTAGAGTCCATTTGTGGTTTGTTTTTTCAGCATCATTCATTGTGTTTCTGGCTAGGTAAAATAAGTACATGTACAACTTCTTCAACAACAAGTAGTCAACACTGTGACACCATTTCATTTCAAAAAAATAAATTAAAAAAAAATAAATAAATAAAAATAAAAAAGAAAAAGAAACAAATAAAAATAAGAAAAAAAATGTTTTAGAAATATTATGGTCACAGGCAAGACGAAAAAAAAAATTGACAGAGAAAATGGATGCATGATACTTTAATATCTACCACTTCTATACATGTAAAATTTTTGTAGATATTGTAACCATAATACCTTTTCTAAATAAAACATACACATAAATCTACACATTGAAGCGGAAATTGTAAAGAGGTAAAATCTGTAATCTACAGACTGAAATATGCTTGGGGTCAGCTTCACTGAAATAGGGCCGAAGAAACAAGGAACACTTTTTGTTTTTGTTTGTCCTTACATAAAAACTGATAACAGATTTTTAATATAACATTGTTACTACTTAAACCATAGCAAATTAGCAACCATATAACAAAATTCTGATGAAACAAAAGAAAAAAAGTAATGAGTTTTGCTGCATAAAATCAATATTTTTCATTTAAAATTACTGTTAATAAAGTCATATAATAAATAATGATGCATCATTCAGCGACATTAAAAACATAACAATCGTTTCCCTTACACATACATTTATGGAATAAATCACATGACTGACATGCACAATATATTTGCATGCACAGAGTACTTGCATCACTTTGATCGAAAGGTTTTCAATTCCCTCTGACACGCACAATATGGATCAACAAGATTACATCTTTCACACATACAATACGAGTCTGAACAATTATTTGGTACATAAAGATATTTGTTGCATAAATCTCCTTTTCTCTCACTTAAGTACTTTTAATCTTGATGTATATTTTTTTCCCCGTTCGTTAAAATCCTGAAATGCTCGTTAGTCGAGCAAGCTCCTGAGACAAAATCTTGTCATTAGAATACAAAATTCAATATTAAAAAAAAAGGTTTTTTAATGTTAAAAAAAAAAGAAAAGAAAATTCAATATTATATGTAAAGGATTTTATAGAAACACAAGACATCGTTATCTCTGGGTTATACAATTCTTATCATATAGCCACATCATGATTCTGACAGAGACAATTAAAGTCAATTTATCTCCGAAGAACTTGATCACATGGTATGACGGGAAATGTATGGAAACTAGCGATAAATAATAATTAAAATGAGTATATGTGGGTGGGAAGTTGTGATTGAATTTCAGAAGCAATTTCAAAACTAAACTTATCTTTCATTAGAATTGTCTTAATTTTTTTCTTATATATTTTAGTTTTAAGATTCGTCCCAGTTGTCTAATTGCTCATTCTTCACCAGATGTACAAAGATATTATCTCTGTATTATCATATTCAGTCTAATTCACATCAGTAACAATTACACCATGTGCAGAAGGGACTTTTTATCTATATTTTTTCAGCTTCCAAATCTTACAATCAAACATTTAACACAGATTTTTTTGTTGTTTCACATATTTCTTGTTTCTAATGTCTCGTTAATCTTGTGGTTTATTAGGTATGAAGAGTAGAGTAGAGTCATTGTGTTCTAGTCAGGATTGTTTTAAACTTATATCCAGTCAACTAGTTCTGGGATGGTAGGGGAAACTGAAGAACCTGGTGAAAACCAGAGCTTTGACAATTGAACAAACAAATGGTTCTCACACTAAAGAAGTTAAAGGTCATGTGATCAGTAAGTCTGATGCTTTAGCTCACTTGGTCACCAAGTCCTAGAAATATACATTGTTGAAAATCAAAATTGTGAGAAGTCAGGTAAAATGCAATTCTTTTGTAACCAGGTAAAAATACATGTAACTGTATATGTTTGTGTTATATCCGTGTTCATTTGTCAGTTTTTGTTTTATCATTTGTACTTTTCAGCTGACATTAACCTTGACCTTGACATTTACTACACTGCACTGCATGATGGGCACTTTTACCTTTTCCCACCACATATAAAATATTTCTTGAACAAGGTAGTTGGTCCTGATGACCATACCTAAAACAAACATTCAGAAATGAAATAACTAAACAAAATATATAACTAAACATATAAAGAACAAGAACAACGCAAGTTGTCTGGATAATAACTTGCAGTACAGATTGTCTGACAACAACTTTATTTAATAAACATCTTCACTTAATGTCTCGGCTCAACTCGTTTAATATCAAGTTTGTCTACCCTTGTTACACTTTGATTCATATTTAAACATAGAAAAACTTTTCATTCACACAATATCATTGTTTTTATCCTTTTTTTTTTACACTTTATCTTGTAATGAAACTTTTAGCACCTTCAAAATTTCAGTACTTGTGTAAAATGAAATTTTCCGATTTACACGTTTCTTTTAAATACTCAATCAAGTGATATACTGACACTGTTTTTCCTTGTTTTCCCTTGCTTAACAAGGCTTCGGTGACTGAGTTGCCTAAAGACATTTTCAGATCACAGCACCTCTCACAGCCTAGGTTCAAATCCCACTCGGACAGAGCCTGGTGTTTCGAATCCTGTCAGTTCACTTGCTGAAGGTCGGTTGTTTTCTCCAGGCACTCTGGTATCCTAAACCATTTAGAATTGACAACCTAGATCAGTGACATAACCTTGACTGAGGTGTAAAATGCCATTAATCCAATCCTCGCTTAACAATTACTAAAATCTTTCCATTATCAAAATTGTTTCCCCTATAAAAAATCATTTTACTTTTTCATTACAGGAACTCCAATTAGGCGTTATCGCACCGGATACACCCAAATGTTTGCATGACTAGTAAATAAAATGTTCAATATTAAAACATAAGTGGCAATTGTTTTACGATTTTCGTTATATCAGAAATAATGGAAGTTGAAACATAAATTTCTTCTTCACAACATTATAATAGGTTAGTTAAACAAGGCGATCCATTTTATTACATACGATCTGTCTTTCCTATTGCAAACTTTGACAATATAATCAGCATTTACGGTATTTATCAGACAAATTACCCAGCATCCTCCTCACCATAACAATCTACCATTCATTTTTTATAAGTAACTGGCATTCAATCAAAACATAAAATAGAAAATCAATAAACACTGAAGCAAAAAAGGAAAAGTTTGGCCTACCTAACACTTATCCCACGAAAAAAAGTTTGGATTTTAATTCTGATCAATTGTATCCTAACCACTTCCTATCTGTAATCAAAATTACTAAATTATGACTCCTGAATTGCTAAATGTTTAAATTACTAGCTTATATGTTAGGTGCAAACTGTTAAAACTTAAATGAACAACAGTGGAATCTGTATAAACGAAAATCCTGTCTTAACTCAACAACATTGGAATCCAGTTAAACTCAAAACCTATCAGTGGAATTTGTGTAAACCAAAAATCTGTCTAAACTGAAACAAGTCAGCAAACTGTCCGAACAAAACTTCATTGGATTCATAAAAACCAAACACAAAGTAAACCAAAAGCATTCATAAAACTAAAAATTTTAAACTTCCTTAGGGAAATTAACTTATTTGGTAAAATTAAATTGTTTTACTATTTATTTTCCAGTGTTTTATATATAATTTGTCTGTGATATTACTGGTTTTTATTAGTTTACTTTTCGGTAATTATTTTATTATACAAATAGATTTACCTTTATTTAGATTTTTATTGATACTATTATATCTTTTAAGCTTTTCTAGACTTGAATAGCTGCAAAATTGCTGATGCGGCTCAAAACATTATTTCACTCATTCACTCACTCATAAAACTAAAAAAAAACCCTCAATAATCCAAAACTTCCAAAACTGGACAATAGTGAAAACATTAAAAGGCAAACTCTAAATAAACAGAAAACTTGTCTAAACTGAATACTTGACCAAAAAAGCCACGTTCCAGCTGAAACAAGTTCTTGGCAAAAGCATAAATGAACCTCACACAACACCAGTTATATAAAAAAAAAGGAACACATATTGTAAAATCACAAATGTGCATGGGAGATTCAATTTCACTGATTCAGTGAAAAAAATAAATAATAAAACATATTTCATGTGAATACAAGTTCATTCAGTTCAGATATGTGTCACTATTACTAACTTTATGCCATTTTTAATATTTAACAGACTTAGATATAACTTGAAACGAAAAAAAAAAATCCATTTTAAAAACTATTTAACAATGGTACACCTAAACATCTTTCAAAAGAGGATTCTTTCATTATTATTTTTCATTTTTTATTTTCTAAAACTGAATGGATATTTTCATTAATTTTAATCTTTTTTTTAGTAATTTAAAGATGATCAACCTTTATGCAATTTAGATGTCACAACAATGTCACGCCATTACAGCATAACGTTTTGTTTGCCTGACGATAAGCACAAAGCATGAAAACGCTAGCAAGATTGAAACTTGAACTTTTATCTAAAATTTTCTAATTTTTTTTTTATTTCTGTTAGATTCAAGCATTTAGTATAAACCACTCTAAAATCACTGTTTATATAACAGTACAAACTAGATTCAAAGGGTACGCTATCCCAATGTCTCCGAGCTATGCAATAAACTCAAGCTTTTTGATGTATCAGAAAATGTATTTTGAGCATAAAAATATATTAGCCAATCTCAACTCATTACTGTCTTTTTGAACTGTTGTTTTCTATCTTGAAAATATCATTTTCAATCAAAAGGAAAGTAATGTGTAATCTTTTAAACAAGACAATCCCCTTGAGGCCATCATAAGGAAAACACAATACTTCCGAGGAGCCATCTTCAGAAACAAACAAGATAGTAACGCGGAAGTTATTAAAGTAGAAACATGTAAATATCAGCGTTATATTGCTACATGTTCTTATATAATGGCTTTTTATGGACTTTTTAAAGATATCATAAGTAACATTTAAAGATTTTATGAAAATGCATTTTTACTCGTCAGCCTTGAGATAAGAATATTTTGTATCTTCGGCTTTTTATTGACTTTCAAGGTAATATCAACAAAATTAAAAAAAATTATGAAAATGCATTTCAATTTTTTACTCTTCATTTGAAGAAAAGAAATATTTTGTTTTGTTGGTTTTTTATGGACTTTCAAGATAATTTCAGCAAAATTTAAAGATTTTGAGAAAATGCATTTTTACTCTTAAACTCTTGATGTTTGAAAAGAATGTTTTATATTGTACATTTATTTTATATAATTTCTTTCTTGACCAAACCATTAAAAAATGTATATTCTAAGTATTTTTTTTTTTTTTTTTTTAAATTTTTTTAAGCAAATTTACAAGATTTTGAAAAAAAAAAAACTTACTTAGTACTTAGGAAACAGAAGAAACTAAAAAAAAAAAAAAAAAGTGTGTATATACAGATTAATTTTGGCACCATAAATGGAAGGCATAAATTAAGAAAAACTTGAGGAAAATAGAAAAACATGGATTTTTGGACATAAATATCATAGTGACAATAAGTTAGTCAGGTAGTGAGGTTATAATGGGGCCTAAAATGAGGTTTTACTCTTTTTACATAAATTAAGTATTTTCATTTTTATGGACTTAATCCTTTATAAATTATACAATTACAAAACATTTGTGCTGTAGGAAGGATAAACAAACCTTGGAAATTTTTATAGTCAAACTAAAAGTTTCAGTTCTAATATGGTATATTTCAGCATCTGGCCCCAGTTTCACAATCATTCACTCAACTGAGTGTACACTCAACTGAGTGTACACTCAACTGAGTGTACACTCAACTCAAATATTCTCAGTTTTCTCTCATCAATATTTTAAAAATTTTTATGTTTTATGAGACAATGTTTTGTTTTGTTCTACAAACTTACACTAAACAATTCAAATATAACATTAGATATTCAATTTTAACTATGTAATGACTCAAATATTGACATTGAAATATTCCCGAATTTGAGTTGAGTGTACACTAAGTTAAGTGAATGATTGTGAAACTGGGGCCTGATCTTAATCTGAAAACATGGGGCATAAGTGGCCAAGTGGTCTAAAGCATGCACTTAGATTTTAGTGTCTCAAACTGCCTATATTCTAGTGAGGGTAAGTTTGTCAGTTCTCTAGACAAGGTCACTGTTTTTCTCCAGACACCCTGTTTTCCTCCACCATTTCAGAACCCACTGCCTTGATTTAAGTGAAAAAAATCTTGACTTGGGTGTAAAATATCACCAATCCAATTTAATCCAATTGACTGTATCTTACAACATGCCATTCCAGAGAACATACATACTGTGGTTAAAAAAATGCTTTGTCTAATGCAGTTCCTTTCTTCCTTCCTGCTTTAGAACTGATTACAGTTGAAATAAACATTAGTTAACTGATAACCTATATATCCTCGCAGGTGGGGGAAATTAATTGTAATTTACAGGTAAGAACGTGAATTAATGAAAGCACACTTTTTGTACAACAACTGAAAAAAATTAAAAAAATTTAAAAAAAAATAATAAGAGAGAGAGAGAGAGAGAGAGAGAGAGAGACTGTTTAAGCAATTGATTATATAATCAAATTTGATGTTAATGTTTTTTAGGTGGATGTTTAGTCTACAATGTGTTAAAGTTTCTATGTCAACTGTCCACCTTTTGACAATCAACCTGATAAACTGTGTAACACATTATGATTTTTCTACTGATACCAATTCTCATACAGCATGCTTATTGGCAGTTTGCTTAACAGACCAGCAGAAAGACCAATAGGGCTTGGAATCTAAATTTTGATCGACTGGCTTATTATGGGCAGATGGATGAACAGAGTAACAGCTAGCCAGACAGGGCAAAGAAACCAAGGTTTGGCAGACAGGCTTTTGAACACACAAACAGAGAGACAGTCCGGCCCAGAAACAAAGGTTTAACAAACAGACAGACAGAAAGAGCTCAGAAACAAAGATTTGAAAGAAATGCTTGCAGACAGACAGACAGACAGGCAGACAAGACTCAAAAAGAAAGCTTTGGCAGACAGGCTTATGGATACACAGACAGACAGGGCTCAGAAAAAAGGTTTTGACAGACTTGCAGACAAAACAGACAGGGCTCAGAACCAGTATTTAACAGGCTTGCTTGGAGACAGATTGATGAACAGACAGAAAGTTAGGAAGATATAAAAAGGTTACACTATAATACTTCCTACATGTATATGGAAAAAAGCCGATATTATTTACCAACTTCTTGTTGAAATATGATTATTTCTAGACAAAAGCAATATCTGATATGAAACCTGTCATTCTAATGATGAAGTGAAATTTACATCTATAAGATAAAACATATTTTATGACAAACAAATTTGACAGCTTTTAATATTATGAAATTTTATGACATCTTGTGAAATTTACATCAATGTGAATGAAAAATGTATTTTATGGAATGAAAATTGGATGTCTTTGGTATGAAGAGATTTTATGGTATTTTCGACTATACTTAAATGTGTAGTCTTAGGATCAGACAAATTGCTCGTATATGTTATGCAATACAATTTAGACTTTCTTTTTTGAAATATGTTTTGTATTGTCTAGTATAAAATGATTTTGGGCACCTTGTTTTACATAAAATGCCTGTGTAGATTATAGGGATGAGGGATAAATGACTTTTTTGTCTGGCATATTTTCCAACCTTTATTTAAAATCAGATTTATTATCAAGATTGTGAGATATATGAATTTCTCACATGCACTATTGAAAAGTTTTATGGCGATTTTATAATTCCAAATTTTTTGTCTCCATGGTGATTAATTGTCCTGTTGATTGATTTTTTAAAAAAATTTATTTGTTAATTTTTAAAATCATTTATATATTATTTACTGCCTGAACTATGTTTTTTATTCGGAACACAAAAAATTAGAATGGATTAATATGTTTGATGCCCCAGTTGAGATTCTTTATTTAATTTCATGTGGCCAGTTCTGGGATGGTGGAGGAACTGAAGTGCCAGGAGAAAAAAACCAATCATTGGCAAGTTAACTGACAAACTCTTTCACACTAGAAGTGGAGTGGAGTAATGGTGTTTTACACCCCAGTCAAGAATCTTTCACTTATTTCAAGGCAGTCAGTTCTGGGATGGTGGAGGAAACCCGGAGAAAACCACCGACCTTCGGCAAGCGAACTGACAAACTTTCTCACACTAGGATCTGTCCCGAGTGAGATTCAAACCCAGGCGGTGAGAGGCACTGTGATCCGTAAGCATGCGCTTTAGACCACTCGGCCACTGAGGCTTTCACTCTAGGATATGCTGGACTGGGATTTGAACCTAGGCAGTAAGAATCACTGTGATCTGTAAGTGTGTGATTTGAACCACAAGGCAACCAAGGCCCTAAAGAAAGTTAGAGGGAGGGTGATTTTTTTTTTTATAATTTGTAATTTTTTTTTTTGATGATATATTTTTTTTATTTTAATTTCATTAACCTCACTTCATAAATCTTTTTCTTTTAAATTATCAGTTAAAACAAAGAATATTTGTGGAAAAAGAAAGAGTAGAATTTTCAATAAAGTTCAATAATAAAAAAAAAAACAAAAAAAAAAAAGAAAAGAAAAGAAAAAGACACAATGATTTTAATTTCATCACTTATTGTTTGTTTAAAAATCTGGTGATTCTTATGTTTTAAAAATCTTTATTTATTCACCAAATCATTATCATTTCTAAATTAAACTAAATTAGATTATTACTGGTATTCGCTTGCCTTTAGTGGCCTAGCAAATAAAACTTTAGCCTTTAAACTCACTTTAACCACAACACTGTGTTCAACCCACAAATTTGTGTTTTGATAAGCAGTAAGATTAATAAAAAAAAACCAGTTTCATCATAAATAGCAGACCAGACAAATTGCTGATATGACATAAAACAACATTATACCAACCAACCAACCAACCAACTGCCTTCAGAATTATTACACTTAATAGCAATGTAGAGGTGTGACTATGATGAGGAAACCGGAGTGCCCGGAGAAAACCACCGATCTTCGGCAAGCGAACTGACAAACTTTCTTACACTAGGATCTGTCCCGAGTGGGATTCGAACCCAGGCGGTTAGAGGCACTGTGATCCGTAAGCGCACGCTTAAGACCACTCGGCGACCAAGGCCCCCCTCATACAAGCTCTACTTCCTAGCAGCCTATCCAATTCCAATTGCAACATTTTTTATCAAGCAAATAGATTTCAGATATTCCACAATTATAAGATACACAACAAAACAGTATATAAAAACCAATGAGACCTAAGAAATAAAAACGTTGTTGGACATCTATAGTCTTTTAATTAGAGTTTTTGGTTGTTGCAAATTTTACATAAAACACTTTACAATGCATTCAATTTATGTTCAACAAACACTATTATTAATACAAAAATATCTTTTTTTTTATGTAATATGTATGATTTAAAAAAAAAGAGACATGGCCTCTTCACCTGGCACAAAGCTTTAAGAGGACATAGCACCAAGTGGTGCACCCAGTGTCAGTATGTTGTGACTTAGGGGCGTGGCACATTTGTCGGTGGCAAACTCTGTAATCTTGCACCTTACACATGGTCCAAGTACATGTTAGTACAAACAAGATCGTAAAGCACACTCATACATCTCAGGTAAACAAAGAATTGTTCCAAGATTAATCCTTAGAGAGAGAGATCATTTAATAAACTTGCATTCCTTTGGAACAACTAAAACAATGCTGCTACAAAGTAAAACAACATTACAACCAAACAAACAAACAAACAACTAAATTCTGAACTTTGACTAAAAGATCTAACTGGTAAAAAACCTAAATGATGCAACCTTTATTTTGTATAAGAGAATTTTTTTTTTTTTTTTTTTTTTTTTTTTTTTTTTTTTTTTTTTTTTTTGAAAACATATACATAGAATTCATTACCTTGATGTACAAAAGCAACACATTTAATGAGAATAGAAAACAATTTTTTGATTTGGTTTAAAATTGTATATATATGAAGTGTTTCAGGTCCATTTGTATGGTCAAGCTGTGCATGCAAAGGTCAGAGGGGTCAATCCTGTCAATCAATGTACATTTCACAAAATGGAAACTTTAACAGCATTATAGCATTTCCTTTCAGCCTTTATTAAAAACCCAGCTTGTTTGTTTTCTTAAAATTAAGTGTAGGAGTCATATTAAGTTCAACATATTCAGCTGAAAATGCATTGAATTATTTTTAAAATTTGTAACAATAATGTCATTTAGGATTCTGCATGCCAAGCAGTTTTTAAAAATGAAAAAAACAATTGTGTGGGAAAGAATAACTTAATTTTGGGCTTCCCTATAAATACTGAAATTGTTTAAAACTTCCAGCATGTAAAATTGGGGAAACTTTACCTTTCTGACATGAAATGGAAAAGTTGACTAATCTTTACACATGACACATTTGTTTAAACTGTTTGGGGTTAAAATAATTGAAAACTTTTAACATGTTTATTTTGAATCTCATTTTCTTAAGAAATATTTTAATAGACATTTCTTTTTTTTAAATTCTATGAGGAAAACATTTTATATCAATGGAAACAAACAAAACTGCTGATGAAGCAAGTTTTTTTGTTTTATTTTAGAATAAAAAAGTAGTCTAATGTGCCGGCTAGCAGATCATATGGATGTTGTGCATAAACCTCAATGGTTTTTTAAATGATATCACACACCAGAGGACTTGTACTGACAATATATATGATAACTGAAAGTCTTGTACAATCTCCTGGGAAAATGTCAATTACACGCTTACAGAAAATATATTCATTTTTACAATTTCTGTTTTACACCTGACAAAACATGATATCTACATTTGCATGAGTATTTTTTAACTTTACCTAGGGACTACATAATGATTATTCAATCAAAAAAATTTTCAGTTGATTTTCTTTTCTTATTCGAATTGACGATTCTGCTCGTAACTTACATATTTTAATATTCATAATTCAGATGAAGTGAAAAAAATATTTTGGCAATTATGTATAATAGGTTTATCAAAATAGCCAATTTTCACATAAAAATATATTGGGAATCCATTTTTTCTCACAGTTTGGTATTTATCCAGAAACTTTGTTAAATAATTGTGTAATGGGCCATGATTATAATATCCGTTCATGAAAATGTTATTATCCTATAAGTATATCACCTAGCAAAATGTAACTGTTATGTTCATGCAAAGTGAATATAAAGTTATCTCCATGGCAACAAATTAATTAAAACATTTAACTGTTTAACTAAATAGGAAACATGGGAAAATCAATTAAAATGTGCTAGAAAAACATTGTAGCTCACTTGCACATATGGCCAATTAAAATAAGACTTGTTCATGCTCAAGATTATGTTCAAGTTTGAACGCTGTATCCTGACTAGATTTAAAAGTTATTTGGTTGTCTATTGAAATGAGGTCAAGGTTATTAGGTCATGATCTTTTCAAAAATAAATTGTCTATAAGAAAATTAATCAAAAATTCATTTTTGTTTTTAAAGCTTTATTTCTGTAGCACAGCATTTTAATACAAACCCAACTGACTTTTTTGTGAGTACTATATTCCAAGTACCATATTAGACATGAATTTATGAAAAGTACATAAAAATAAAAATCAAAAAAAAAATATTTTAAATAACTTGTCATATTGTAGCATTCATTTGAAATTGCTAAAAATTCAATTAGTAAATTTGTGAAAAAGTGTTATTTTTAATCTTTTTTGTGAGTACTAATCTATATTTGCTATCTATAAAAAGTGGATAAAAACAAATATCCATCAATATTTTGAATAATCAGTCAAAATGCAGAAATTGTTAAAAATTCCACATGGCAAATTCATGTTAAAAATGATACTTTTCTGTAGAAATTTTTAAAAAAATATCACTGATGAGAGATTAAAAAATTATCATTTTGATGACATAAGAATGTCATAAATGACACAAGTCCTTTTCTTATTGGGAAGGTAATTCTAAGAATCTGTAACGTGGAAGGATATATACAGGATGTCAGTTGTAATGTGGCTAATATATACAGGGTGTCAGTTGTAATGTGAACGGATATATACAGGGTGTCAGTTGTAATGTGGACGGATATATACAGGGTGTCAGTTGTAATGTGGACAGATATATACAGAGTGTCAGTTGTAATGTGGACGGATATATACAGGGTGTCAGTTGTAATGTGGACGGATATATACAGGATGTCAGTTGTAATGTGGACAGATATATACAGGGTGTCAGTTGTAATGTGGACGGATATATACAGGGTGTCAGTTGTAATGTGGACGGATATATACAGGGTGTCAGTTGTAATGTGGAAGGATATATACAGGATGTCAGTTGTAATGTGGACGGATATATACAGGGTGTCAGTTGTAATGTGGACAGATATATACAGGGTGTCAGTTGTAATGTGGACAGATATATACAGGGTGTCAGTTGTAATGTGGACGGATGTATACAGGGTGTCAGTTGTAATGTGGACTGATGTATACAGGGTGTCAGTTGTAATGTAGACAGATATATACAGAGTGTCAGTTGTAATGTGGACAGATATATACAGGGTGTCAGTTGTAATGTGGACGGATATATACAGGGTGTCAGTTGTAATGTGGACAGATATATACAGGGTTTCAGTTGTAATGTAGACAGATATATACAGGGTGTCAGTTGTAATGTGGATGGATATATACTGGGTGTCAGTTGTAATGTGGATGGATATATACTGGGTGTCAGTTGTAATGTGGATGGATATATACTGGGTGTCAGTTTAGGACACTTAACTGATATACTGTGTCTAAAAAATCTTTTAACTTTTTTTACTGCTAATTACAGAAAAAAAATCCTAAATTATTACCAAAAATATAGGGTGACCAATCATCGCCATGGAAATAATTAGTGGTTTTATTTGAAAAAAGGAAGTAATCAGATCACTAATTAGTTCTCTAATTAACAAATTAATTCATTTTCAGGAAGCCTTGTAAGTGTCCATCATAACGGCTTTATCAGATTATAGTTAAACATGAACCATTGTTGTGGCCCCTTGCTAATTACTTTTGTTCAGCTGCTGAATCATTTAAACAGTAATTGGTCTGCAGTGTCTATTGTTTGTTACAGGCTTTAAGATGACCAACAACTGTCCACTTGACAGACAGATGGACAGATTGATGGACAGAATGACATACACAGCTGGCATTTAGAAAACTTTACAACTGTAAGATATTAAAGATTGGACTTTAAATGACCAAGTAATGACTTCAGTGGCACATGTAGACGCTGGCTATGTACATAAAGTCAGGTTTTCTTTTTTGTCTCTCTTGACATTTTTTTTCTAAAACTTTCATGAATTATTTGATAATGTATTCAGTTATGATTTGGTTTATTTAAAAATACTGTTTTTACTGACAATTTAGATTATTTTTATTTAAATCAACCTTCTGTTATATTTTTTTCTGTCTCTCTGTCTCTTCATTCTGAATAAACTGATCACAGAAAATTCAACACCTGGCTAATTACAATTTCATTTCTGTTACTTCTCCAGACACAAATTTGATGAATTTAGAAACAAAATATATAACTTAATTCAATTGCTAAAAATTTGTTTTTACTCTAAACTTTTTGTCAGCATTTTCTATTTATTCATTCATTTTATTATTATTACTATTATTATTATATTATTATTATTATTATTATTATTATTATTATATATATATATATATATATATATATATATATATATATATATATATATATATATATATATATATATATATCTTTTTTTTTCCCCCAGCCAATCTAGTTTAACAGCCACCATTCCGGTAATGACTACTTAGGTTTATATTATACATGTATTTACAAAAAATGTATCTTAATTATATTTTTGTGTAGTGTCTCATAGGTCAATTCTGGACAGATGTAAAATTTTAAAAAAGGGTATTTATTTTTGTATGTAAATACCAATTTTTTTTATATGTGTCACTTACTCACTGACCATATATGACATGAAAATGGGTCAAAGACTCAATGGGTCGGGTTGTTATTTAAATTTCTATTGAATGGGTGGAAGGAATTATAAATAATTGCACAAAGCAAGATGCGCAAGTTGTTTTTTTATACTTCACAGAAAGTCAAAAAATGGGAAATAGGTCGAACAATGACAATATATATGAAAGAGTATTGAAACAAGTATATACATGTATATGTATTAGGAAAATCTCAATCATTTTAACATTTTCTAAAGCTACAGTAAATTGAAAAAATGTGCACCAGAAACTTTACATTGGAATGGACTGGATGAGATGGACAGTACAGGACAGATAGACAACAGGGTGACAGCACTAGCTATCCACACTTTCGTCCAGTAGCTAATAAACCAATGACTTTTAGAACATAAACATTTTTGTAGTTTTCTTTCATATATGTATAATAATCCTATTTTTTTTAAAGATTTGAAATTTAAAACCTGTCACAGTAGGATGTAATGGCATAAAGGTTTCACTACATCATTTGAAGTCAGGTGCACATGTTTGATAATCTTTTGATATATACAATACAAAGTCACTAAGTTTCAAAGTCTGGAAAAAATGGGATAAAATTCCTGAAATATTTCTAAAAAGTCAGGTGCATATCTTCAATATTTATAGAAACATTCTGTGAAGTTACAAGGTTTTAGGTTGAAAACTATAGGAGGAGTTGAGTTCACAAAGTAGGTACCCCCCAGTTCAAAAACTTGCTAAAAAGTGACTAAGTTTCAAAGTCTGGAAAAATGGGAAAAAAATCTGGAAATATTTCCATAAAGTCAGGTGCACATCTTCAATATATATACAAACATTCTGTGAAGTTTCAAGGCTTTTGGTTGAAAACTGTAGGAGGAGTTGAGTTCACAAATTGGTACCCCCAGTTCAAAAACTGATTAAAAAGTGACTAAGTTTCAAAGTCTGGAAAAATGGGAAAAAATTCTGGAAATTTTTCCATAAAGTCAGGTGCAAATCTTCAATAAATAAACAAACATTCTGTGAAGTTTCAAGGCTTTTGGTTACAAACTGTAGGAGGAGTTGATTTCACAAACATGGTACCCCCAGTTCAAAAACTGACTAAAAAGTGACTAAGTTTCAAAGCCTGGAAAATAGGAAAAAACCTGGAAATTTTTCCATAAAATCAGGTGCACATTTTCAATATATATAAAAACATTCTGTAAAGTTACAAGGCTTTTGGTTGAAAACTATAGGAGGAGTTTACTCACAAATTGGTACCCCCAGTTCAAAAACTTGCTAAAAAGTGACTAAGTTTCAAAGTCTGGAAAAATGGGAAAAAAATCTGGCAATATTTCCATAAAGTCAGGTGCATATCTTCAATATATATACAAACGTTCTGTGAAGTTTCAAGGCTTTTGGTTGAAAACTATTGGAGGAGTTGATTTCACAAACATGGTTCCCCAGTTCAAAAACTTGCTAAAAAGTGACTAAGTTTCAAAGTCTGGAAAACTGGGAAAAAATTCTGGAAATACTTCCATAAAGTCAGGTGCACATTTTCAATATATATACAAACATTCTGTGAAGTTTCAAGGCTTTTGGTTAAAAACTGTAGGAGGAGTTGAGTTCACAAAGTAGGTACCCCCCAGTTCAAAAACTGACTAAAAAGTGACTAAGTTTCAAAGTCTGGAAAATTGGGAAAAAAATTTGGAAATATTTCCATAAAGTCAGGTGCACATCTTCAATATATATACAAACATTCTGTGAAGTTTCAAGGCTTTTGGTTGAAAACTGTAGGAGGAGTTGAGTTCACAAAGTAGGTACCCTATTTTCCCCACCCGCCCGCCCACCCGACATTCACCATACTATAAGCCGGATTTTCACTCCATGCAACCCGGCCAAAAATTAAGTGATGCCACTGTTTGTAAAAGTTATGTTGTTGGACAATGTTTTTATGTTGCTATGAGTTGACACAATGTAAGTAATTGTTTACATCACATACTGTACTTGCTGGTTGCTCACCACATGGCAATTACATTCTGATGATGCAAATGGAATTTTTTTTTACCTGGAACTTGGAGAAACCACACAGAAAAACAATTTGTTGGTATTTGTTGGTAAACAAGGCTTTTCTGCAAACACAGCAATTTAATCTGTAACTTATTTCTTTATCAATCCATTTTTTTTTTTCATTTTTGTTAGTTTTTATCTTTTTCATGAGAATAATTTGAACAATTTCGTTGTATATTTTAGAAGACTTTTAATTCCCATCTTTGATTATTACATATACTGTTAAAGACGATTCTGTCTGGACTTCATAAATAAATCTGTAATCTTCGGGGAAGTAAATTTAATCTTTTCGTTTTCTTTCTGAAACCAATTTGGCCTCGTCAGATTTCTAACGGGATCTGTCATATCCTGTCAGACAAAAATGATATCTTTACTGTATCCTGTTTAATCGCTGATTAGGTATTACATAAGTTTGGGGCCTTCCACAGACATTTCTCTTTTGTTCTATTTTTACACAATTTACTTCAATCTTTAACTTTGTCAGGTTTTGCCAAAGCAAGGGTTTAAGTGAATAAAATGTACTTTTCGTCTTGATGTGATCTGGTTTTTGAGACATTTTAATGTCTTGTGTTATGCATCATTGTCTTGTGCAGCCAGATTGTATAATTGCATATCAAGTAAAATTAACATAATTTTGTCGTAAAATTGTGCAAAAAAGTGGACTTCCTACAAATGAATTCAAATTTGAACTTGGAGTTGAGTAATTGCATTTAGACTAAAATTCAGTCAAGATTCTTTCACTTGTATCAAGACAGATTTTGTGAAAGAATCTAGAGTGGCAAGAGTGGTGTGGATTGTAGCAAGAGTGGTGTGGATTGTAACAAGTGGTGTGGATTGTGGCAAGTGGTGTGGATTATGGCAAGAGTGGTGTGGATTGTGGCATGAGTGGTGTGGATTGTGACAAGTGGTGTGGATTGTGGCAAGAGTGGTGTGGATTGTAACAAGTGGTGTGTATTGTGGCAAGAGTGGTGTGGATTATGGCAAGAGCAGTGTGGATTGTCGCAAGTGTGGTGTGGATTGTGGCAAGAGTGGTGTGGATTGTGGCAATTGGTGTGGATTATGGCCAGAGTGGTGTGGATTGTGGCATGAGTGGTGTGGATTGGTGCAAGAGTGGTGTGGATTCAAGTCATTTATACCCCAGTCAAGATTCTGTCAACTATATTAAGGTGGTCAGTTCTGGGTTGGTGAAGAAACCCAGAGTACCCAGCAATTTGCAATCAAACTGAACTTTTTTGACTACGATTTGTTCAAGTTTGATTCAAACCGAGGTGGTGAAAGGCACTGTGATCCATAAGCTCAAGCTTTAGAACACTTGGCCACTGAGGCCCCTAGAGTACCAAGAAAAAAAAACCCACTAACATTTGGCCAACAACTCATAGACTTTCTGACAGCAGAATCTGTGTGAAATTGGAATAAAACCTATAGGCAATGAGAGGTTATGTAGACTTTATGCATATCCTATTGACTTCTAGACCAATAGAAAAATTACTGAAAGTCCAATATAACAAATACCAGTTTTTAATAAAATCACTATGTAGTTCAAAGATGACGGGAAAATAGATAACAACTTTGTATACATAAATACACCATAATTTACAAAGTTTAGGGCATTCACGAATTTTTTGTCCAAATGACCTTGAACTTTGACTGTTATAGGAAGAATGTCAAATTCAATACTATTCTGCAAAGCCATATGTTTCTATGTTTGCAAATCCTACTAATCATCATCATCATCATCGTCATCATCATCATTATCATCCGTGTGATAAAGTGATCTTAAAGGCAAGCTTAGAGAACACAATGCCTCACATTTCTTTACTTTAAATCTCTTATAACCAGATTCTAGTATAATGAGAATGTTCATAAGTTTTTTGCTCAAAGGTTGACCAGGCTTTCTCTAAACACTCAGGTTTTCTCCAATATTTCTGAACTGCCATCTCAATATAAGCAAAATAATTTTAAACAGAACATACAAAATCATTTCGTTCAACTTAACTAAATATCTTTTTTGCAATATTAACATCTTAAAAATAATGAAGTTTTCAAGAAAAAAAAAAAAAAAGAACAATATCACCTATTTCAGCTGAAAACTGACAAGAATTAATTTTTTAACTGCAAGAATTTCAGTTAGTAGCATAAGATCTACAAAAAGCTGCCAGCTGCATCAATATACAACATATTTAAAATGTGATGACATTTTATCCTGTATCCATAAACAAATTAATTTGATTCCACATATCTGGAAAATGTTCCCTGTCTAACGTCCTTTAAGAAAACCGACTTCTCTCTGTCTTTGAGCTGTCATTCCTAACACAGCTGTTACGTAATCGGTGTGGATGTTTTAACGGCTTCCAGCATTTCAGGATACAATAAAACACATATTATTATTACAGCAAACATAAAATAAAATATTTTCTTTTTAGACCTGATTTTTTATGATCAATGTAAATAATTAATTATCTTGCACATTAAAATATCATGTTTTAATTTTTTTCAAAAATTTTAAACATTTACACTAATAATTATTAATTTTGCAGCAATTTTTAAAATAAATTTTTCATTGAGTAAAGTAATTTGTTAACAAAATTTAAAAATATCCACACATGATTATCAATTTTGCAGCAATTTCAAAACAATATTATTGTAATTGAAAATGATTTGCAAGAAAGCTTATTTTAAGTAATGAAATTACTTTTCAAATATTAACTCAAAATTGAAAATTCCCATAACTCAAAATGACATGAACAGAATATCAACAGTTATTTTCTGAAAATTTATTACAAAACATTTACATAATTTAAATTGACTGCCAAAATTTCTTTAAAATATCAAATTTTAGCAAAGAAATGGATACAATGAATGTCACAGGATGAAACTATTACCTTAAACAAGAGGCCCATGGGCCTTAATGCTCACCTGAAGATATGTCCAATATTGTTTGCAAAGTGCAATAGACAATATATTAAGTACAGAAACTTTAAAAGATAAATAATAATTTTAGTCTTCCTATGTTGATATGACCTTGACCTTTGAACATATAACCTTAAACCATATATCAAAATGATTGTCATGTCAATACCTACAATATTCTAATATGCATGCCTATACAAAAAGTTAATAGTTTTCAAGATATAGTGACAAATATATAATTTTCAGCAATTTCCCCACTCAGTACTATACAATTTCCCCATTTTAAGCTCCATGGCTACCATTTGTGCAAATCTGAAAATACATGACCTAAGGATGTTATAAATGAAATAACTTTCCTTTCTTTCTTATTACAACAGTATTTGAAATTCCCTAATTCTGCTGCTTCTTTTCTGTTTTTCTTCTTCAATTTATCATCAAACCCTTCATAACTGTGAAATCTGACTGAATATTGGTTGCCATGAGTCAAGGTTTTACTATGCATTGGTAGTTGTTGTTGTAGCAGTAATGTTGTTTAACATCATATCAGCAATCTGTCAGCTGTTCATGATGAGAGTAAGGTTAATTATCACTATGGATTAATCCAAGAACAAGGTTTATGTGTGAGATGTGCAAGTGTGTATTATAGTCTGTTGTGTACTAGCATGCACTCAAGGCGACTTTTTGGTAAGGTGCTAGCTCACTGTGTCAGTATGATGCAGGCAAGAATGCCACTCCTCCAGTCTGTTATCCTGGCACTAGATAAAACGTCCTCTTCATGCCCATCTCAAAACCTCCTGATCTCAGTTCTTTGTATGGAATATGAATTGAATTGTTAAACCTTTGAAAACAGATTCTTAAGATAACTAAAATCAAGCACCTAGTTTTTATGAATTCACAAGAGTCCCAATGGGTCTAAACAGTCACCTGAGGGCATATAATAAGTAATGTAGCTCACAAAAAAGGGTTAAATTTTAACTAATTTCTATCTTGTTTTTTTTTTTTTTTTTTTTTTTTTTTTTGTATCAAAAAGAAATGGTTTACTGTGACTGTACAAGAAGTACCTGTTGAATCTAACTGAAATATATTGGTCTAGATAGTTATTAATTTATAAGAATCTTATGAACAAAATGAATTCCAAAATATTTATTTCTCAAAGTTTAAGTTTTTATCATTTAAAGAGGTAACAATATGCAATCTGAATTGTCAGCAAATTTAAAATTAAGTTACAAACTGAAAGCAATGGATTGGAAAAAATTAAAGATGTTATATTAATCATTTTCATAATTTGATGTGATCTTTTCAAGGATTTTCCGTAACATAATTAAATTGACATTTATATTTTTGAGTTTTTGATATTTTTTTCCTTAATATTTGCTGTTGCTACAATCTATCAAGTGTGCCTAATTGTTTAAAATATAAAGTGCCCTTTTCGGTAAAGTTGACATTCAATCGATAAATTTTATTAATTTTATTTAATTTGTTTAGAACAAGTTATGACAACTTGTACTGATCAGGTCAATTTGTTCATGGAAATCAAATCTGCTGTGTGGTCCAAATCACTGAATTTTAGCAAATTTTGGCAACTTTTACGGTTTTAACAATTTCATATGCCCAAAGTGATGATAAAAATGAAATCTCAATGTTTACAGCAGATATATTAAAAACTAACAAAACTATACAAATTTTAAGGACAGTGGAGTGTAATCCAAATCAAAGGATGATTGCAAAACTAAACAGCAGAAGGGGTTATATGTGGTAAGCAGAATCTAAAATGAAAAGACAGAAAAACAAATACACTAGAACAAGCATATAGACACACAGATATTAAAGCTGCATTAAGTTTTTCAATTTTCTGAATTTTTTATTTTAATATATTTTTTTTTTTTTTTTTTTTTTTTATTTTCTAACAATATATTTTTTAAAAAATAGATATCTTCTAACCAGGATCCCTGAGATTATTTTTTTCTAGAATTTCATTTCTTTTAGCTGTAAATAAACGGAATCTTCTAACCTGTTGGTCAATGTTTAACGATGATTATTATGAGCTTCGAGCATGTGCATGGATGTATGGAAAATCCCATGAATCAAAGGTGAAACATGACAAATTGCATTAATTGTCCTTAATTAATATCCAGATGTATTTGAAATGGTGTTATGTATCCCTTACTAAGTCACAAATGACAAATTCAATAAGATCTGTGTTAGATTTTTCGTATTTCACAATTTTGAAAGTTGTGTTTAAATGTTCCGTTTTTTATGACGTAACCATGTTCTAATGTTAGATCCCAAATGCTGCATCTCGCTGGGTAATAACTGTAATTTCTGTATTTATTCGAGCTTTTATCATTAAACCAAATGTAACATTGTTCATTAGGAACATCATTAATTAGATTAGCACCGTTTTAATTTTTTTCTTTGGAAAACTTAATGCAGCTTTAGCACACATAAGACACACAAAGACAGCAAAACATCATTCATTATATAAGGTCCCTAGATAACTTTGCCATATGGTTATCATCACAGTATTTTGAACAGTCAATGTGCATTTAAAAAGTGGGGGGTCATGGGTTTTAAACCTTGCAGGGTCATTTTATACACAATTTGAAATTCAGATACTGCTTCGCTCCTTGCCTGGTTCTTGTTATTAGACGGTTCACCTGATGCCAGCATGATGTGACCAGGGAGATGCATGCTTGTCTGCAGCACACTAACTAAGTGACCTTGCACCTTAACAATATATATATATATATATATATATATATATTTATATCAGGGGTCCAGAAACGGTCATATTTGCCAGACATGTCCGACAAAAAATATTTTTGTCCGATGGACATTTTTAGTTTAAAATAGAATTCAGTTATTCGGACACGTTAATATGTTTATCGGTCATTATTTTACTCGAGTATTTTATCGATCACCTGTCAGTCATTTTCAATAAATAATACAGATCTAATAATTAGGCTTTTGTTTATTAATCAGTTAAAATCCATGGTCTCAATCTGTTCCTTTTGTTTCATCATCCGAATCACCATTACTTTTGTTGATAAGTTGTTTATTAAGTAATCACATCGCTTGACAGACGGAAGCCATAAACACCTGAGTACCTGTTAACTGAAGGTCATGGTCGTCGGACTATTTCAAAGAGGTTCCACGTGGGATGTTAAATAATAATACAATGCGCATAGTACGGTCTTGGCAAACTATTTAGTTATAAATAAATAATTTAATAAAATCAAAGAGGTCTCAAAATGAGGTTCAGTAAAGTTCGTGTAACTTCGGGAAAACGAAAATGCGCGATTGTCAATAAACAAAGATGGCCGTCAAACCATGTGTCGTCAACGCCGACAGTTCAAAATCAACACTAATGTGGACATGTATAAGTCTGACCATATATATTTAAAAAACTTCGTAAACACCCCTTTTTAAAAACTTGTATATTGATTTGTATATTGATATTAAAAATCTTTTAAAACAATTTTTTTTTTTTTTTTTTTTCTTTTTTCACTGCATCGTCGGTGGTACAGTTGCTTTGAAAAAATGTCCGACACCTCAGTCAAAGTTTTCCTGAGCCCTGATATATATACATATATATATATATATATATACATATGCCTGAGCATACACTATTGCAAGAGGGACTATAATATATATTAGCATATCCCCCATACCTGAACTTTACTTAGATTAATCCCTAGAGATTAATAAAACTTGCTCTCATGGTGAATAGATGAAAAATTGATGATGCCATGAAACAACATTACAACAACCAACCGACCCACCCAACCAAAACATATTTCTTTTTTTTATGATTCTCATAAGCCACCCTGATTTATAGCCAAACCCCTTTATTATGACACAAAATGACTGAGCAAATGGTGACAATAGATCTTAGGTTTTACTGTATATAAACCAGAATAATATAATACCAATTTCAATGAATGGAGTATAAAAATAAACTCTTATCCACCCTAACAAAAATCAATCACCTATCTGCATCTGCATGTGGTTTATTCATCAATCTTACAGAAAATAACATTCAACATTCAAAAATGTATTTAATCAACATTAAAATTGCAGCAAAACAACACCCCAATAATGATTTTTTAAAACAAATTCAGTGCTATTTTTCCAACAATTTTTTATTTAAAGGTTTGTGTTCTCCATAGGAACATGGAGCTGCTTTAAGCCTTAATTACTTTAAAATTACCCTCCCCTTCACTTTCAGACAGACATTGCCTTTTACACTATTGGGAAATATAAATAAACAACTGCTAATACTGTCACCCACATTATCCATCAAATGAGGAATTAAGTGTTAATTTTCCCATTATTTACATTTGTAACTCTGTATGCTTCTATACTTCAATATAGTTATAAAACTTTAATCAAAACATATTATGGTGCTGATGATGCAGAAATGTACAATAAAATGTATTTAATGTTCATAGAACCATCATTGGCAGTTATACATAAAAGGAGGAAATAATGACATTCATAAAACATTGAGCAGTTTCCATAGTATGTTACAAAAATAACTGACCAGCTTTGATGCTTTTTTTTGATTCTTTACATTTGGCTTTTTGCAATAAAATGTGTTTTCATACAGTGAATTAAAAATTTGTAATAATACCAAAAAGAGAAAATCCTTGCATTAAAAATGTTTTCTTTATGTAATACAACCATTTAACAAGTTTATTTGCTATATCTACAAGTTTATCAAATATTTCTTCAATGGAGTACATCTCACAGAAAAAGACCAAGAAAAGAGCTAAAAATCATTAGTGGAAAAAATTGTAGAGTGCAGCTGAGTAAAGGTGTTTTACTCCCAAATCAAAAGTATTTCACATATATGTTTACTGAATAGGGCCAGATCATGGACTGTGGAGGAAACAGGAATATTTGAAGAAAACAGAATTAACATTTAATTCCTCATACCAGGTCCTATGTCAGTGAATAGTTAAACCAAGGCATTGAGAGGCATCATAAAGTCTTATCAGAGAGCCTTCATACTGACCCCACACTTCTACTAAAGCAATACCTGATTTTTGGCCTTAATTACTTTAAAATTACCCTCCCCTTCACTTTCAGACAGACATTGCCTTATACACTATTGGGAAATAGAAATAAACAACTGCTAATACTGTCACCCACATTATCCATCAAATGAGGAATTAAGTGTTAATTTTCCCATTATTTACATTTGTAACTCTGTATGCTTCTATACTTCAATATAGTTATAAAACTTTAATCAAAACATATTATGGTGCTGATGATGCAGAAATGTGCAATAAAATGTATTTAATGTTCATAGAACCATCATTGGCAGTTATATAAAAGGAGGAAATAATGACATTCATAAAACATTGAGCAGTTTCCATAGTATGTTACAAAAATAACTGACCAGCTTTGATGCCTTTTTTTATTCTTTACATTTGGTTTTTTTTTTGCAATAAAATGCATTTTCATACAGTGAAATAAAAATTTATAAAAAGAGAAAATACTTACATGAAAATATGTATTCTTTATGTAATACAACTAATTAACAAGTTTATTTGCTTTTTGCACATGTTTATCAAGTATTCCTACAAATGGAGTACATGGAATACACAGAAAAAAGACCAAGAATAGAGCTAAAAATCATTAGTGGAAAAAATTGTAGAGTGCAACCGAATAAAGGTGTTTTACTCCCAAATCTAAGGTATTTCACATATATGTTTATTGAATCCAGATTTTGGATTATGGAGGAAACAGATATATTTAAAGAAATCAGAATGCACATTGACTTATTTATACCAGGATCCAATCTAGTTGAATTTGAACCCAGGCATTGAGAGGTATCTAAAAGCCTTAGTGGAGTGACTTCATGCTGACACCCACACTTCTAGTAAAACAATACCAGTAGTCAGCATTCAAGTACAGCAATGCTGGTAGACTGGATATTTGGTGGGTGTCTAGTAGTGCATTTAGAATTTATGAGAGTTGGAAGTTTTCAGGCGATTTTTTCAACATTCTTAGCTCATGATAAAATTACAGTACATTTACAACACAAAACATTTGAAATAGCTCTCATATAGCTAGTGTTGTCTCAATGTGTAAAAAAAATATCTTAACAATGTTTTCTTTTTATTGAAAAAAGAAGAAAACTATACTCATTTACTTATGATTTGAAACAGTAGAGCTATTTTCAACGAAAAAAATGTTAAGAAGCATAGTTGTCTGACATTTGAATCAATTTATTGTCAATAATTGCCCATACTATAGTTTCTAATTTGAATTTGTATCCAATTAGTGCCTGAAAATTACATTCTTTGAAAATTACCCACAAATCATGATGCACGTAATTCTTCAGGATTACATAACCTGAGGCAAAACACCAATTTTTATTTTCATTTTCCAGAACAAAAGGTACAACCATTATAATTGCAAAATCAATGTAAAGAAATAAGTCAAGCATGTGTCCTTCAGAAAATTGAACTTGTAAAACTTTATGGTTTGAGTGCTACTTACACTTCCCAGAATTCCCAGTGGTGATAATTATATCATAATAACCACATGTCAAGATGCGTCTAAGACAGATGTGGAAGTCGGTGAAGTGGAGTTCTTTTTTAAACAAAAATTCTAAAATGATTAAGTTTGACCAAGTCCCTGTGATTCAAAGACAAAGACGAAGATGAAATTTCACAATATGAAGATGCAATTGTCATTGAACAACTCAAAATTGTACACATGAAGCAGTAGTTATGACAGACGACGATAATGAAGTATTTGAATTATTTATAGAAAATATTCCTGAAAGGCAGAACTTTTAAAGATCCCTGCTAGAAGACTAAACAAAATACTGCATCCAGAGGGAAGAAACCAAAATGTTTCATAAAGACGGGAGAAATTTAATTATAACTCTAATCAGATATGTCTGCCATTGTTGTCTCATCTTGTGTTGTTTTTGATCTTTACAAAGTGATGCCTCAAATTCAGATGTTTTATTTACCGATTAAGGCAGATTCTATGCTCTAGTTAAAAACTGTCTCACTTATATTTAGATGTCACCAACTGTAGGTGAATCTGCAAAAACTGATTTTGAAATGTGCTTATAAGGCAATTAGCAGATTCAATGAGAATTTACCATTTCTGGGAAGCTTGAAGGAAAACAAGTTTTGAAAGTTTCTAAATCAGTGTTGTAGCAAGATAATTGATGATTTTAGTACATAGCTTTGCAGTAAACAGTGTTGTTTTCTATTAAATAACAGGGGCCTAGGTGGCAGAGCAGTCTAAAGTGATTGGTTATGGATCACAGTGATTCTCACTCCTTATAGGTACAAATCCCACTATGGCAAAGCTTTATGTTAGAAAGTTTGTCAATACCTTTGCTGCAGATCATAATTTTATCTAGACATTCCATTCCCTCTGTCATTGCAGAACTGACCACCTTGATAAAAGTGAATAAATGTTGACTGGAGTGAAAAACACCATAATTCAACTCTTTTATGTAACATTTTCAATTTTTTTCATGTTGAATTTTTTAAAATTTCATGCACAATTTTTAACTTGGTATTTCCAAGTTTATCATGTGTCATTTTTTGCTTAAACATGCAACAATTTGCACTTTTCATGTTTCTTTTTTGAATTCAACATGCAACAATTTGGACTTTTTCATGAGTCTTTTTTTAAGTCAATATGCAACATTTTGGACTTTTCCATTGTGTCTTTTTTTAATTCAACATGCAACAATTTTGACTTTTTCATTGTTTCTTTTTTTAATTCAACATGCAACAATTTGGACTTTTTCATGTGTCTTTTTTTAATTCAACATGCAGCAATTTAGACTTTTTCATGTGTCTTTTTTTTAATTCAACATGCAACAATTTGGACTTTTTCATGTTTCTTTTTTTGAATTTAACATGCAACAATTCAGACTTTTTCATGTGTTTTTTTTTTTATTCAAAATGCAACAATTCGGACTTTTTCATTTTTCTTTTTTAAATTCAACATGCAACAATTTGGACTTTTTCATGTGTCTTTTTTTTTAATTCAACAAGCAACAATTCGGACTTTTTCATTTTTCTTTTTTTAATTCAACATGCAACAATTCAGACTTTTTCATTTTTCTTTTTTTTAATACAGCATGCAACAATTTGGTCTTTTTCATGTGTTTTTTTTTAATTCAACATGTAACAATTCGGACTTTTTCATTTTCATTTTTCTTTTTTAAATTAAACATGCAACAATTTGGACTTTTTCATGTGTCTTTTTTTTAATTCAACATGCAACAAATCGGACCTTTTCATTTTTCTTTTTTTAATTCAACATGCAACAATTCAGACTTTTTCATTTTTCTTTTTTTTAATACAGCATGCAACAATTTGGTCTTTTTCATGTGTTTTTTTTTTAATTCAACATGCAACAATTCGGACTTTTTCATGTGTCAATATCTACTTAATTTGATAACAATAGACATTTTTACGAGTTAATTTCTACTATTTCATGTCATTTTCAAACCCACTTAAATATTTTTCTGCTACAAGAATCCATGACAAACACAAAGCTAGATATTGGCTTTGAGTTAATATACCTGACATAATTATGACATTATTATTGAACTCTAAACTCCCAAATCAATAGATCAATACGTCATTCAATCAATCACAGAGAGGATTTAGCAAGCTTTATTGATTTCTTCTCAGACCACATGTCGTGCATGTTTAATGATAAATTGAGTTAAAAATAATAACAAATAAGAAATAAAAATTTGACCTCAACCTGTATTTGAAATAGTGGGAGCAAAAAGTTGATGGAAGGTCTAGCCCCAGTTTCATAATCATTCACTCAATTGAGTGTACACTCAACTCAAATTCGGGAATATTTCAATGTCAGTTTTTAAGACATTACACAGTTAAAATTAAATATCTAATGTTATATTTACATTGTTTAGTGTAGGTTTGTTGAACAAAACAAAATATTGTCTAATAAAACTTCAGTTTTTTAAAATAATGATGAGAGAAAAATGGAAATGTTTGAGTTGTGTGTACACTCAGCTGATTGAAACTGGGGCCAAATGAGCTTGCTAAAATAAAAATCCCACTCCAAGCCACACTCAGAAACAGTATTCAGCAAGTAACAGAACCTTGAATATTGCAAAACCTGTCTAAACTGAACTACACCAATATACCAGATTATATTATTATTATTATTATTGTTGTTGTTTGATGAGAGAATTGTTGTTGTTATCTGAACAAAATCTAAGGGAGCTAACCTTAATGGCGAAGTGGTCAAAAGCGAGCCCTTATGGATCACAGTGCCTCTCGCTGCCTTGGTTCTAATTCCACTTAGACAGATCTTAGTGTGATAAAGTCTGTCAGTTCACATGATGAAGTCGATGTTTTTTTAGGGTACTCCAGATTTCTCCACTATATCAGAACTGACCACCTTGATTTTAGTGAAATCTTGACTTGGGCCTTAAACACCAATATTCCACTCCAATGAACAAAATCTAGTCCTTGTAACAGATAAAACTAAATAAAAATAAAAATATTTCAAATTTTTGACAGAGATTTTTTTTTTAATTTTTATATTTGTGATTTATTTACCTGCTTGTTTTGTGTATGTCTGGTGTGTATTAGGTTTTTAGTTTTAATCGTCTCAATCAGATCGGATTGTTTATAAATGATCAATTTATTATAATAAATAATTATTACCTCTTGACATGTAAATCTGTAATCAATCAAAATTTTAACAACTTTGAATTTAAAAAGAATCAACTATCTTGCACTATTTGTGTAGAAAACGTGATAAAAATTTAACGGACAATGATTTATTAAAGTTCTGGCACCAAATAATGCTTTTATCTGATATATTGCATAATATCAAAATCAAACCTCATATTAACCATGAACTAATCTCCTATCAAAAACGGTGTATTAATCGGTCTTAGGATTTGATCTCCCGTCATGAAAATCCACTGATCTGAGAAGGGTACCAGACTATCAATTATAGGTAGCCTGTGATCCCTAACCTATCAATTTTGACTCTACCACCCATTTAGATCTCATAAACAGTTTGCATGTCATTCAAATTATCTATTTAAAAAATAAATGATGAACAGACCCACAATCTCATGACCACCCTGAATAAACTGAGTGTTTCTCAATAAATTTAAATCTTGTTTTGATAAGGATATTGCTGACTTTAATTCAAATTTGACATATCTTACACCTAATGACTTAAACATGTATGAAAAAATAAGATATGGCATAAAACCTTTAAATTTCGACATGTAATAAAAAATTTAATCCCGTTTTTAATTTATGTTTCATCAATTGCTCATTCATGTGTATTTACAACTTCCTTCATTTTCTGCCATTTTCATTCAATTAACAAAAGCCTTATTATTCTGCTAAATAAACACAGTGTAATTATATACAGGTAAGGTGTATTTTGTTTCTATGCTGATAAAAGTTAAAAAATGTAAGCAATTGGTTTTGACAGCCATCATGATCCAAGGGGGACAACTGTATCATGAAATTAATAAAGCATTCATTCAGGAATAAAGAGGGCCTCAGTAGCCAAGCATTCTTGCACTTACAAATCACAGAGTTACTGTCTAGGCTTATTGAATCCAACTCAGGCAGTGTGAGAGTTTGTAAGTTTTCTTGCTGAAGTTTGGTGGTTTTCTCCAGGCACTCTGGATTCCTCTTCATTCCAAGGGCTGACTGTGTGAAAGAATCTTAACTCAGGGGCATAAAACACCATCAATCCAATCTAATCGAGAATTAGAACATATAAAGGTACATACATCACAATATCATAAATGATTCTTTTTAATCCACAATTGGCCAGTTTCAAGAAGGATCAAGTTTTACAGTCCTCAAAACTTTTATAACAAGAGTTCTACTAGAGAAGTGTACCATGAAAATTTACTGGTTCTCTACAGGTTACACCTTTCACTTGACAAACATCTGTTTCGGAATCAGATTAAATTTGGTCTGTGATTTATAAATAAAGATAAATGTCAAATCAAAATGCTTACAAGAATGGAACATTGTATTAGAAGCCTTCAAGAGATGTTGGTACACTGGGAACATCTATATCCGGCTGACATGATAAGTTTAAAGTCCAACAAAATTTTTCTATAACATTTTAGACAGAGTTTTTCCATTCAACTTCTCATACTTGATTCCAGATTTAAAACAAAAGGAGTAGTCTCAATAAGCTGAGCAATGTGCCTAAAAAAATCTTTAAGAAACAAGGCTACACCTTTGAAAGACCTCTATACAAAATATTTACTGGAGGCTAATAATACATATGTGTTGATTCTTTACCTAATGTGTCGATATATTTGTATTGCAAACATATATATGTGTTTTAAAACAAAAATACATGTTGTTAATACTTAAGTTTTGTACTTAGAATTGAAAGGATTTTGGGCAACAGATCTGTTGAAACATAAAGAAATAAAAGCATTTCAAAATTATTTATAGATAGAGAAAATTGAGTGTAAAAATGTGTCGTTGGTCATTTTCTCAATATTATTAGTGGTAATAGTGAAGTTACAGTAAAATTTACAATGAATGATTTTCATCTGTGAACTATAATGCAACACCAAAATCACAGTGATAATAGTTGTGTGTGCTACATGCTTTATAATGGCATTTTGGTGTTTTGCATATTTCAAAAATTTATCGGAAATGCATGTGTATTGACCTGTGGCCATATAACAGACCATACATTGTTTCAATACATGTCGTATATGTAACTTAGTAAGTTACATATATGACATGTATTGAAACTTGTTTTAATAATGTGTGCAGAAAAGAAGTGCATAATTTAATCAATTACATGTAATTTTTTTGAGATATATATTAACTGGGTTTATTGATATGAAAATATTTTAAAAATTAAGAAAAAAAGTTACCAGATACATTTATTTTATGTTTATTGTTTCAGACAAGTAAGGGGTAGTGCTTCACTTGTCTTATCCCCAAAATTTCAATGCCAGCACACCCCCCTCCATCAACCAAAATTTGCAAAACAGGAGAAAAAAAAAGAATATTTTTGAAGGAGAGGAATGCATGCACTCTATATGTCATAATTGAAAAACAGGGTTATTTCTATCAAAATTTCCGTGTTTGTATGGAAATATACAGGATAGAGTATTGTAAAATGTATATGCTTTAACACATTATGCAATGTTTTATCAGTTTTAATATACCAGAATGATTCATTTTGATACTATCTTTTGGATGTTATAAGTATAAATATTGTTAAACAAAAAACAAAAAAAAAAAAAAAAAACCAAAAAACAAAAAACCAAAAAACAAAAAAAAAAACCAAAAAAAAAAAAAAAAAAAAAAATCAAATTTTGAATTCTACAGATGGATGTCAATGCTTATTGAGAATTATTATTTGGCACTGTTATGAGTTGCTTTTACAAAAACCTTTTTTCCACTAATATGCAATGGAAATTTCCCAGTAACTTCTCATTTCAGACAGGATACCTGATTATTGACTGATATATAATCTGAGAGTTAATTGTTGGTACTTTACCACCCAGTTTTTGTCACTTGTATCAATGATGTTCTAGAATCATAAAGAAAACTGGAGTTCCCACACAAATCCAAAAAGCTTCTATAAGTTCTTAAGGTGACTGTGAGACAATTAAGAAAGATTTTTAATAAGTATTCTTTCGAGGAATAAATCTTAAATCTTTCTATTAATGTACAGCAATTCCGAGCATGAAACTTTAAACAAACAAACAGAGCAAGACAATTTGTAATATAAATATATTGTAGAACTACCATGTCTGGAACATTATTTTTCAAATACCATAAATAACTCAAAAGATCTTATGGATCTAAGCAATTTTTCCGATGGTTTTGTTTAAAAATTGAAGTTGACTTGTGTGTAACTGAAGGTCCAAATCCAAGTCTTATGATTGCATTCTGAGTTATCAAAGGTTTCCAATATATGTATCTTATACAAACATCCTTCTTGAAATCAGCATTAGGAAATAAGATATCACTTCTCCAAATCATAGCTTCCAAAATATCTCTATTCCCAGGGAGTTTTGAGAACAAAACAATTTATCAATCAAACCCTGTGACGCTTTTATCGTTAACGCCATTAATTTTTTTTAAAATAACATGATATTTTTAACAACATTTGAAATTTATGAACAAAAGATTTAATTGGCGACAACAGTTTAAGAGGATGCAACATCTTAAACTGTAAAATGCTTACACCTTTTTATAAAATTTATTCCCTGCTGAAATCCAATTTAAACATTTTTGTTTTAAAGTACTAATCAAATAAGTGAATAGTTGTGAACTGATTGTCATGGTTACGTAGGTTGATGTAAATGTGTTAGTAAACTGAATATGTGTGGCTGACTCAGTTAGTTCAGTATTCATGTAGTGAGTAAGAGGTCCAGGAGAGCAAGTTGTGAGTGGAGGTCCTGGAGATCAAGTTGTGAGTAGGAGGTCCTGAAGATCAAGTTGTGAGTAGGAGGTCCTGGAGATCAAGTTGTGAGTAGGAGGTCCAGGAGATCAAGTTGTGAGAAGAAAGTACAGGAGATCAAGTTGTAAGTAGGTCCAGGATATCACATTGTAAGTAGGAGGTCCAAGAGATCAAGTTGTGAGAAAAAAGTACAGGAGATCAAGTTGTGAGTAGGAGGTCCTGGAGATCAAGCTGTGAGAAGGAGGTCCAGGAGATCAAGTTGTGAGTAGAAGGTCCTGGAGATCAAGTTGTGAGTAGAAGGTCCTGGAGATCAAGTTGTGAGTAGGAGGTCCAGGAGATCAAGTTGTGAGTAGGAGGTCCAGGAGATCAAGTTGTACTACAAGGTGACTGAGCTGTAGGCAGGAGGTTGTGAAGATTGTGTTGTAAGTAGGAGGTCAAGGAGATTATGTTTAAAAGAAGATTAGGGCAACTGAGTTGTAGGCAGGAAGCTGGGGAGATTGTGTTGTAGGTAAGAGGTCAAGGAGGTTAATTCTGAGTAAGAGATTAAGGTGATTGTGCTGTAGGCAGGAGGTTGTGAAGACTGGGTTGTATGTAGAAGGTCAAGGAGATTATGTTTTAAGGAAGAGATTAAGGTGATTGTGCTGTAGGCAGGAGGTTGTGAAGATTGTGTTGTAAGTAGGAGGTCAAGGAGATTATGTTTAAAAGAAGATTAGGGCAACTGAGTTGTAGGCAGGAAGCTGGGGAGATTGTGTTGTAGGTAAGAGGTCAAGGAGGTTAATTCTGAGTAAGAGATTAAGGTGATTGTGCTGTAGGCAGGAGGTTGTGAAGACTGGGTTGTATGTAGAAGGTCAAGGAGATTATGTTTTAAGGAAGAGATTAAGGTGATTGTGCTGTAGGCAGGAGGTTGTGAAGATTGTGTTGTAAGTAGGAGGTCAAGGAGATTATGTTTAAAAGAAGATTAGGGCAACTGAGTTGTAGGCAGGAAGCTGGGGAGATTGTGTTGTAGGTAAGAGGTCAAGAAGGTTAATTCTGAGTAAGAGATTAAGGTGATTGTGCTGTAGGCAGGAGGTTGTGAATATTGGGTTGTATGTAGAAGGTCAAGGAGATTATGTTTTAAGGAAGAGATTAAGGTGATTGTGCTGTAGGCAGGAGGTTGTGAAGACTGGGTTGTATGTAGTAGGTCAAGGAGATTATGTTTTAAGTAAGAGATTAAGGTGATTGTGCTCTAGACAGGAGGTTGTGAAGTTTGTGTTAAAAGAAATTTTGTTGTAAGTAGAAGGTCAAGGAGATTGTGTTGTAGAAGTTTGAGGGATGTGTAAAAGGTACAAGAAATCATATTTTAAGTTGGAGTTTAAAGGACTGTACAGTAGAACTTCGATAACTCGAAGTGCTCGGGACTTCACTGGGGACTTCGAGTTATCGGGGTGTTTGAGTTATCGAAGTTGAAGGATGATGTCCAAAAATGGTGTCACCTCAATATATGTGTTCCACTACAAAATCTTGATGTTTCAAACAGTTACCTGTACTCAAATGTGAAAAAAAAGTAAAAAAGATAATTTTTTAAAGAAAATACAATAAATAATTCATTAAAGAATTGATATTGACGGTAAAAGCGTGCGAAACGTATTATTTTATTATAAAATCACGATACATGTATATACGAACAACAAAATCGGAAATCAGATATATGTACATGTTTATCAAAATGCTTATTTTTTACATTCGTTAGAAAATACGAAGAGAAACTTAATGAAATTATAAAGCAGTGCAATAAGTAATTTAAGATTTTAATGCAGTCGTGAGTACAATGGGGTTAGTCGTTTTAATTAAGCTTGGAGAACTTGACTTCTTTTATTACAGTAGAGGATTAGCGTACCTGTTAGGCTTAATTGTCCATGACGGTTCTGGATATTAATGCGTTAATTGATACTAATTAATACGGTAGATAACAAGAACTACTCTGTTATTTTCTCTACTATAACGGTAGCCAAATTACCGATATGTGATTTCTTTGATCATTTTATTAAACGAGCCATTGATCATACATTATTAGAAAAAATTTGAGTTTTTGAAGTTAATTTTAATAGATTTTTAATCTACAGACCAAATTTTTACTTCCGAGTTATCAGGGGTATACGAATTATAGAAGTTTGAGTTATCGAAGTTTTCCTAATATAGTTTATATAGAAAACCGGTCGGGACAAAATAAAGACTTCGAGTTATCCGTGGTATTCGAGATATCAAAGTTTGAGTTATCGAAGTTCTACTGTAGTTGTAACCAGGGGTTGAGTGAAGTAAGGGAGTTTTATGCCCATGTCAAGATTCTTTCACTTATATTCAAGTGGTCAGTTCTGGTATGGTGGAGGAAACTGGAGTACCTGGAGAAAACCACACACCTTCAACAAATGAACTGACAAACTTTATCAAACTAGGATCTGTCTAAGTGGGGTTTGAACTAAGGCAGTAAGAGGCACTGTGATCTACAGGTGCTTGCTTTAGACACTCAGCCACCAGGGCTCCTTGTAACAAAGAGATCAGGGAGATTTAGTTATAAGTAGGGGGTTAATAAGATTGTGCTTTAACTAGAGGGTCAAGAAAACTGTTGTAAAAGAATGTCGGGGAAGTGTACTGTGAATAAGAGGTTGAGTTGAAAGTAGATTTGGTTAAGGAGATCTAGTTTGATCTCCTACAGCAAATCATCTCCTGAAATATCTTAAACAATTTTTTAACCTTGTTTTTACAGTATAATCTTGATCTTCTACTCAAGAAGTAGTAAAATCAGAAGTTCTGTGTAATACAAAGAGAGAAAAAAAAAATACATACATCCACAGTATTTTTCATTTATAATAAACTATTAATAATATTATCAATATCATTATTATTATTATTATTATTAATCTCTGCCACTTCACCTACAGCTGGTGCCATCTCCATATAAATGAATTATTCTTGATTGAGATGTAAAACTCCAATAAATCAATCAATTAAATCAACCAAATAAATTTTTTTAATACTTTGACTGTTTATCAATTTCTTAATGTTACATGTTTTCGGTCATGTTGTTTAAAATAGGATGTACACGCTTTCAGTTAAATATTTTCTTTTACTTTTTTATGTTAATTATTTGCTCTTTTTCATAAATCTCTGCATCATATAAAGCAGTTTTCAGTAAGTATTCTTGACCTTTGACCTAGAAAAAAGTGAATGTCAAAAGAAATAATTAACTTTCTTGACCTTTGACCTAGAAAAAAGTGAATGTCAAAAGAAATACTTAAACTAACATGTGATCAATGCTAGAAATTGAAATTTATGATTGTGTGTCATAGTCACATCATCCAAAAACAGTGGAAAAAACCAACAAAAAGTTATAACGCATTATTAATGTTGAAAGACGAATAGTTTGATGACCATCTTTATGAGCTCTTTGGGGATGGAAACCAAATGTATTATCAGTACAAGTCGACATGAATCTGAATTTAAAATGACAAGAAAGATATGCCCATATTTCGCAAACAAACTGCAATTCATATATTTTATTGCTCTCTAGTGAAGCCTATAAATATAAAACCAAGGATTTGATGTCGGAATGTCAATATATTTCAAATAATAAAAGACAAGTTATGTTCCATTAATAACTTCAAAGTGCAATGAAGTCCGTTTCGGATTAGTCATGCATCTGAAAATTTACCTTTTTTAAATTATCTTTTTCTTTTTATTCTGTCATGCATTTCAAATACTTCATTAAATTTTGTATTATTTTTCTAATTTTATCATATGTTCTGTAAAACATACTTTTATTTTGTAAAATTTCTTTATCATTTTTCAAATACCAAAATATTTTCAGTAAAGCATTTAAAAAATCCATATCTGTAATAAATTTTAACCAAATTTAGATATTTGATATGTTCATATGCAGTTCCAAACCAAAACTACGTAGGCTGCCCTTGAGTATAGCTTATAAAAAATTTTAAAATGTTTTTTCAACATTAATGTTTAAAATTTACTTATAGTTGACAAACTAGTACAGTATATCTAGCATGCACAATTAATGACACACAGATATTGCTAATGACAAAATTATCTCCCTTTACACAGATTATTATTCTTGAATTTTTTTTTCAGAGATTGAAAAGACAGCAAATGTCGGATACATCAGATATTTTCTTTGTAGAGCCGGTAGACATTTAATACAGAAATGAACTTTTGACTTCTCAGTAAATATTTACTTACAAAAGAATAAACCAAACTAAAAAATAACACTGATTGTATTTTGTTTTGTCAGCTATTTAGCACATCAATTAAATTAAGGATGATTAAAATATCAGTTGAGTGACCAGCCTCTGAGGCGAATTTAACGGCTCAAGTGGTCATCTGGGATACTAATGTCAGTATAGTTGCATTTAATTGTTTCACTTTTCCCTAAAGGCATTTGTTCCATTCAGATATGATACCATATTACAGAAACCTAAAGCTTTTCACGATAAATAAATGTGACATCGGGCTTTTTGTGGATGAAAGATTCCAAGTATTATAGTCATATTAAGTTTACAAGTAGCTCTGTATGTTTTCCATTAAATGTTGTTATTGCCATACTGGCCAGTATATATTCTCAGCCAGCGTATAATAGATCTGGTATCAGACAGTATAATGATCATTTAGCATACCATCTAAATAAAAAAAATTGCTGAAAATGACCAATCATAATAGCTTACTCGAAAGTAAATCATTCTTATTCAGGCGATCTCAGTCTTTTTCGTGACAGATCTCGAGTCTTTTTCGTGACAAGCTTATTTTGTTTTGTTGATCTTCTAGAACCAGATTGATAAACAAAATTGTATCTCTAATGATATTTGATACAAAATGAATATCTTTTGTCTGTAGGAATATAAACAGATTCTCAGATTAATTTCTTTATTTCTTTAAAATAATAAATAAACATGCACGACAATTACTTTTCCATCTCGTATCATCACAGTAATTTATCACCAAATTGTTAGCTCACCATCTTTTTTTTTTCCGACGACTTTTTTTATCATTCATCAACACCTAATTTCCTTACTGATCATCTTGGTGACTCAGAAGTAGAGCCTTCCTCTCAAGAGCAAAGGGTATAGGGTTTGAATCCTGGCCAAATCATATATAACTTTTAAAATATGATTTGCTTCCTTGCCTGGCAAAGAGCGTAAAGAGTCAAAGTATCCACTGGTTCACTTGGTGTTGGGATAACGGACTGAGGAAGTGGTATACTTGCCTGCAGGATACTGAATCTGTGAGCCAGCATGTTTAAATCATCCTGAGAGTGCTTTAGCAGACCTCAAAACACACATACCCAAAATGTATACATGACCATGTTTTAAGATTAACTTTACAAGGTTCTACAATATTTGTTATCAGGTTTTTTTGTTCAGACAAATGGAAATAAATTTCATTTCTTTGAATGTAATATTAACTTGTATGATTTTTTTTAAACAGGAAAGTAAATTCAAATGTTGATTACAAATATATGTATCATTACAGACAAATTTACTTAACCAATTCAGAAATACAGTCAAACTTCGGTTATTCGAACTTCTATTATTCGAATACCTTAGGTTATTCGAAGTTCTCCGTAGGTCCCGACCGCCCTGCACTATAACTTCTGATTAAAAAACTTCGCTTATTCGAACTTCGTAATTCGAATACCCGCGATTATTCGAACCTAATTTGAGTCCTGCGTTAGACTTTTCAGTGGAAATATACCCCAAAAAATTCGAAGTTGACATTTTTATTCATTTCTAAAACGTAATACACATGTACTCTCACCTGTACAATTTAATACAAATGTGTATGGTTTCACTTTTACCCGTTTATGTTACCCAAGCATAACTGACGGTCATTTTGTAGACATGAGTACGCTATGTATTGTCCATTATAAGCCATGTTGATAATTAATCGCAAAAAATAATCATAATTGTTCATTTAAACAGAAATTATAACCCCAGGTGTAACAGAAAATGAGCTGCACATGTGTAGCGATACTCAAGTAAACGATAAAAATAATTCTGTTGACCATGATTACCATCATCAAAAATTTAAAAAAAAAAAAAACGGTATCTGAATATTAATTTGAAATTTTATATAGTTTAGTCGGGATTTAAAAAAAAAATTAATTATAAAGTTGACAGATAGAGTTTTCCGCCTTATTCACATTTCAGTTCTAGAAATTATAAAAACCCGTTCCGTTTCGTTTCATTTAAAATTCTGTAAAATCATAAAAACGTGTATATTACGTGCAGAAAAAGCATGGTGTACTTGTTCTGAATGGCTGTACTTATTGTGTCGTATGTATTACCACGTGTATTTGATTTTGTACCAAGTGATATTAAATTTTTATTTTTATTGAAATGAAATTAATATTTCTGTTTTTATAAAAATTAATCATGATAGGTCATGACATTATACATCATAAACTGACACAGATAAAACACTTTCAATGTGCAATAGAATACTGTTGTGTCTTAAGATAACGTACGGTGGATCGAAGTGTCAAATTAACTTGTTCGATTATTCGAACCCCCCGATTATTCGAACCTAAAATGAAGACCCTTCAACTTCGAATAATCGAAGTTTGACTGTACTTTACACTCAGATTTTAGCATATGATTTTAAACTTATTTAATTTTTAGCATAAACACTATTAAGTATACTGAACAAGAGTGGAGTGGAGTGGAGTAATGGTGTTTTAGGCCCCAGTCAAGAATCTTTCACTTATTTTGAGGCGGTCAGTTCTGGGATGGTGGAGGAAACTGGAGTGCCCAGAGAAAACCACCGACCTTCGGCAAGCAAACTGACAAACTTTCTCACACTAGGATCTGTCCCAAGTGGGATTCGAACCCAGGCTGTGAGGGGCACTGTGATCCTTAAGTGCACGCTTTAGACCACTCGGCCACCGAGGCCCCTATATTGAACAAGAGATGGTCTATATTTTGAATTATGAAATTCTTGTATTTTTTTTACCTTAAAGAAATAACTATGAAATTACCAAATATCTCTTCTTTTATCTCATATTTATGTACCCAGTGGCATCAACTGATTGACTATAAAGATGTACCCAGTATCAGTCAATTGTTTGAATATAAAGATGTACCCAGTGTCGCCCATTGTTGGAACTTAAAGATGTACCCAATGTCAGTCAATTGTTTGAATATAAAGATGTATCCAATGTCAGCCAATTCTTTAAATATAAAGAGGTACCCAGTGTCAGTCAATTGTTCAAATATAAAAGATGTACCCAGTGTCAGTCAATTGTTCAAATATAAAAGATGTACCCAGTGTCAGTCAATTGTTTAAATATAAAAGATGTACCCAATGTCAGTCAATTGTTTAAATATAAAAGATGTACCCAGTGTCTGTCAAGCTGGTTCCTCTGATATTTCAGTCCTTATGAACCCCGAGGATTGACCTTAGGCAGTTTGAGGTACTAAAATCTGTAATGCTTTAAAATATTCAGCCAAGGCTTCTACTGATTTTTTGTGATTGGTGTAATAATAAATGTCTTTGAACTGAAGTAACTTTCAATCACCATGGTAATTAAAAATGAAATAAGAAGCCAATTAGGTTATAAAACTGTTTTTCTAAAATTTCCTTTTCTCTTTAATGCCATGCAATATCTAAACTTAAAAACAATTCAGCTAAAACATTTTATTTCAAATTGTAAAATTTGATATCCAATTTATAACATCTACATCTATTTGTTTGTTTTTCAAAGAGTAAAATTTGATATCCATTTCATAATAGCGGTTTGTCTTTTTTCATCAAATTAGCACTTGGTATTTTAAATAAAAGGAATGCTAATACAAGGTGGTACTTTTTAACACTAAAACAGAAAATGTTTGAATTTTTTTTAAGTTCATAATCAATCTTGATTTTATCCATTTTTTTTTTCATTTCTGCACTTTTTTCTTCCATTTTTGTCTTTTAAATAACTATTGGAAATTGGTAACATTTAATTAAATAAATACTCAGATCTCTAGATGGAAAAATAATGAGATGAATGATTCTTAAAATTGAATCTTCATTGCTTTAATGTTTTCATTTCTTTGTTATTTTTCTCCTATTTTTTGTTGTGCAAATTCAACACATTCAATAAAATTTAATTTAATACACAACAAAATCTTGAATCTCTTAATAATATTAATCTGATAATTATTTAAAATTCATTTTTTTCTTTTTTTAAATTTTATGTTTTCATTTTTTAAATTTTGTTCTTTAAAACATCAGCACTTGGTAACTTGAATGAAAAAAAAAAAAAATGCCAGTGCATGGAACAACAAAGAAAATTTTTTAAATGTCAACATAATCAAATGCATGTTTTAAATTTATTCTGCTTCAACATCACTCTTGATTTCTTTTATCTTTTGTTTTTGCATTATTTCATCTTCAGTTTTTGTCCTCATAAATTGGTACATAGGGAATCAAAATTCAATTTTTGTTTTTTCCATTTTATCCCTTTTTTCCTCATTTTTGTCTTTCAAAATCTGCACCTAGTAACATATGATAATCTGAAACTAAATAAAAAGCAAAGTCTTTTTGACTTTCAACATAATCATATAAAGGTTTTAAAATTATTCTGCATCAATATTACTCTTGATTTCTTTTATCTTTTGTTTTTCCACTTTTTCATCTTCAGTTTTTGTCCTTCAAAATTGGCGTAATAGCAAAATCAAAATCAAATAAAATTCAATAAACAGCAAATATTTTGATAATCACATCATAATCAGATAAATGTTTTAAAACTATTTTGCATCAAATATCATCTTGATTTATTTATCTGTTCCAATTTTTGCAACTTTCTCTCTCTTTTTTGTCAACACATAAATTAAAAGAGAATTGAATAAACATTAAAAAACATCTAACTTGCAACATCAACAGATAAATGTTTCACAACAGTATCAATCTTACTTTCTGTTATCTTTTTCATTTTTGCACTTTTTCATCCATTTTTTGTCCTTTCACTTATCTCAACATTTTCCCATCGTTTGATAATAGTGTCATTTTTGAAACCCAAGATAACTACAGAAACTACAGAAGAACAAAATGTTCCTTTATGCAGCAAACAAAAATGTCTGCTAAATGATTGATAGGCCAAAATATATCATTAATAACCAGTTATCTGTATCTAAAAAGAGAGAAAAACACAAAAAGTAACAGTCTCAGTTTTCAATTTTTAATTAATACTTGATTCATAATTAAGATATCATGTAAAATTAATGATAGATTATCTGAAAATTCAGAGACCAAGATTCAACCACATGTTCAAAAACACAACCCATTTTCCTTTGGGATTAACTGAGGGCATTTTTCATCGCAAATCTTAATATGTTGTGAAAAATTGATTTTAGATCCAATGACCAAGATCCAATCACATCATAGCATGTTCTAACAACACTTCCCATAATCCTA